>NADL03000099.1:0-314471 GCA_002205965.3 Kappaphycus alvarezii | reverse complement strand
ACCGAAGGAAAAACGTAAAGCTAAAAAAAGGCGGTAAAAAAAAGTTCTGAATTTTTTTTTGGTTCGTAGAAAATGTCACAAATCGTTTACATATAAAACAATTGAATACATTTGTCGAATAGACACTAGGTACGGAATCAATTTAGACAATGAGAAAACCAAATCAAAAAAAACCAAAACGCACGGGGTGTGCGCCTCCATTTTCTCTTTAATCACCCTGCCATGCAGTAGCACAGCTCGATTACATCGAGGAGATTTTTGGGTAGGAAATCGGGTGTAACTTCCTGGAACGGTTGGATGGTATAATTTTCTCCTGGTTGTAATGCCGGACCGGGATCCGAGGAATGGTAGAACTTTCGAAAGAATAAAGTCCGAAGAGCCGTGAATACTAGAGGGGCAATATTGGAAAAAGGAATGTAGTATAAGTTTAGCAGTGCTGAGTGTCTGCATTGTAGATAAGGGTGTTGGCACCAACGACAATCTTAAAGTACCTATTTGTATATATAACCGGAGTCCGGGGCGTCATTAGTAAATATAACAGACGAAAAATGAATGTGGGTAAAGTATGGGTAGAGAGGGAAACTAAGAGAGTAACTTGGGCGGATAAACGTAGCTTCTGGCAAAGTTGCTGTTGGTAAGGTTGCTGCAAATATGGAAGTTGGGAGTCAAGTTCAGAGCCAAAACCGAGGTATCTGTTTAACAGGGGGAATACTGACTATTTAGGCACAAATAATAATTGGCTAGGTTAAAGTTGTCTACGATATCGGGGTAATTAAGGTTACTGTAAGCGAAATAATGGAGATCCAAATTAGAGATGACTTAAGTCGACACTTTACCAGTAAGTGCCTTTCTCCCTCGAAAATATCAGGTCGAACTTGAAGGCCTGGTGGTTCGAACTTTCGCCTTCGGACTCACTCGGATGAAAACCAGTAGTGGTCGACAATCGAAATTTTCCCTTCCGTACAGTACCAGATGTAGCAGTGGGCAAGAATAAAAAAATTCGGATCATAAGAAATCACTGAAATCAGCTTTGCCGGTAGCAGTACAGGAAGAGGGCCAACTGAAGTACACCAGCTGGTGGAAAAAGCACTGACTCCCCAAAGGCAAAATAACCGAGCTATTACCCATCCCCGCTGGGAGTTGGGCAAATTTAGTTTTCTTTTCACCCCTACTATGAAAACTGTCAGTCATATTGATATCTTTTAATCAATATATCATTGGAATAAGATGTTCAATAAGGCACGTGTATACCCAGAGTTGAGTACATATTCCAAAAGTAAAAAACACTCCTTTCATATATAAGAAATCGTGATTTGACGCAATTACTTTGCCTGGTTCTACTACGTCAACAAATCTCGCTGAATGTATCAAGGGATAATACTGAAACTGCAAAAATGACGCAGTTTGTTCCAAATCATATAAAAAATCAATTTAGATAAAGGATGGGAAATTTAGTGGGTTTCAACTTGATTTGTTTTTTTACCTAACAAACACTGCCAGTAAATCGTTTGCAGAAGGTTTGCCAAGACACTTCAAACAAGTCAATGGCACCATTTACACCCATAGTTGATGTATCACGGCTCTTTCCTTTTCGCGGTGTAGCCTCGGTTTCATCTGTGTCCAAAGCTACCACATGCTTTATCCATTAGTTTTCTTGGTTCCAGATTAACTAAACTATTGGTCCCCCGGGTCAGAATTCGTTTCTAGTTCCTACAAAGATTGTCATCGACTCACATTTCTATCTAATTTCTCTCTTCACCAACGATACTTTCTATTTCTGCCGGATATATCCGATGTGCGCTATATTTAAACCCGAAAAAAAACTAAAAGAGGACCAAATTTGGATACAGTATCTGAATTTGCAAGATATTTTTAATTTGGATGAGTGTGGCAATTCATGGGTTGATTTCTTTGTTTTAAGAAACGGCGTTATTAATAGATGTCACTACACGTCCAAGGTCGTCATACTTTTCGAAGAAGTCGCCGTATTTAAAGTCCGAAATCGACGTCGTTGAGGAAAACCCCTCGCCATCAACTACTCTATCGGCCCATCCTTTTTTGGCACTCAACATGATTAACCTCTGCCCTTCCCTCACCATCACCAAAGTCATCCGAGGCCGCCGTACCCTCAACGCGCTGGCCCTGATGACAAATGGACAACGGATTATGAAAATTACTGTAGAAGAAAAGGACCGGAACGCATTCGGAGTGGGTCCGCCGGCACTGCTTCGAGGAAGAGGAAGAGGAAGAGGAAGGGAAGGTAGAGGAAGAGGATGAAAAGAGGAGGACTGGGTGGACCTGTGGGAGCTACTAGTGTACAACGGTAGGGGAGATGCGGTGGAGAACGAAGGGGAGACTGAGGGAGGTATCGTTATCTCTGACTTTTCTGACAAGGATGAAAAGGAGGAGGAAGAGAGGACGAGGAGGAAGAGGGGGATGTAGAAATGAAATGTGCTCGAATGGTGGGGAGGGGGCCGGAAAGTATGGACCAGGTGGTCCTGACTTTGGAACCGGATGGGAGAATCCTCAGTGGTTTTAATATTTCTCAGGAGGCAACGGGGAATTATGAACCGTTCCCTGATATTTATGGGGACTTATTGGGTGAAATAGATATTCGGAGGAGTTGTTTGGCTCTGATCTCGATGATAAAGACATTAGGAAATAAATCTAGTTATTTATCCTGATATTATCTTCTGTCTTTCTCGTTCACACGATTCCATTTGATGCATTTTGTAGTACTCAGTATATTTATTTGAGACTTAAGGTTAGGAAAAAAGTCTATATAATCTGGGTAAACTGCTCCCTCTTCTAGAGGTAAAGCAAGATGGCAGAAAAATTCAGGTCAAGTCCCGAGTAGTAGGAAGTTGAGAGTCAACTTCAGGCCTAAGAACTATTTTTCTTACGCTGGTCACAGAGCATCACAAATAGACCGTGCCCCTTCTAAACTTGCTTTGTAGTCCTCTTAACTGTCGTCTTTTTACCCAACAAAATAGAACTTTTGTCGCTTGCGACACCTCCTTGTTGGGTAATTGGTTCTAAGAATCCCTTCTCGCTTTGGTCCAGAAATCTCCTGCAATTGCTCCATGGGTCCTCAAGCTGGGGTTAACCGTCTTCTTCATAAATGCACCAGGGACCAGTTACTTGCTGAGGCGCCCTTTGCAAAAGAATCCCTTTAACTCAATCTGTTTTAGTTTGTAGATAATCCGCGTCCTGCACTGCTTTTACTGCCCTCATGTTCTCTTCACTTTGATCTCGAGCCGATCCGACCGTCTGGGTGAAAATGGTTAAGCAACCTCTTGGTATTCCTATTTTTAGCGGTTTCTCCTACTATCGCCACTTTGCTGTCCCTGATACGATTTTAGATGTGTTTAGTTATTTCCATACGGTGTGCCGGTATGCACTTGAAATTTTCGTCGCTTTGACTGCCTGTGGGATACGCTTGCCACAGCTATTAGCGTCAATGAACGGAATTACGGTGTACTTGTCCACGTTTAGAAACGATTTGAAGATCCTGAGCTCCCCCGGTCGTACTATTTCCATAGCCGTCTCTCCATGATGTCTTGTTGAAAATGCAGGTGATAATGTACGCATTGCTCATTTTTATCTATTAAAGGAACAATTAAATCTTGATCTCGTCATCCATGACCCCGAAGTTGAACTTCGTCCTCAGGGCTCCATATACGTTATCAATCCTCATTTCAGTGGCTACGAAGTGCACTCATGGCGATCCGCTTATTTCTATATTGTTTTTAAGAGACGTGAAAATACCCTTCCACTACCAGTTTCTCTGCAAATAACGTAGTATTGGTCTTCACTCCACGGATTGGATATCCACGGCTGCATTGGGGCGGGTATTCGCGGTTATGTTGAGAAAGTCACTAAAATTACTCTTTTGAAGCGCGGTATATTTCCTGCAGTGGAGTTCAACCAGCTCCTTACTTGTCTTACATGTCTAGTTGTCAATTAAGTAGCCGTTAGTGTGTACTTGAGACTCTTAAAGTATTCGAATTCTGCAATATGGATCTGTCTCTCAGCAGATCTCCCTTGATAATGAATAAAGTGTGAGGAATTATGTTTGGATGTCAGTTTATATGGTTATATCGTAACCCTTGCACTATTGGCAGTAGAAAACCTACTAATCACTTGAACAGAATAGTCGGCATGTCATATTCGTATATTTTGCGTCTCCCCGGCAATTTGTTAATTTTGCTGCATTAGAAAACTGGATAGTTATTGTATAATGCAGATTATAAGAAACTCTGTTGCATATACCGATGACGATAACGAGACGGAAAAGAAAACGGTAATTTAATCCTATTTAGGAACTGACATTATTGCTAACATCATTCACATTACAAACTTTACTCGCAATTTGTCTTTAATATGAGCATCTTTATGTGACAGAACGGGAACCTACGTGTGCATAGGCATAATGGATAAAAAATTACTCAAGTAATCTAGGGGGGCTCGCTTGGCGGCTTGCATCTCTTAGAGACAGAACGGGAAAAGAGTGACTGAATTACACAGGTCAAGTGCGAGGCACTAGTGGAACATGGTTGTCGCAATAAGAGCTGATAATATCATTAAAGTGGTTGCATGAAGATTACATTCCAATGCATGATGATTCCAAGCTAAAGGTGCGGAACTGTTGGGTCGTTTATTGCTTGGAAACGGTTAAAAAGTTAAGCTTGCAGCGGGAGTTGCGAAGGTTGCAAGTTCATACGAACTTGCTGTCAAAACATATTTAAGGATCCATGCACGAGCATGGGAGGAATTCTAGGAATAAAATACTAATGGACAATAATGTCAAACCTCTGACGTACAGAGAGAACACGACGGGAACATTTACTGCAACGTTGCTGGATGCTCACTAATTACTTCTCCTCATTGGCGGCACTGGGTTCGCCTCTATATCAATACTGGGCAACGTCTGCTACGTCCCTTCTATTCTCTCTATCCTTCCACGGATTCAAGATATCTTCCCTCCTACTAACTTTCCCAAAGCGGACCCCATCCGTGCAAAACACATCCGACTAAAACGGAGTCCCGTTTCGCCTCCAGCACCCTGCTCTACAGTACTTGGTCTCCCGCCTTCTTTCCGCCACGTGGTCTAGCGATTATCGACAACTTGTCTCGAACGCCTTCATGGGCAACACCCAAGCATCTTTGATACCTCCCACTAATCTTCCTTCGAAAGCCATCGATTTCTGAAAATTTTGACATCAATTTTATCCCTAAGCCCCACCTCGCTCTACATATGCCCTCCCTCAGAGTTACTTGGGAGGCAATGTGTCACCCGAGATATAGCATACTACTTTTTCCTTCGCATCGACTGTTCAATGTTGTCTAACTCCGAAAAAATGCTCGTTCTGTCTCACCTCTCACTGTCCAGTGGCACACGTCCTTGACATCCTTGATCATTATGCCAACGTTTGTCCCCGTGCTGACCGCTCTGTTCGCGGTCATAACATGCTTCGTGATCGCCTTTTCTCCGAGCTCACTTCTCTCGGGATCGCTCTCCTACCAATACGGGAATGTGAATTACTGCAGGACGCTCATCTCTCTCCTTCGATCCATCGAAGTCTATAACTCGCCATTGATGACTCTAAGCTCGCACCGGGCCTCCAAAGCTTCGACATGACAATCATTAGCCCTTATTACAACCCTTATCACTGCCCCGCCATCTACGACCCCATCGCCCTTCTTGATCAGGCTAAAGTCGTTAAATGATTAAATTAAAAGATTAAACATTAAAAATACTCCGAACTTCAGCAATCTCAAAGAGTTCACAGAAATGATAACGCAATGATAAAAAGTCACGCTGTTCTTGAATGTGTACATTGCCACTGCATGTATAACTTACCAGATTTGCTGTCAACACCAGTTGAATGTGCGCAAATTCGCACACGAAAAAATTTAGATGAGGACCATAATTGTATACAGTATTGGAACTGGGAAGATATTTTTACAGTTTTTGAATTTGCAAGATATTTTTAATTTGGGTGAGTGTGGCAAATTCATCGGTTGATTTTTTATTTTAGGACACGCTGTCATAGTGGATGTCAGTACAGTTCTAGGTTGTGGGTGATACTACGAGTGACTCTGAAAGGTCTATATAATGGCCACATCAATTCCCACCCCTGGCCGATGGGTGGCTGGCATGGGTATGGCACCTAGATATTTACCTTGAGGAAATATCTTCTAATGGTCTCTCTGGTTCACACGATTCCCGTGAATGCGTTTTATGGTATTTAGTATGTTTGATTGAGACTTTAGGATTAGCCGAAAGTCTATATAAGCTGAGTAAAGTGCTTCCTCCTTGAGAGGAGTCAAGCAAGTTGGCAGACAACTTCAGGTCAAGCTCCGAGTAGTAGGAAGTTGAGAGTCAACTTCAGACCCAGAAAACTTTTTCCTAAGCTGTCGCAGAGCATCAGTGGTAGACGCCCCTTTTATACTTGCTTGTAGCCCTCTCAACTCTCTCCCATATACACTCCTTTTTATTTGTTCAACTATACCACGGTAGCACTTTTGTCGCTCGCAACACCTCCGTCTTGGGGTAGTTGGTTCTAAGTATCTCTTCTCCCGACGATTTACCCCTATCATTTGGTACTCTTGTGGAGGGGGTTGCACCCGAGGTATTCGAGTTGAGCAGTCTTAGGGAACCATTCGAGGGGATTTCTTTTCTGTAATCATGGATCTCAACGCTGCTCGTATAACGTTCACAGGGGGCAAGAATGAAGACGTTGAGGAGTTTCTCTATACATATGTCAACGTTGTGATGCGTGAGAAGAGCGATGAAGAGAAGGCCGAAAGTATCTTCGCCTATCTTCATGGTGACGCAAAGCACAAATATAAGGCCAAGTTTATCAACGGGTGGTCTCTTAACGGGAATGGGCGTAACTTCGGTGAGGTATGTGAGTGGCTTGTGAAAGAATATGCTAAGGAGGTAGAACCAGATGAGATGATTCGTACCGCCATAGAGGCCCGGCTCAACTTCGACGATTTGTTAAGCTCATTGGTATACTTGTGTGATCTCTATGAAAAGGCTGGGTTCAACGCCCAAGCCAAGTACGGAATGCTGCGTAAGGCGGCGATGGGGGATAAGCGGCTCTCCGATTTCCTCCTCATCAAGGGCCCTCACACTTTTAATGAACTGAAGGGTACCATAGTAGAATTTGTCAAAAATTCGGAGACGTTTCAGTCACTGTGAAATACCGAGGGAAACCCGTACATCTGCTATCGTACATCCTGAAAAGAATTATCAAAGGCCAGCGACTAGCGCAGCAGCATTGGAATCAGTCAGGAGCGATGTCAAAAACTTGGAAGAAAGGTTGGAAACCCGATTCGATAATCGACTTGACATGATAACCTCGCAGTTGGAAAGCCTTACTCTTACCATTAAGAAGAACCAGTCTGGGGCCCCCAAGGCCGCAGAAGTCTGTTCCTACTGTCACAAGCCTGGACACTTTGCAAATAGGTGTCCTGATAATCCACATAGAAACACTCGTTGTGGAAAGTGCGGTCGTACGGGCATCATGAAAGTAACTGCTGGTCTAAAGACAACAGAAGAGCAAATTTATCGGACGCAGGAGCGAGTCAGGACCAGAGATGAAAATCTTACAAAACAGAAGGATCAAAGTTGACGGATGCCGGTAACGTATCCATCGCTGAAGAAATCAGTCAAGTTAATGTGACAAAAAGGGATGGGGAAGGGAACTTTTATCGAAAAACCTAGGCTAGATTATGGAATGCTGGAACATATCCCAGCACCTGTACCTCCTCGAACCAAGAGGCTGATCAAGTTGTTCCAGGGTGGGAGTCACTTCGGCCAAGAAGACGAAAGAGTAAGAAATTTAAGAGTATCCCAAGGACGTACTAGAATATGTGAAGAAGTACAATTTGGTGGCTGAGCTTGCATCGCCCCAACTGGGATAACGTTTGGTCAACTTTTGAGGGGCGACGCAGAGGACGCGAGAAAGAACTCAAAAAAATTATCAGGTCTAATAAGTCCGCTAAGGGTAAGAAACTGTTTCTTCAATCGGCCTCGACAGCACCAAGACGTCTTAAACTAGTACCAGTCAAAGTATTGGGAATGCAAACCCAAGCTCTTTTCGATTCGGGCGCTGTTCCAAACCTTATTCAGAAACTTTGGTGACAGATTAGGTCTTGAAATTATTCCAACTACTCGAAGAATAACTGTGGCGGATGGAACCGTCTCAAAATGCATGGGCACTGTTACAAGGTTTCCGTGTTCTTTGGGGACTCTAAAGTTGATGTAGACTTTCTCGTCATGCCGGAGCTCCCTTTCGATGCAATCATTGGCTGTCCTACCATGGAAAGACTAGGGACCTGCATTGACTTGGGCAACCAAATCGTTTCAGTTAATGTTGACGGCAGAAACGTGAAGATGCCCCTGGATTTCGACAAAAGCACACATCCGGAAGATCTAAGAGAGACGGACAGTGAAGATTTCACTTCTAGCTATGACAGCGAAGATTCCGAACCAACTAACACTTTCGGAAGTGAGAAAGGGTACGCTCGGGGGACAATGAACATGACATGGGACGATTATGATTCTGGGTTTGAAACAGATGAAGAATGGAATTCTAGGGTAGGTTTGACACCTGAATGTGTTTCTTTTTGCGATAATATCGAATCAAAGGACGGAATTCGGGCATGAAAGAAGATTACAATTGCACGGAAAACAAGGAATATATCGAATTCCATATCTGAAGATGTGAGCACGCCGGAAGAGGTCCTTCAAAATTTGGAGGGTGAGGATCAAGAAAAGGACCAGCGCCAAATTGGAGAAATTCAAGAAAAAGTACAGCACCTTCCAGCCCCCGCCTCAATGATAATATCCGACATGTTAACATCTTCCGAAGTAATTGCATGGAGTGTATCAGATTTAAGACAAGCAAGTGTACCGGTCACTCACTCATTTGAACTTACCGATACTCAACCAATTTACCACAGGCCTAGACGTCAACCGCCAAAATATGACCAATTTATCTCAGAGAATGTTACAAGTATGCTGGAAAATGATATCATTCGGCCAGTTTCATCCCCATGGTCATTTCCAGTTGTGGTCGCACCAAAGAAGGATGGAAAGCTGCGTTTTTGCGTCGATTACCGACAACTGAACCAGAGAATGATACCCGATCGATTTCCGATTCCGAATATGGAGGAAATCCTCGAGGACTTGAAGGACGGGAGATACTTCACCTCAATTGATCTTTACACTGGTTATTGGCAGATTCCATTGGATGAAAAATGCAAGGAAAAAACAACTTTTACCAGCAAAGCCGGTACATTCAGGTTCGAAGTGATGCCTTTTGGTCTCATGAATGCCCCAGCTACATTCCAAAGAATGATGAACGAGGTTTTGAAAGGACTTCCATTTGCAAGAGTTTATATCGATGATGTAGTGATATTCTCAAAAACCTTGGATCAGCACATATCGCATGTCAAGACTGTGGTGGAGAAATAGCTGCGTACAGCCTGAAAATTAAGTTAAGCAAATGCTTCTTTGCGAAAACGTCTATCCAATTACTCGGTCATATCGTCGATCAAGAGGGAATTAAAGTGGATCCAGAGAAAACGAAAAAAATCAAGTTGGCACCAAGGCCCGCTTCAAAGACGGAGGTTCGAAGCTTCTTAGGACTGGCCTCATATTACAGGAGATTTATCAAAGATTTCGCCAAGACTGCAGCACCGTTACATGCCAGCACAACAAAGAACGGAAAATTTTTATGGAACAAGGAAATGCAAACCGCATTTGAAGAGCTTAAAGATAAGCTATGTGTCCCCCCAGTGCTCATGTATCCAGATTTCAAGAGACCATTTGTTGTGGAGACAGATGCCTCAGAACGGTCTTTGGGTGCCGTTTTGTCCCAAAAAGATGAAAACGGAAGACTACACCCGGTTCAATTCGCAAGTCGCACTCTGAATGATGCGGAAAGGAGATACTCAGTCTGCGAAAAAGAAGCGCTCGCTGTTGTCTTCGCACTGAAAAAGTTTCGCGTATACCTTTTATCACTCGAGAAATTTGTCTTGATAACTGATCACCAGGCACTTAAGACAGCATTCCAAAAGAAAGATGTACATCACCGCTTGGCCCGATGGCTCGACATTTTCGCAGAATATCGGTTTGAAATTGTGTATAGGCCCGGACGCAATAATCAGCCTGCCGATACCTATCCCGCTTGAGGGATCCACTGATTCCAAATGAAAAAGCTTCCGAGAACATCGTCGGAGTTGCCGAGGTGCAAGTGCCGAACAATAACGAGTACGAAGCTAATATTCACGGACTAATTAAATTCCTGGATGGACTAGAAATGAGAAAGGTTGATATTGAACACAGAAATTGGGTACGCAGGAATCAAAAGGCTTTTACATTGGAATGGGAAACTCTTCCGACACACGAAAGCCGGTCCTCGACTAGTGGCCCCTTTGAAAGAAAGAATGAAGATCTTGAGGACTTTTCATGATGAGTTAGGGCATTGGGATCTCGAAACAACCAAAAATTCGTTACTGAGAGATTCTGGTGGCCCAGTATCCATAAGGACGTCTATAATTCGTGAAAAGCTGCGACAACTGTCAAAAATTCACGCCAATACGAAAGTATAAGACAACTCTAGGCTTTCCAGTTTCCGGTCTCTTTGAAACCTTTCAATTGACTTTGCCGGCCCATTCAAGGAAACCTCTTCCGGAAACAAATATCTCCTTATAGGGGTGGAACATCTTACTGGATGGCCAATAGCAGTTGCAGTTGAGGAGGCCAATGCTGAAGTGGTCCTGAGATTCATCGAAAAAGAAATAATTGAACCGTTTGGTCTTCCAAAAAGGATCATCTCGGATAACGCACTTTGTTTTACTGCAACTTCACTGCTTCGTTTCTTGGAAGAAAAGGTATTCAGCTAAAGACAGTTCTCGCATATGCTCCTATGTCAAACGGGAAAGCGGAGAGGATGGTTGGAACCATCAAACGATCAATATCGAAAACTATGTCGAGAATGAAATCCAGTGGGAAGATGCCTTACCAAAAGTGTTATACGGCTATCGGCGAAGAAGAGGAAGAAGTGGACGGTCACCGTTTGAGCTAATGTACGGAAGAGCTCCTAGAATGTTACAGAGAGATATGGAAACAAATGTTATCGATGAAGAGAGTAGAGAGGTCGAACTATGGCCACCGAAAGCTGGAGATCACACCGCGCGCTAACACAGACAAGAAATAAGGATGAAGAGCCTCCAGTCCAAACTTTCTCAGTCGGCTCTAAAGTACTTGTAGCACACGGAAAAGCAATGCAACAGGCTGTGAAGTGGCCGGCTTTCCAAACAAAGTACTCGAACCCTTGCATCGTCACGGAGGAAAGACACCCGCATTATAAGCTCTGTTCAAGCTCAGGGAAGAGATCAAGGAGGGCAATCCATGCACGTCGTCTGGTCCCTTACCATCAGAGGCCTGAAGAATTCCTTCTCACACAGGACTATGCGCAACCACGAGGCATACTCATCTTTAACTATAGAATGATTCCTATGGGAGGAAAAAGGGCCTGGGAATGGATCATCTCGATTACGCGTGACTACTACGAACTCCACGTAATCATCCATTTCTACATTAATATATGCCTATGTTTTCGTACGTTGAACGGACCATTGCTACCTCAAGAAGATTTCCGACTATTGATCAGAGTTCTATTCTCATTCCAAAACGGAAGGTTCACGGAAGCAGGTCCAGAGTTTGTGGAAGTCATATATCATTACTCTATAGGAGGTATGGAATGGTAGCTATCGGAGACTTGTCGCAAACATATCTGAACATTATCCGTCCAGTTTACGTATTTCTCAAGAACAACCAAGATGTGCGACTGAGAGGTTACAGCTTGCCCCCTGATATGGAATATCGACTGGTCCCATATCCTCTATGGGAACCTTACGTTGCTCCGCTCAGAAATACAACCTCAGCCGAAGACCAGGATCCTCCCGAGGCCGTGATGATGATACGAGCTGGACCATCAAGTGATCGGGGCGGATCATCGAAGAGGGCAAGGCGTCGGGAGCAGCGAGGAAGATCGCCAAGAAGATCGCCTCAAACACCGCCTAGTCTCCCAGGGGGAAACTATGCATCCTTAATTATTGGACGGCTACCAATTAGACGTTGGCTTCGCGAAATGACAGAGGACCCTCGAGAAGCAGAAGTAATTTCCTTTTTTGCATTAGTATTTGCATGTGCTTCCAGACCATTCACGGGGCGCACCTTACTCGTGAGGACTCAGTCCTTATGTTGCGAGTTTTTTTCTCCTTCAGATACCCGTTTCTGGACCCGTTGCCAGAAAAGTTTGCATACTACGTTTACTACCTCACATTTGGAAGGTTTGGAGAAGTGAAACGGGAGGAGCTCATTAGAGAACACTATGAAACCATACGCCGAATCTACGAAACTCTTGACCAAGGAGATGAGCCGGTCATCGCACGGTACACACTCTCTCATCATATTGGAAATGAGCTACTACCATATCCTTATAGTGAACCCTATACTCTCCCTGATGAATGGATAGAACTCCCACAAGAACAACAAGAGCAGTGACGAGCCGGGACGTTCGTCTTGAGCGGGAGGGCGTGATGTGCGCAAATTCGCACACGAAAAAATTTAGATGAGGACCATAATTGTATACAGTATTGGAACTGGGAAGATATTTTTACAGTTTTTGAATTTGCAAGATATTTTTAATTTGGGTGAGTGTGGCAAATTCATCGGTTGATTTTTTATTTTAGGACACGCTGTCATAGTGGATGTCAGTACAGTTCTAGGTTGTGGGTGATACTACGAGTGACTCTGAAAGGTCTATATAATGGCCACATCAATTCCCACCCCTGGCCGATGGGTGGCTGGCATGGGTATGGCACCTAGATATTTACCTTGAGGAAATATCTTCTAATGGTCTCTCTGGTTCACACGATTCCCGTGAATGCGTTTTATGGTTATTAGTATGTTTGATTGAGACTTTAGGATTAGCCGAAAGTCTATATAAGCTGAGTAAAGTGCTTCCTCCTTGAGAGGTCAAGCAAGTTGGCAGACAACTTCAGGTCAAGCTCCGAGTAGTAGGAAGTTGAGAGTCAACTTCAACCCAAGAAAACTTTTTCCTAAGCAACGCAGAGATCAGTGGTAGACCCTGCCCCTTTTATACTTGCTTGTAGCCCTCTCAACTCTCTCCCATATACACTGCTTTTTATTTGTTCAACTATACCACGGTAGCACTTTTGTCGCTCGCAACACCTCCGTCTTGGGGTAGTTGGTTCTAAGTATCTCTTCTCCCGACGATTTACCCCTATCACACGTCTAGCATACACCGGGGGATAGCCGAACCACACTTTTCAAACATTAACGAACCAAATCGATCTCCTTTTCAATGGTGCTTTCTGTGAAAAAATTACCATGAACGGGAATAGGTCAACCATTCGCAGGGAAAAACTCGACCTCCAGAAAAAGGAACGCAAGGCCAATGAAACGTTGCAGCGCTTGAAAGCCGGGGTGAGCAGAAGCAAAGCCAAGTATCAAAGGCTCCTCAGTCACATCGAAGCCAGACCGCGTCCCAATCGCGGGACCAAGCGCTATTCCACCGCGCTGCAATTCCGCCACGCTGCAATGGCGCTTTGTCCCGCGATTGGGACGCGGTCTTGCTTCGATGTGAGTGAGGAGCCTTTGACACTTGGCTTTGCTTCTGCGCAACTCGGCTTGCAAGCGCTGCCCAATTAGTTTGTGCGGGCACGAGAGGGGAGGGAGTGAGCATAGAGGCAAGGATGTTTAGGGACCTAGGATGGGGTTGTGAGAGGCGGAATCGGACAAGAGGATTTAAAGGTGGGGGGGGTGGAGATGGAGGTGGAGGGCAGAAAGGAAAAGGGAGGAGGGTGTCTTGGAGGAAGGATAAGGTAGGAGGTTTCTTTGAGGAAGGATGAGGAAGGATGAAGACGAAAAAGGGAGGATCAGTGTGTATGGGGTGCAGTTCGATAGTGCAAGTGAGAATAGAGGTAAGGAGGAACGGCCGACGCCGGTGGAGAGTGGAGGTGAGAAGAGAGATAAGGAGGAACGGCCGACGCCGGTGGAGGGGGGGATGGGGTGGCCTACAGTATTTACAGGCGATGAGTACGATTGAACAGAGCACAGGAAAAATTTGGAGCAATCGGAATGCTCGTGCAGCGGGAGTAGCGTTTTGGAAAATGCACGAAGTTTTGGAAAAATGCACGAAATTTTGCGTTTTGAGGAATGCGGTTGGGTGGCAGTGGGGAATGTGGGGGAAATTTGGGGTGGTTTTAATCCGTGTAAAACGAGTTCAGCTGTTCCCTGAGGGATGTTGTGATGTGGATAAAAGCTTACAATGTAAAGGCTCAGAGCCTGTCAGCAACAGGCACAGGCAACTGCAGTTCTCGGAATATTTCGAGGTCGAGAACGCCGCCGGTGTATGTCCGCACACAGTTCATCATCGTTGCATCAAACATTGCAGCGCCTTCCGCAGTGTAAGCTGGTGCCACCACTCATAACAGGTATCCGAGCTTGCAGACCCCGAAACAGTTGCGCAGGAGGTGGAACGCGATTTGTGTGTTTTACAAGGCTATGACGGTCGAGGAATGGCTTCAGGGACTTCACATGGCCCGTGAAGTGCTGCTGGGTGAAGCCATTGGTGCCAACTGGAGCATTCAGCACCACTGTGCCCTCGCTGTACTCCTGTACGAGTTCTCTTGGATAGAGTCGTTGCACTGACTCCTGTGGTGGAGTTGGCCACCGGATTCGGCATTTCGGCAATGCTTGATGCAGTCCCCAAGCTGTGGCCCCTGGAGATGACAAGATGTCCAGTGCCTTACGGAGCTGATCGTGTTTTGCAATGGTGTACCCATCATCATTGTACCAAAGTTGAAACAGAAGGTTGCCGGTTGCCGAGTTGCTGCTTTTCGTCATCCCCTCATGTCAGTAACCGTTGGATTTTGAGGATAACAGGGTGCAGCGCAATATCAAAAAGGAGCCTGATAGGGGTAAATCGTCGGGATAAGAGATACTCAGAACCAGCTACCCCAAAAAGGAGGTGTTGCAAGCGACAAAAGTGCTACCGTGGTGTAGTTGAACGAACAAAAAGGAGTGTATAGGGAAGGGAGTCGAGAGGGCTGCAAGCAAGTATGGAAGGGGAACGGTCGACCACTGATGCTCTGCGACCAGCGTAGGAAAAATGTTTCTTGGGTCCGGAGTTGAATCTCAACTTCCTACTACTTGGGACTTGACCTGAAGTTGTCTGCCAACTTGCTTGACCTCTCCATGAGGAAGCAGTTTACTCAGCTTATATAGACTTTTGGCTACCCCTAAAGTCCGAACAAAACTACAGAAGGTACCACAAAAAGGCATAAAAACGATTTGTGCGGACGATATACTCTAAACAAAAGATACTTTAGAAACTAACAATCAATGAGGTCCTCTTATTTCTCATTCTCTAAATCAGATCCAAACAACTCCTCCAAAATATCCATGCTGCCCAAGCAGTCCCCACAAATATCTGCGAGCCCCTCATATCTCTCTATTTCCTCCTGGGAGATATCTAAACTACTAAAAATATCTCCATCCGGTTCCAGCGTCGGCACCACTTGTTCCATACTCTCCAGTCCAGGCCCCACCACTCCAACACTTTCCTTGTCCCCTTTTTCCTCATCCACCTCGTCCTCGTCCTCATCATCCTCCTTCTCCTCCTCTTCCTCCTCCTCCTCTTCCTCGTCTTCCTCGTCTTCCTTCTCCTGAGTCTCGTACACTAGCTCAGGGGCTAACCATTCCTCGAAGGACTCCCCGCTCTCCTCCTCGACTTTCTCAGTCTCATCCTCACTTACCTCCCTCGCCTCTTCTTCTATGAAGAGGCTGCGAACGAACTCGATGATTTTCTTCTTAGTTTGACGCCGGATGTAGTCGTCGGCATCGGTTGGCCCGTAGGCGGCGAGACGGAGGCCATTTATGGGACGGGAAGGGCGGTTTTTGGAGATAGAGACAGAGGGGCGATTTGACGTCATATTTCTGGAAAAGGGGTGAGCGGGGTTGCGGTTGTTGACAGAAAGGGTAATCAGCTTATCAAATTGTCGGTGGTAGGAGTGATGCTTCAGCAACAATGCTATAGCACTTTAAATAGGGGCATGTCTTTAGTAATCATCATGGTCTTGATCAAAAAAAAGGCGATACTGCGGCCTTGGATTTGCATGAATTCGGGGGCATCATAAAAATATGCGTGATAAAATATCGGAACTGAATTTGGGAGGCGAAGTGACCACGAATTGAAAGGCGTCTCTTTGAAGGGGGAGGACCAAATATTCAAACATAAAATAGAAAATGGGGTTGTACAGTGAATTTGGATTCATAAAGGAAAAAGATATTCAGAATTTGTTTTGGGAAGACAAAGGTAGGACGATTGGTCAAGGGCGGATTTCAAGATGCGAAGATGACCTTTTTCGTTCCGACAAATTGCAAAGCCTCTAGGGCCTGCGAGCGTGGAACGACCAAGTTCCCATCGTCTGCATACCAAGCGTTGAGCGGAGGTCGGAATTTCTCCTGGAACTTGAGAACGAGAGGATGGAGAGCGAGAGCGAAAATCAGAGCTCCCAACGGATCCCCCTGTTGAGTGCCATCGGCGCTTAGTATGGAGAATGAACCGAATGAGAGAAAATAGGTACCCCAATAGCAGTAGTGAACCCATCACGCGATGCCAGGTGCAAAGTCCAGAACGGCATCAAGAATGTGTTGTCGAGAAATTCTGTTGAAAGCATTGTGGGCATTGACTTGGATCAATATGTGGTCCTGGAATTTGGTGTTTTGCGTCAGGCGACGGACGGCATGAACAATAGCCTCAGCCCCACTTTTAACGCCCACGCCGAGTTGATGAGGCAAGAGATAGGAAGCTGCAGTCGAGCAAGCCTTGTGAGCGAGGAGGCGGGCAATAAGTCGGCGGAGGAGGAGACCAACAGCTATAGGGCGAAGTCCACCGTTGGGCTTGTGGAGGGCTGTGAGCTGGCCCCCGCAGAAGTAGGCCCGGCACGAGTCCGGTAGTTCGCCATTGGAACACATGTTAACAACTTGGTCAGCACATAAAGACAGTCACGGGCGGGATGCACTCCCCCCGCAGGTCGAAGCAATATACGGAGAAAGACCGGGGAAAGGCCATCGGATCCAGGGGCGGTGGACGGGTCGAGGCTATGGATGGCTCTACGAACATCCGAAACGGAAAACTTGACGGCAAGGGGAAGACGAGAGCTAGGAAGGGGCTGAACGGGGGACGCGGGCGTGGGGTGAAGGGATTTGAGTCTGCGGAGATTGTCTTCCGAGGGCACAAAAGGTGTGGTATCGTGCAAAAAGGCTGCTGTGGCGCGGGAAGGACTGCCACGGTGCAGTAGGCGGCGGCTGTGCTGGAGCGTAGATGGGGAAGGAGAGGCGTCGGCATGAGTATGAAGGGGGTGGGAGGCCCTGAAGAGGGAGAGGACTTCAATGAAGAGGTCATCGAAGAGACCGGAAGATGCGATACGAATGCGGTCAGCAAGATTGAAGCAGTTTTCAGAACGGATCGAGCGATGGAAGCGAGGATGATTGCGTCGAAATACGAGTTCGGAGAGGGCGACAAGTTCGAGAAGGGCACGATGACGATGTTCAGACGGAGCAGCGATGACACGGCTCAGGGAGGCAAAATAGAGGTCGTAGGCCGCTGTTTGAACTGGGCGAGGGATGTACGGAAGAACGGGTATCGAAGCCCTGAAAAGAGCAGGGAAGGTAAGGGCAGTAGGAGGGACAGAAGCAATCCCACTGGTCATTATCGGTCATTGATTCCGGAACTGGGACGTATTCGAGGACAGAGAACTGACCGTCAGCCTGCAGGGGAACGGGGGAGCTAGGAGCAGAAGAGTCCGCGGGCCCAGGGCCGCGACGGGCAACCAGGGTAAAACCGTCCGTATCGGTCACTTCTGGACGGGCGCGACGGCGCTTACAGTGGACAGCGGGAACCGAAGGGGGTCAAGGGGAGGCATGTCCCGGGCAAAGGTGGGATCGGCAGAAAGATTCTGGTAAACTGCGGATTCCATTTCGCGGAGGGATTGGGCAAAAGCGGGAGCCAGATACCACTGGCAGGACGGAGATTCCAGGCGTTCGATTTCCAGTCGAAGGCCAGGAAGGACGCCGCGGAGCTGGGCAGGAGACAGGTCTGAAGAGATGTCCATGATTTCGGAAGACACGCGTTCGGGAGGGTCGTAGTTGTCCGATGTCCTCGCCAAGTTTCGGAAGGCGGTATAGGCGGGAGGCAAAGACGCCAAATCCCGCTCGACAGCGCACACCATGAAGACATGAGGGGAAGAGGAGCGAATAATGGAACAGGAGCCGGGAAAACCACCTTGTGTGATGGCTCTGCGGAAAGCGAACGGATCGTGTACAGGAAAGTCCGGAGAAGAAGTGACGACGACAACTCGCTTGGTGTTGCCGCCAAAAAGCCCGCGAGTAGCTCGGCGGACGCGGCCCGCAAACTTGGCGGAGATTCGAACAGCTGAAAGGTCACCATGTTGGGTGAGGCCTTGCCAGCCCGGGAAAAGGAGACGGCGGAGGGGTTTTGGGGCCGCCGGGGGCATGGTCGCCGCGCGTAGGTAGGATTGGGCGGGAGGCAGAGGAGCATGATTGGGAGATTGGTCCGATTCAGTGGCAGGAGAAGTTGGCGGGGAAGGGGCCGATAGAAAGGTCAAGATCTGCAGAACGGAACGAAACTGAGGGTCGTTTTGCAGAGAAGGGGCCAGAGCGGTCGCCACGGGGGAGTTCTGGACGGCAGAACAGAATGTAGGTGTGGCTGCGGGGTCGGAGAAGTAGACGGCCCCATCAAATATGGAGACTCATTTGACCAGGTAAACCATCGACGCATGGGTTAGCGAGACAACAGTGTCAGAATGCTGAGAAGAAGGTCGGGAAGGCATGGTGGCAGAAACTGTGGGGTCGGGAGATCACAGGAAAGGGAAAAGCCAATAAAAAGATCACAATAGACAAAAAATCAAGAAGTAGCCAATAAGATAGCGCTGTGGAAAAACGAATCTGGCGAAGATCGGGAGAAGCAAAGAAGAGAAAAGGAAAAAACCGGGAGAAGAGGGAAGATGAGGGCAAAAGCACCGTCGTCGCGCGGCAGAGGCCAACTGCAAAAGGACCGCGGGAGCGAGCGCGAACGTCGGACGAGGGAGGGCGAGGTGTAGGTGGATGAGGGAGCTTAAGAGAAGAAATAAAAACAAAGACCGCTTTTACCCCCGATATGATGGTACGAAAGAACTGAAGAAGGTGATGTCAAAAACTTTAGCCCCACCGCGGCTTCCCATCTCCGACATATCCCGCCTTTAATGGTGAAGTCCTTCACCAGGCTCGGTAATGGGGCGGAGAGCTGCTCTGGACAAGTCCCTAGCGATTAACTCAACTAAGTTATCTCGGAGATGGGTCATTTCAGCGCCGTGGAAGAAATGCAAGAGGTAGTTGCAGTACACAGTAATGTTTCCTACGGTGATGCTAAGTCTTGTAGCAATACTTTTTCGAGGCCTAGAATTTATAATTAATCCACATAATCGAAGAATAATTTTTTCATATTTTTATTGGCTTTATTTTCAATTCACTCAGACTATAATAATTTGTATAGCATTTCGTTGTATTTTAGTATTTTGCAGGCCATAATAATTGGAATTATATTGTCAACTAATTACTATCTAGATTTATGCTTATCAAGAAAATAATTATATAATCATTGCTGCGCAGGAGTTGTGTCTACAACAATATTGTACTGTGCACCTGAAGTTTGATACTTAATTTACTCTTTTTAGGCCATAAACATATCCCCACCGATCTTCCATTACTTAAGATTGGTTTAACGCAATACTATATGAAGTCCGACTTTAGGAGATTTTATTGTTTAAACTATTTATTTTTGGATTAACAATTCTAATAATTTCTCATTTATGGGCCCGGAACACTGCGATCTTTTTTCAAAGCCAAAATTCTCATAGGATCTCCACAAACTCCTATAAGTAGATATTAAAAACATCAGGGCGGACATTTGATGCTTAATTCCATTGAAAATCTGTCCATTATATATTTATAGCATCCAATTACAATAAATATGCAAAGTCAGTGCATTTTTTGAATCACAATACAAATTACTTCGAAGAGTTCTTGATATATACAAAAAACTTTCAAGCACTCTAACTTAGTCTGAAAATTGTGCATTGGCTATTTCTAATGTGTTCATAAAATGGATCCTCTATCATCAATATCAGATACATTCGAAGATTTTGTAGATGTCCTGTATACTACCTGTGGTGATAGTGAGCCATGGAAAGTTTGAATTTAGTTTTGATCCTCAGACTGCCAAATTTCATTCTTCTTTTGGTTTATCAAAATAACCTGAAGCACTCCTATCCTTTTTACTGATAAATAATTCTAAAATTTGTTCAAATCAACGAGCACCTGTTCTGGCTCCAGTCTCTCCGAAGTATGAAGATGCTGACTTAAGGAAAGGAAACGTTCCAGTATGAGTAAAGTATCCGAAAATAAAATCTATGCATGCGGTAATCAGAAAAATTAATCCAAAAGTTTGGATATTCACAAAAAATCCTTTCTCGAATAAATCAAATATTTTCAATAGAAGAAAAAAGTTAACAAAAATTACAAGCATATATTATCCCTTGAAAATTTCACTGCCCTTAAAGAAAAGTCAAAATTTGATGCCTATGGAGGAAGTGTACATTGGGCCTTTGAAAAAGATAATTGCAAGGGGGTTAAAAATTATCATAAAGTATTACCACCCAAGATGGAGATTTCTTAAATTTGTCAAAGACAAAAACATTATTCCTGTAAAATTTCATATGGCTAAAAATGTAACTTATTTCTCATCAAGCCAAATCGATGTGGGCGCACTACTTAACGTTGGAGCACCGCACATTATCTTAACTGGGACATATCCAGGTAATTCCGAAATTTAAATTATTTTTATACCAAACAAGAAAATTTTATCCACATTTAATACATTCTAAAGATACTAAATTGATATGTCGCCTGTAATTGGACCAATACTTCTGTAACAAAACAGTTTGATTTTTTTGAATGATAGGGTTGAATTCAAGTACATTTTACTCAATTTATCCTTTATAAATCCATTTTGTATTATTTCAAATAACTGCAGTACTGCATAAATTGAGTTTCAGAGAACTTGTTCAAATTTTAATATTTATAAAACTTTTCCTATCATATCTAGCCATTTTCGGTGCAAAAGAAATATTTTTAATGAGTGAAAATATTGTAGGAGTGCTCTCCCTGATACGTATGGAGATAAATATGTAGAAAGCTATATTTGAGAATGTGGTTCAAATTAACGTTATCTTATTGCATTTAGAATTCTTCTGCTCATATTTGCAATATATAAATATTTTGAATCTATCCAAGCGTGGAGATAATACGCATTTTTGAAATCTGTATCTGTACTAAAGAATGTTAATCGTATAAAGCTAATGGAATTATGGGAAATTTTTTCATTGTTTGCTATTAGCAGCTTCGTGCGATTTATTGAATGAGAAAGCATAATATAAAATTATACTAATGGAATTATGGGAAACTTTTTTCATTGTCTACTATTAGCAGCTTCGTGCGATTTATTGAATGAGAAAGCGTAATATAAAATTATACTTTGATCATAATTTCTTTTTTAATGATATAAATCCAATTAGTGATACACTTCACTTACTATTTTTGTATTCATTTCAATCATTATACTTCGTATCATTCTAATTTTGAGAGAAGTTCTATTTATGAATTGAATCAAATTGGAAAATATTTGTAATGAACTTGCAAACACTTTAAGCATGGAAATATATGAAATATACTTTAATAGTTCCTTGGAGCTAGTAATACACACCTTTGAAGCCAAAATTAGTTAACCGGCTGATTCAAAACTACATGAACTGAAAACTTTTTCAATATAGAGAGGATAACATAAAATTCGGATAGAAATATGAACTCATTTGGAATTTTCTCTTTTGCTGCTCTGATTTTTTTAGATAATAAATTATTATTTTAACACAAAAGATATGACAGGGATGTGGGAGTCATGGGTCGATTAAATCATTCAAACCTTCTAAAAACTTTTTTCGCGTTATTATCAGATACCCTCAAGTAACTTTTTTGATGGTTCAATACCCATGGATCGTGACCGCCGGGTTAATGGGTGGTATTTTCCGTTATTATCTCCTCCCTGCTTCAAATTTTTTTAGCTCACCTCCCGCATTCTCGGTATCCTCTCTCAAGAGTTGGGCGAAAGTCTCACTTCATGACTCCATAGCGATCTCCGATGACAAGTAGTACTTTTCGAAGTATCCTAACAAGTCCCTAATCGAAAGCCTCGTTTGTTTTTATCCTGTAATTCATCATATTTTTACCCAGTGATGCTCCTAGTACTAACTATTACGGCTATTTCGATCTTTAACTGTCGCGATTGGAGGTTAGGAGCATTCCAACAGCGATGAGAAGAAGTAACAGATCAGGGACAACACCAGAAGCGATTCTTCTGAAAAGATTAGTGAGGGCCTAGAGCTACATAGCATCTACTCTGTGATTAGTAGAGGCCATAGAGATCAAGTGAAAACTATCGTGAGTATGTACTATCAGTCCGTAAAGAAGTGTGAGACTAAACGCGATTTCATTTGCCACAGCAGCCTCAGTAGCATGTGGTGGGGGCCAGTCTGGAGCCAAAGAGGGGGCGAAAGGTCGAGATTGTGGGGCGTAAAGATATTTCAGAGTGTATATACAGTATTGTACCGGCCGCTTCTACAGTATACCGATAATTGGACCCCCTTGAGTCGGAGAAAGCTGGTAGTTACCACATTTTAAGGAAGAGCCAGTCAGATCAGCACAGTTTCTTGATAGGATATACAAAATGTTGGGGTGTGCCACTGTTTTACACTAGTCTGCAGTTGCGATCCCCATCGGCAGCGAACCTAAATGTCCAAAAGAATCCATGGGAGAACGTTATATTACCATTTCACAGCTGATATAGACTGACTCACTTCCACGCCCGGAAAGATTTGCAGACAAACAGTCGTGACTAATTCAAATTTTCGCCCCTATCGATCAGAGATTCCTACTAACTTTCTATTTTCTTTGTATTCCGTTTACCCTTACATGTCTGGAATACCTCACTTCATTCCAAGTAGTAGCATGTCAAGGTCCACTGCAGTACAGTATCTGCACTCTCGACTTCTAGGATTCGCCTCGTCCATATTCTCTGGTCAGCTGAGGCCAAATTCATTCTCTTTAGTCACAACCTCCTGGTGATGCGTCATGTACGGGAGCTTCGGACACATTCTCTGCCCTTTACACTCCTTGGAGAGGCCGCATGCATTCTAGATGGCATCCCAACCAATCCAGCTATCCATCCAGATGGTACTTTCTAGTCCAGTACGATGAATTGGTATGCTTGACTGTTGCTTGCCAGAAACATTTCGCAGTACGCATTTATTCGCACAATCTTCGTACTGGTTCAAGCAAATACATATTCACAACAGCTCATCACAATGCTTTGACTTTCTCTTCCAACGGGGCTCTATTTGGAGCACATCTCAGTACAAAAAAAGGCATATATCAACTTATACTGAATATTTTTGAATGAAAAATACAAAGATAGAAAGAGATTAAGTCTTTTCTAAAGGTGAAGGGAAAATCAGAGCATCACATCAGACATAAAAGAACTGAGAGCTAGGAGAACGACTGTGATATAACCACAGATAAAGAGAACAATACTTTGCTTGGAGCTGCTAAATTTTTTAATTATAGATTCAAAAAGATGCATGTTGCATCTTCTAAATCCTCTAAGGCTCCCCAAACTACAATAAAAAGACGGTCAATTCCTAACTTACCTTAATTCCTGCAATCTTTCGGCTTCTTATGCATGTTATGGGGTCTTCATTCTCCTCTCATCCTCCCTCTGCCACTGGTTTAAGGCAGCCATGCTTCTGTTTTCCATCTCGCAGATCACCTTAAAATGGTTAAATATAATTGACGCAGATATTTTAAATAAAATGCGTTTCTAATTTGTTATAGAGCGCGTCTTAGACATGAACTTGAGGAAATGGCCTGGTCTTTTTCGAAATCCTTTATTTGTTCCAAAAACTTTAAGCTCGTCGGCCAAATTTTCACATTAAGTAATGATTCTAGTATTACCTCTTTTGTCAATGCACGGTAACCAGCAATCCATACAATTAGCTTAATGTTCATAATTGAGAAATTAATGCTACTTTTCTGAACAATCAGGTTAAGGGAATCCCGAAAATAGTCTGGGAACACTTATTGATGGGGTTTTCGCAAGGCGGCAAGAAATAAGTTGTGCCATCCGGAAGCTTAATAACTTCCACATCAAGTCCCCCTCTAGATAAGAATGGCTCGAAAGACCTATCGAGCCATTCTCATCTAGAGGGGGACTTGGGTTCATCTAGAGGCAGAAGAATAGGATTTATTTCCTGTAAAATATCCTCTGTTTGATGCTTGATATGATAAATTACAAAAGCTTCTTTCCCGGACTCTCTAGACTCCTTCTCCGTACCCAAGACGAAGCTCTTTCTATCGAACCATCCTTACTGCATAAACCACTGCGGGGTCCGGGAAGCATCTTTCCAAATATTTTCACTCAACTGATTAAACAAATTTTCCATTATGTACCTCACTTCGAAAATAAAGAAAGGAAGCAACAAATGTCCAGCTGATTGCGCTTTGTTTATTTCAGTTGATTTTTTTTCTTTTCCATTTACCACAGATAACTTGAAGCCAAGCTTTTTTCCGTCCAAGTCTGCAAAAACCTTCGCCTTCAAGCCTCCATGTCCACTAATTTCTGTCTTTTCAAGGTTCCAAAGCAGTCGTGACTCCTTTTTCAAGATGTGGTACCTCGAAAAAACTTTTTTCAACGCAATCCTGAGAGAGAACACATCCTGAAAGTTCTCTTCGTTTGAATTCGCTAGGTCGTTATTCTCTTGCTTCCGATAATTGATTTTCCGGTGCTTCGATCTGAAAGATCTAACCCGAACGTTCGAAAAGTCGATGCTAGCGATCATATTAAGTTCTTCCCTCGCCACTAACGTTGCCACTGTGACCAATGAATTTTTTCAATTTCCAACACTCGCTTGGATGTGTGAAGTAAATAATCTGCAACGCTGTTCTCAGCTGCCAGTTACACCTAGCGCTTGGTAGCGACGGGACTATTGACTCGATTAAGAAGGAGGGGAAATTTTAAGGTGCCAAGAAGGAGGTGGAATGTCGCAGAATCTTTTGAATCTCTCGAGATTTTCATGCGCATTATAGTCCTAATCGATATGCCAGATTGTTGTATGACACGGCGAATTGTAAGATTTTGATTGAGGAGATTTAATGCTCTTTGCCGTCTCCCTACCTCGATGGGACACCTGAAGGCTGTTTCCGTAATAAATTTTGACTTTTTTCTCCAGAGGGAGGCAATTAAAACGACGGAGATATTTCGATGGCCCAAGGTTATCTAAACTTTTCTATCAGCCTAAGGCTATTTATATTGTAGATCAGAGTAGAAAAGCTGCAAGATGATTCCGGCAGTTTAATAGTTTTTGTAGACCAAAACCATGCTTAGTAATAACTATATAATATTTCTGCAAGTGAGGATCAATCCAAATAATAATTTGCTGTAAATATAACTACAGCAACTATAACAGTAGAATTTAAAGCCCAACTGACAGGCATAAAAATTGTTTCACGAGTAATAAGTATAAAATATGGACCAGTGAAAATATATGCAATTATTTTCGATGATTCGCAATAAAAGTTTGTGGGTCCGTGATAAAAGGGGGGAATGTAGGTTGCTTTAATATTTGAAGGATGTCGTCGGTTTTGGTCTAGAATATCCTACAAGGTGACCAGTAGTAGCTCTTAAATTTCCCTAAAAAGCCGGCTCAAGGTCGCCCAGCAGACAAGCTGTGTTGGACATTACGGATGCGGCAGCGTGTGTGGGGTGTTAAGCGCACACGAGCAGATCAAGGTAGAACTGTGGTTGAAACTTTGGTTGAGGCTGGCGGGGTTAAGCCGGCCACTCCAGACCAGGGTTTATATAGAGCTGAAAATAGCAACAAATTAAAGAAAATGCAGTCTAACAGAAGCGGATTCAAAGGTGTTCCCGTAAAACAGCCCTGACAGTATTGTAAGTAGCGCTTTCAGAATTGTAGTCGGCACGAGTGACATACTCTGACAAGATGTAAGAAGTACATTAGTCCGGGTGGCATGGGATAGCAAGGCGACTTTTGATTGGTAAAGCAATTATATAATATCCCAGCGTGCAACGGTCAAACGCTGTCTTCAGAACTGTAAGGAAAGTTTAATGACAGCAATGTGCCTAGTAGCCCTGTTTGTGAGGTTACCAGTTGTTTGATTCTACAGTACAGTACAGTGCTGTAGATGCTGTGAATTCGTGTAAAGCTGTAAGGTCTGTGAAGTAAAATACAACAGCCTGCCTCTGAGTAAGTACCGCTCGGACCTTACCATATGCCTCCATCGCTCTAACGGCGATAGGATTTTGTTTCACAATTTTTCACCACTGTAGTCGAAATGCAAAACAAATCAAATAGTTTTCCATAAATGTAAAAATTTTTTTCAAATTTCTCAGCTATCCCATGACGACTGCGGTGGGAAATTTGGGGTGTTTTTAATCTATGAAAAATGTGGTCAGCTGTTCCCTGAGGGATGTCGTGATGTGGGTAAAAGCCTACAATGTAAAGGATTGGCGGGAAGCCGTCAAAACGCTGGAAAAACTGGCTGGCCAGCCAACAGGTACGCCGCATTGGACATCGCCGCCGCTGCGGCATGACTCTGCGTTAAGGCTTGTTTGACCTTTGCGTGGGTCTCTCTTGTCCTCGTAGCGATTTTGCGTGAGATGTCGGTGGTATCAGCTTCCCACTGACATACCATGCTCCGCAGGAATTTCGGCCTCCCCGTGTACGATGACTCCCCGCTTACCTTTCCCTGCTGCATCCAAACTATGGAAGCACTCAGAGACCACTCGACCTCTGCCCTGCCGGCTTCGAAAGCCCGCATTGCCTCAACTCGGAGCTCATACGCCTTTGCCGACCACGTTGATCGCGCAGCGGGCCTGGACTTCCAATTTGAGGTACTATTCCTTGTCCCAGGAGCTAATATCCGCCCTGCGGATATTCTTGTTCAACCTCGCCCCTCTTCAATGGCTAAAACGTCCGCTCCATCGCCTGTTACCTTACCTTTGTCTCACCGTTCAAACAAGGCGCGCGTGTAAGGGCTGCACAAATGGTCGCCGCCGCCGATATCGCTCACCAAAACAAAGTCAAGGACTTGGAGCTCAAACTGCCACGCAGCCTCCCGCAACCTTCGGAGCCATCTTTTTGAGTCGATTGTGGTTGTTTGAAAAAGTTTACGATTGATCGAATATATCTTGCAACAGTAAAAGCACTCAATACTTCCCCCTTCGGAAGACACCTTCCAGACACCAAACTTCAAATTTCAGCCCCTGGCTTTCGATTTCTTTAGATTCACCTCATTGGAAGTGCCAGACGACGAAGTAAACTACCCCATCATTCCCATTATTCCTTGGGTGCCCCATCCCTTGTCTCCATTCTGTTCATCGCGGGTTACATCCCGCGTATCGCAGAGAAGTTTGACATAAACACAAGGGTGATCCCCAGCAGCCCTTATCAGCGCACAATTTGGACACTGTGGTCGCCTATTAGAAGTGTCAGACGACGAAGTAAACTACCCCATCATTCCCCCTGTGCAAACCCCCTCATTATTTATCCTCCCGCAACTGCGCTTGCGCGGATCCCGTGCAAAGACACGCCCCCTCCGCGCAACTGGGCGGCCTTGGTCGCCATGTCCCTCCCACCGGCCCCTGATGCTCCACCCCTCCCGGTGCCTATCCTGGCGAACCCTCGCCAGATCGCGCTCCTCAACGCCCCTGCTCCTGCCTTCCATACCCCAGCAGCCCCGGCCCTCCTCCGTGTGATACGCACTGGAGTAGGGCCAGTTGCAAAATAATTGGGATAGGTAGATCCAAATAATAATAAATAGTTCCAACTTGAATAAATAAATAAATGCCACAATCGGACTTAGAATGAATAATGAATAGAAAACCAAATTTAATAATATCTGATCGAGGGGAATATTTCGATAGCCCGAGGATGTAAAAATATTTCTAACAACCTAGACTACTTATACTCTACACCAGGGTGAACCTGCTACAAAAATCAGGGTGAGTCGTTCAATAATTTTGGTAGACATAATTCAGGCTCAGCAATAATTATTGCAGTATTTTCCAGGTAAGCAATCATCCAGATAATAATTTGTTGGTAGCATAAATGCAATAATTATAGCCTGTATAATATAAACACCCAACTGTAGGACATAAAAATTATTTCACACTGAATTCAGCATAAAATAGCGACAATCTTGGTGCGCTTCTTTTCGACTTAGTTCTGCACCCCCTCATACTCAAAATCCAGGAACTCTTGGGCTCTGGTTCTGGGGAAGACGAGACCATGGGCCAACTCTTGCTCCAACTATGGTATCATGATGACGGGTACATTATCGCGCGTCACGAACAACCTCTCCGAGCCGTCGATATCCTTTCTTCGCTGGACGCCACTAGCAGAGGTCTGCACCTCTCTTTGCCAAAATGCAAGGTCTGGTGGCCGACGGCCCCTCCAGAGTCCGTGCAGCGCCTCTACCCGAACGTCCTCAAACAAGAGTATAGTGAGGGAACACTCGTCCTCAACGCTCCAATTGGCACAGAGACCTTCACCAAAGAGAACTTTCTCCACGCACGTGAAGTCTCTCGAACCGTTCCTTGAGGCCATCATTGACCTCGAGGATACGCAAATAGCGTTCCAGCTGCTCCGAAATTGCTTCGGAGTCTGCAAACTCGGCTATCTACTGCGCGTAGTCCCGACGTCGTCCACCGCCGAGGGCGCTGCCATGTTTGACGATATGATGGAGCGCTGCGTCCGCACACTAGCGGGGGGGGGTTTTGGATTCAGAGGTTTTCCGTGAAACCACTGGATGCGAAGCGGCCCTCCCTTGGGGTCGGATTCACTTCAGCCAAAAATATCGCCGCGGCCGCCTTCCTCGCCTCCAGCGCGGCCGCCAACAGGATGTGCAAAGTTGTTCTGCCCGCTCCTATCAGGAGCCTCGCCACCTACAACGACGCTTTGGACGCCCACCGGAATTGGTCTCTTTCCTGTCTGCAGTCAAGGATTCTACCTATTAGTGCCTTTTGCTCAAGCAATACACCATCGCAAAAGAAACTAACAGACGCAATCCATGCAGCCGTGCAGGAAAGCATCTCCCCCGGTGATCAAAGAAGGCAGGCATTCCGCGCCTCCATGGCCCTCCCGGGCGCCAAGGAATGGTTGTATTGCGCTCCGTGCCCCGGCCTCAAGACGAGTATTGACCCCCGCGAATTCGCGGTGTGGTTCCAATACTTCTGCCAAGTCCGGCTGTTCCCTTCGGACGTGCCGTGCCCAAGACGTAACTGCCCCGAAACCCTCGACTCCTTCGGGGATCACCTCCTTCACTGCAGACATGGTGCGCACAGGACTCGACGGCATGACAATCAAGTGACCCTCTTTGCGCAAGACTTGCAGAAAGCGGCACGTCACCCGCCGTCGAACCGCGGGACGGCGTTCATCGCACGAGGCCAGACATCCGGGCGATGGGAAGCAGTGGAGGTACGGACTTCTTTGACGTGACGTTTGTCAACCCGCTGGCGCCTTCCCACAGGAGAGCCCAAACGTTTAATCCGCTCACCTCTCTCAATGCGGCCGCCTCCGCGAAGCATAGATGATATGATTCTTTTATTGCAACCTCTGTGAGAAGTAGGCTCGTGCCTATTCCCATATCTACTCTCGGAGGGTGGCACCCGGACGCATATAGGGTGTTAACCGACGTCGCGCGGAACGTGGGCGTTAGGGCGATGGAGGCATATGGTAAGGTCCGTGCGGTACTCACTCAGAGACACGCTGCCGCGGCCGTAATGTCCAACGCAGCCTGTCTGCTGGGGGGCCTTGAGCCAGCTTTTTAGAGTAATTTAAGAGGTATTACTCGGCACCCTGTAGGATATTCCGGGCCACAACCGACCATATTTTTCAAATATTAAATCACCCCACATTTACCCCGCATAAAATAGTGCCAGTCTAAAATAGATAAAATGATTCCTTGATGATTCATAATAAATATAAATTGTGGGCCTCAATAAAACTATTTCTCCACAATTCAGCATCACTGTAGGACACCGGGATAGAGATTAAAATATTTGATCAATTTTCAAACCACTTCCCCTTTGAAATATTGAACTAAATTTATCCTGTTGACTGAGATGAATCCCGAGATAAATTATTACTCATATCCATAGGTATAGATCCATCAAATAAAAGGAGCTTGAGCATGTCAGATACAGGACTGTCCTTTTTTGTGAGCGGGTCGGAGGGATTAATTGAACCAGGTATCCATAGCATTTTCTTGATTTTGTTCGTTTCGAAATTATATCGAATTAATTGAATATCCCCTCTAATAGATTTGTCTTCAGGCACACGACAAGTAGATAGAGAGCTCAATAGATCTTTTGAATCAACAGCAACATGAAGAGGAATATTGATATTTAGAAGTGTACTGTATGCTGCTGCAATAATTTTTCCTTCCTCGATAGCTTCACCAGCAGCCAATATTTCACCAGATGCAATAGATTTAACAGGACGCCGAGATAGATGTGAATGCCAATAAATTGTATGAAATATTGAATTACAATTTAAGGAGCCAATTAGCAACCCACCAATACATCCAAGTTGCCATTTGTCGATCCGGCTGGTTTTCCTGCATCAGAAAAAACAACAACTGATAAATTGAAATTTCCAGAAACTTCCGGGCGCCGATACGTGCTTGTAGAACCAAAAGATTTTAAATTCCGAAGCATAGAAGATTGGATAGATAAATCACGAACCAATGGATTTGACCTTTTCTGTTGTAAATAACTTGCTGTAAAGGCAGACACTGGAGATGCAACCATACCCAAATAGACAATTGATCCGTTTAACGAATTAAAAGCAAAGTTTTCAAATGAGTTCATTTCTTCATCAGGTTGTTTTCGACGATTTCTTGATATTGAATGGGGTTCCAGTCCATTTAGCTTTTCATCAGCTGAGACATTAATTTTATAGTCATCAAACTGCATGATTTTAACTCCATTGAAATAAAAAGATCCAGGACTATGTACGATTGTACCAAGCTTATATACTTTCCCAAGATCTTGGATAAATTGCTTCTTAATTTTTTTGTCCAGTAATAAGTATATCATCGACCAATTTAACAACAAGCAGAATTAATGATCCTTTTAAACTCATGAAAAATAATTGGGGTATATAAACGACTGATTTCAACTGAGGTCAAAGAAAGTATTATCAGAGTGTATTTGCCATTTTGCATTCGCGTTGACTAACCCATATGAAGCAGACAGTAATAACCAATAGAAGGATTTTTCGAGCATTCCCGAGGAGGTCTCACATAAACATCTCGTAATGCTGATCCAGATTGTAAAAATGCAGACTTCACATCAACCTTTGATAAATTCCATTTAAAAATTGTAGCAATTGATAAGAGAATTCTAATTGCCATCGGAGAACAAGATTCCGAATCAGTTCTCAAATTATTATTCTCCTTGTCCTCATTTCCATGCGGAGCAATTCGAGCCTTGCAATAATATGTTCCATCATCCAAAATTTTTATTTTGTATAAAACGTGACTGGATATTACATTCGAGTCGGGAGGAATTTTTGAAACATGAATTTTTGAACAGTAGTGAGAAAATTATTTTCTTCCGTATTGTACGCATTTGAAATAATATGAGATGGAAGTCCAGATGCTTGATGAAGTAAAAATTCTTTAGATCCAAACCTTTTATGATAAAAACTCAGATCTTTTTGTTCAGATGATTTCAATTCCGTTCCAGGTAACAACTCAATTTCATGCGCATCAATTCCATCGTTTTCATCAATAGGGATATGAATTAAATTTTCAGGGTGCAGGGAACTAAGTTCAGATTCAATCGGAACATGTTCGAGAGATAATATGTTTTTAGATTCTGATAAATTTCCATCAATTTCTGATTCATTATATTTTTCGACATCAGTATTCATATTTGGGTTAAAATTACCATCATCAGAATGATCGTCAAAATTGTTTTCGCCCACATTCTTCACTTCGGTAATATTTGTTTCATCAGAAATATCTTCCACAGAATATTCAATAGACTGATTCAATAAATCATTTGCCTTTTGAATTTGGTATGCTAGTTCATTAGATGAAACGGAATGTCGGACATCTTCAATTGCAGCATGTATAAATTTTCCATTGGATCCAGGTACTGTGACGATAAGAGATTTTTTGTCGAATTTCAATACTGGTTTGGGCGATGACCAAGATCCTTTTTCTGATTTGGTAGATGAATAAAAATTTCCACAATATCGCCAACATTAATTGGAATATCGGTCACAGACTTTGATTTTAGAATAAGATTTAATTTCCTCTTGGCTATTAGCTCATTATGAGCTTCTCTTAAATCATTTGGTAGACTTCGAGGACCAGAATTATCGATGGGTCGAGTGTGACCAGTGGCAAGCTCGTATGAAGAAACAACATCATTTCCATATAAATCATTCGATATTTGAAACATTCGAGCAATACGAACCGTATTACTTGCAGAAGAATCGGATATTTTTAAACGGATATAAATGTCTCTCAATATTTTATGTTTTGACTCAATATAATTTTTGTTATGGCGGCGGGAACCAATAGGACAAAACGAAATTCCTCTTTCCTCAAGATAGCTTCTAAAATTATCATTGTCAAACGCCTGATCTCCCATTAAATTTTAGGGTCCCAAAATGGTGTTAACCAGAGAGTCTCAATACAATCAATGCAATTTTCCATCCTTAAAGAGGGCACTATTGAACCAGTTGAATACCTGGTAACTGAGTCCATAATGTGAAAAATATCCAAGTTTTCCACAAAAAAATGATCCACACAAACCAATTCATTAAATCCGCGAGATATAGAGCTTAAAGATACTGCACGAGGATGAGATGGTTTTTTTGTGACATCACAAAATTTGCAGGAGTCAATTATGCTTGATAAATATTTTTTGCATTCATCGTCCCATATAAAATTTCTTTGTAACAATAGTTTTATATCATCATAATTTGAGTGACCACATACATGTTTGTGAACCTTATTAATTATTTTCTTCTTTTCAGCCCAAGATATATTTTTTGATGTATTGATATTGTTGGAACAAATTGCTGATAGAAATGAGTTTTCAATAGGTTCGGATGATTGTATAAATATATTTCCGGTACATAACAATGATGACCATGATCCACCAATGTTATAGAATCGATTGAATTATTTGCGGACTCGAACTCGATGCGATTGTCCGTCATATGAATAATATTTGATTTTCTTGTGATATTTCTTCCAATAACCCATTGAGATGATCCACTGATTATTAGATGCCTTATTTTAACCTGATTTCCATTGTCTGAAATAGCTGATAAAAATATTGAACCGATCATTTTTCTTTTTTCGCTTGAGTGGTCGCCATTTCCGTATTGCCAGAAGGGCGTGTCCTTGATACATTCAGGAAGTTCATCAAGAATTCCATTCCATTCGGTAAAATAAATTTCGAAAGTGCTCGTAATTCAACAATCCCATTCCACTATACGGTGCTCCATCATCAAGTAACGGGCCTGGGTATAACGTATTTGACGGAGAATCAAGCACCGTTTTTACCATATGAAATGTTACAGAACCAGAATCATTTTTGTCTTTGATATTTTCTGCATTTCCCATTCTAGATGATGAACCTTTATGATAATTTTTAGCACTCTTGCATTTATCTTTTTCATAGGCCCAATGGCCAATTTCTCCACATCGGTCACAAGTTGATTTTGCCTTGAGCGCAGCAAAGTCTTCAGGAGATAATCTTTGCTTATTATTTTTCTTGAAATTTTTTTTTTCCGTATGAAATATTTGATTGACTTGAAGAGATATATTTTTGAGCATTTCCATATATTTGATTTGTATTTTTTGGTTTATCACATGCACGAATAATAGATGATATTTCTGAATATTTGATTAATTCTAGGATTTTTCCTTTTTCCAAATCGGCTTCTTCATGCTTCGGAGAAGCAGCAGCCAAAATAGATACTCGCTGGTTTGAATCAATTTTGGAATTAGCCAGGAGCAAAAATGATACCAGTGCTTCAGGTAATTTCGAAGTACCAGTAGATGAATGAAATCGGGCAATTTGAGCATCAAACCGTGATTCAAAATTTTTGAAAGACTCACTATCACCACGAGTAGTGTGCAATAGATCTAAGAATTTTTGAAATGTATCTGATATAGATGATAGAGGATCCACCTTATGAATAGCGTTAGCAATCGCTAATGCACCATTTTCAGACTGAATTTCTGTGTCTGGAATTTTCTTACAAATATCAAGAGCTCGTCCAAATAATTGTGATTGTAAGACAAGACCTTGTACTGCCTTAGGAACCTTATTAGAATTTGATGCTGGTAATAAATCATGAACAGATTTCCATTTTTGAACAGCATCAAAATATTTTTCTTGAGGTCCTTTACTATCCGTCCAAGGAGCCGTGCGAAGATCCCATGAAAATTTCGGCCTTGAAGGAATTTCGGGGCGATCTGGGCCCATAACTGCAAAATAATTGGGATAGGTAGATCCAAATAATAATAAATAGTTCCAACTTGAATAAATAAATAAATGCCACAATCGGACTTAGAATGAATAATGAATAGAAAACCAAATTTAATAATATCTGATCGAGGGGAATATTTCGATAGCCCGAGGATGTAAAAATATTTCTAACAACCTAGACTACTTATACTCTACACCAGGGTGAACCTGCTACAAAAATCAGGTGAGCCGTTCAATAATTTTGGTAGACATAATTCAGGCTCAGCAATAATTATTGCAGTATTTCCCAGGTAAGCAATCATCCAGATAATAATTTGTTGGTAGCATAAATGCCAATAATTATAGCCTGTATAATATAAACACCCAACTGTAGGACATAAAAATTATTTCACACTGAATTCAGCATAAAATAGTGCCAGTGTAAAATAGATAAAGTTATTCCTTGATGATTCATAATAAATATAAATCGTGGGCCTCAATAAAAATATTGCTCCACAATTCAGCATCACTGAAGGACACCGGGATAGATATTGAAATATTTGATCAATTTTCACACCAGTACGACCCCTCAACCCGCCCAATGGCCGCATCGACCTGCCCTAAGCGACGTTCTCCTCCGTCGCCATCAACTCGTATGCCGACCACATCCTCGCGTTCACGTCCTACAGGGACGTACAAGGGCTTCTCCGCCCCAGCACAGACACTGCCTACTCGACCTCCAGCCTCATGTTATTGTCCGCGTGGGCGGCTGAATGGTTATGTACTTCCCCACACACCACCTGCCATCCGTCACCATCGCCCTCTCCGCCGTCCGCCCACAATCTACCACGCCCATCGCTTCACCACCAAACTCCGCCAGTTGAGCACCTCTCCTCACAGCCCCCGTCGCCACCTAGCCGTTCGCTCCCTCCAGAGTTGAACGAGCACGTGTGCGGAACTCGCCACCATCACCACTCTGCTATGTTCAGACCAAGGTGATGATTTACACATTGTCACGAGGAATCAACATTCGAGTGTTCAGATCAGCACAGGCATGTGTCGGGCAAAAGACTATCGTTTGTAACATTGTGGGATGTTCTACCATGGTTTAATTGCATATGCGTACATGACAAGATGTTACATGATCAGACAGTTCGGCAGTGCAGAACTGTCCAATAGGAACACATACAATGTTAGCATCTGACAAGTTGTCAAAGGGGGGAATTTTAGGGTAATTTTAATGCCTGGAAGATGTGGTCGGTTACATCCACGCGGCTAATAAGTTGTCAAAGTGCTCAATAAAAATACTGTCATCTCAAGTTCGATGCTGAGAGTACTGTTTACACCAGGCAGGATGTAAAAACGGGATGATTAAGGATTGTTTTACTTGTGCTAGGAATTAGAACTTTGAATTAAACACAGATCTCTGCTGATCGCGAGATAACAGGGTCAATGAAAAAGAGCTCGGAAGTTCCAGCACCTCTCCACCTTCGGGGCTGGTACCAGTGTCCACCGTGCCATGAACATCCAGCTCGACCAGACCACCCTGCCGACATACTTACGTCAATCCTGGAGCCCGCCTCCTCTCTCCCTCCCACTCCAGCTTGCTTCGTGCCATTCGCCGCCCGTATCTACCATCGGCGACTCTCCCACCTTCTTAACCTCTCATTTGCTTCATGGCCACCGTAGAAGACTTCTTCTTTGCTGATTCCTGCTCTGGTTTCCGTTCTACTACCGTCGCTCCAGCACCCACAAGACGACCCCCATCACCTACACAACTCTCTCAAACTGTTTCGCCATTCAACGCTCTCCAGTCGGCAACTCCAAACGCTTTACACCGTCCTCACTCCCTTCGTTACCTATTAACGACTTAGTCGCTGAGTCCTTAGGGGCACCCCCAATGCTATGGCCCACGTCGGCCCCTTGTTGAGAGGCCCTTCTTCAATAAACGTTTTTCTCAATAATACTCTTCTTCTCAATAAATGTTCAAGCCACCATAGGAAGGCGTAAAACTCATCCACGAACGCAAAAGCACTAACTCAAGCAAAACAAGAACGGACAAGATCAAACACAAGCTCAAGCACTTACTCTCGGACAATGACTACCTCACACTCCAAGAATTCCGCGAAGAAAAGCACTAAACGAGGAGGATCGGTATCGAGTTCATGGCCTGTTGTTTTTCCTACTGGGTTTTTTTGGGCCTGCGCATGGACCCGACCGATCTCATGAATCACACTCGACCTCGCACCGGAAACTCTATGGTCACCATCTTAGTTTTCCCCGATAACATAGCCTTACACGGACGGCTCTTCGTCGGGAGAGAGCCGTAAAGAGTAAATAAAGTGTTCAACACACCATGAAAATAAGCTCAGTCCCGCTCTCTGAGCTCGCGGTCCCCCTCTCGTCCTACACCTGCGAAACAGTCCGCCGCAGGATTCTGAACGAACCCAAATCCCTTAGGCCCAGTCTACGTTGCACCGTCTCTGAAGTCTTCCGCCACGTAATGGCAGACCTTCTATCTGAGCAAGCTGCCGCTCTCCCCGCGTGGCCGCGCCCCGACCGACAGCCCGCTGAAAAGGCCGCTCCACAAGGGGAAACGTTTGGGTGTTTTACTGTTGGAAGATATTTCCGACCTATCCCATGGTTTTCCAGACAACCGCAATCGACTCAAAAAGGGTATACCTACAGCGTAATGGGGAAGGAACTACGCTTCCTAAAATGCTACCTTCAGGCCAGCCATCAAGCAGGCCGCATTGGACATGACGGCTGCTGCAGCGTGCCTCGCCTCCGGTTATCCCCGCAGCTGTCCGTGCCGACAACAAGCCCGCTCCTGCGCAAGTCACCGAGATCCATGTCCCCGTCGCACGCGGCCCTGTCCCACCTATTGCTCCACCCGCCGCCTGCATTCGTAGTTAGCATATGAATACCCTCCGCACGCTTCTGTGCCATACTGTACACAACTCGTAAAGATTTATCACCACGCCGTTGTCATAGCCTTCGACGTGCCCGCCCCCTTTGAACCCCCTTCCAAGTGTCCGCAACCGTAACGACCGCAGACCCAATCGCCCCACGCCGTCCCAGGCGTTTTGCACCCCGCACACGCACGGCACCGCCTTCGGACCCCTGCGGTTCAAGAATTCCGAGATGGCTGAGCCGCTCCTACACACCCTTCCCAACGATCCCTGTCTTCTGGGCCGCGTCGTCGCCTTCCACGTGATTATGTCGACCAGAATTCTTCCCGCGGACAAAGACATGCAAGATGTCGTTACCACGCACGGCCCGCAACCGGGCCTATCATTGAGAAGGGCCGGGGTAGGCGCCTCAGCAATGCAACAGAATTTCTTAGTCAAAGTTGCTGTAATTCGCAATGATGGTTATTATGTTTTCTTTACCACAGACATAATATGTCTATTATGTCTAGGGCGATGGGAGCCGCCGGTGGCACGGATTATTTCGACGTAACCTTTGTCAACCCGCTCGCTCCCTCTCACGCCAGAGCCAGGGCTTTCAACCCACTCACAAGCCTCAACGCAGCTCACGCAGAGAAGCAGCGGAAATACCAAGGGTTCCTTGCTGAGCTGCCTGGGAGAAACAGGCTGGTTCCTGTTCCCATCTCAACGCTTGGAGGATGGCATCCGGCGGCGTTCTCCGTCGTCAAGGAACTCGCGAGAACTATTGCCACCCGCGCAATGGAACGGTTTTCGAAGGTTAGAGGCATTCTTTTACAGCGGCACTCCGCATTGACAGTAACCTCCAACGCCGCTTGTTTGCTGGCTGGCCTCCCTTCCACCTTCTGGTAGATTGGAGTGTCATCTATAGTTTTCGACGCATTGTACGGTTTCACAATTGGCTTGACCATGATACGATATCTACGCTCCGGTACATATTTACTGGGTACCAACCCACATATCTACCACAGTAAATTAACCCCCCATTCCCCCCTTTATGTCTAAGCATATGATGCAGGTGCAACATTCAAATTCCTGAATACTCCACTGTAACAAACCTACAACAATTAGATTTGAATAGGGTGGCTAAACTCTGCATGTTGTGGCGCGCGACATATTACAGACGCGGCGCACGTGGACCAAATCGCGTAACTAAGCTGCTGATAATGCCGAGTCTTCACTCCCCCCGTCGAGCATCCACTGCGGGTTGCGACAGCGGCCGCGTATTCGTCGATTATCTTCGACGTCGTCGCAGACGGCGATCCAAGCGAGTCGAAGGCTAGCGGCACAAACGTCGATCCCAATTTCGATCGTCCTGGGAGGGCTGCACCGGGGATGGCTGTTACTTTGCTGGCAAACTCCCTATTTTTGTATGCGGAGTACCGAGAGAGAGACGGAAGGGGAAAGGTTTGGGTGTTTTACTCTTGGAAGATATATCCGGTCTATCCCATGGTTTTCCAGACAACCGAGACGGAAGGGGTAGTACCGCCCCAGCATCGGCACACCCAGCGAGTGCGATGCCATTACAGTGGCATCACTTGGGCGCCAACTCCTGTACTAACAGATGGTCGTGAATACTGTGCAGTATGCGAAACTGGGATAAGTTCTGTACAGCAACAATTTTTCTTGTAGTGGTAGCAAGGTGTGGTCTCCGAATAGGAATGGCAGTCAGTAAATACATTGAAGAACCGCAAATGCAACTGTAATGTTTATTTGGCCGACCAATGAATGGTGAAAGCCATAGAATGAAAGTTTGGTGCGAAGTACAGGAAGTACGCTAAATCCTATATGACTCATAACCTTCATCGACCAATTCCCGTCATTTCAAATGGAACCCTGCAGAATATAAACGCTGTACGCTGTGCAATGTATCCACCTCGAGCCCCTCATGCCCTAAAAATTCTCAGTCAAAGCACGAGAACCTGCATTAACCGAATTCGAAAAGGGGCGAATTGATGCCTACTCTGAAACCCAAATGTAATTGCGGGAGAATCTCGCGGCACTTGGACGCCCCAAGGATGCAATACAGGGCTATTTGACCTCAAACCGATTCCCAAAGCCGGTTCAGACCCCGCAACTTGACAGAATGCGAGCACCGTCATCTCCTCCGGGATGCTTCTAAAGGGGAACGTAGCGCAAGGGAGCTGAAAACTCAGATGTGTCTAGGTATATCTTTTCGTCGTTTACTGCATATTCTTTCCTTTTCAGATGATATAAAGTAACAGCGAATTAAGGCAGCTCCTTTTTTGGTTGAACGTCACAAAATTACCAGCCCATATTTCGCAAAAATTCATCTCACATGGGACATGTCGTAGTGGAAAAATTTGTGTTCAACGATGTGAAGAGGCTCAATTTAGATGGTTTTGATGGTTTTGCAAGCATGTGGCACAATATACGCAAGGAGAAAGGAATTTTTCTCCGTGCCAGATGAAAGGTGGGTCGTTGATGTTACGGGGCTCGACGTCATTCTACGAAGTTTCCAATTTATGTATTTTTAATGGTAGAATGAACTATAAGATGTACTTCTGTTTATCAGGTGAACAGCTGAACCCGTTTGCAGCTGTTAATCTAGAAGAGAAATGGATATATCAACAAGGTAATGTCGCAGTTCACAATCTAAGCACACGTTTAACTGGCTGGAAGAGAATAATACATCTGTTCTACCCGGGCCTGCCAAGAGATTTTATCTCAATATTATAGAAAATCTATGGGGAATTCTCGCACATCGCGTTTACGGCGGTGAAAGGCAGTTTCGCTCGGTAGAAAAGCTCTGTCCTGTGGTGAACGAGGCTTGGACTGATATTGGACTAGGAAAAAATCAGTATCTGTATCAATACATTCCTAGACGTATAATTTCAGTCGTGAAGCGAAAGAGTGGTGTGACCAAGTACTATATCAATAAGAAAATTCTGCTACAGTGCTTCAGTGCTGTGTAGACCTAACGTGGGTCATATCTTATTTCGTGCACTTATCGCATATCGCAGAAACTTTGCTAACTGTAGGGGATGCAATCGAAGCTCTGGATGAGGGAGTCCTTGAAAATGTTCTAACTTAACTGAAAAAGGTCAACTGATACGTAATCAGCGGTAGGGAATTTCGGGAACTGTACTTTTGTCTATTTCGCACACCGTGGAGCAACCAGTGTATGGTGGAAACATTACAGCACTTTACAGTATGTCCAAGAGAATACTCATGTCGTCCCAAAAATATGATCTTAAATGATCTCTCTCCTCCGGGGCAACCCTGTCTTCAGAAGCCATGTCGAATTTCCACTACATGCCCTCTTTCTAGTACGTTCTTAAAACCTTCTGGACCCCCTAGGAGTCCTCCAACACAATGCCCATAGATGGAGGCCTCTTTAAGACGTCACAGCCTCATTCGAGACAAATTATTCGCATTTCTGCGACACCCTTCCATCCTGGTCAACTCAAAGCCGGAGTTCTTTTTTCTCTTTAAAGCCAATCGCCTTTCGCAGGGCTTCCGCATAATTGACATCGTGATTTAGAATCGAGGGTTCTCTCTCCTACCATACGCAATTAATTTGTTCTTCGTAAGTCCCTACACATCGAAGGCCCTCCCAAGATCATTGAATGCCCCAATGGATGCCACCCTGCCCATAAATTCCCAGAAGAGGACATACTACCCTGACTTCTGCGCCGCCATATGCGCCAAATTATTCCCCGTTGGTTTCGACAAACATGGAGGAATAAGAAGAAAGCCCGAGAAGCACTCGGAAATTTTGCCTCACTCTTCTCTACCCGATGGGGCACAATCGCTCCCAGCGAGTATCATTAACTAGTTACGACCCTCTCGTTCATTTTTATGCAACTCAAAGCCAAAGACTACTACCACCTGGGCCTCACTCTCATATTCTCTGATGCCTGAGAGTCAAGGCCCGAATTTTTTGCCCAAAATAAAAAATAATTTTTATTATAGTCATTATATACTGTACAAAACTCTATGGTACTCCATCTGCAGTACATAACAGTTTGGTTTTCCCTCTCCAGGGTAAGAATGAGAGAGACATTTTCTGGGTGCTTATATATTGTCTATCCGCGATTGCGTTGTCCTCACATTTGGCACACTTTGTCCTCCCACTGGGGCAAAACTCTTTACCATACAAAAATGTACAGTATCTAACAAACAATTTTGGGAGCCGGTAAATATTTACTAACATTTTGCTTTAAAATACAGAATTAAAGTACAGGGAAGCTCGGTAGCTTCAACCATATACCTCTTCTCCTAAAGCATTAACCTACAAGTACTTAAAGGATAAATGTGGGAACGTGGCCTTTACTTTTCGCGCGCATACTGTATCTACCAAAGTATGGACAGGCTGTCCTGTCCAGTTCCACATATAGTTACCACGTTTAAGGCTCCCGTGTAAGGTCGATGGCAATTACTTTTATCTCTTTAATTATCATTTTATTTTAGTAAGTACTGTAGTACTACCTAGCTGAAAGTGCCACAGTAGGTGGCACCGTTACTACTTAGGCCCTTCAGCCTTCAGCCTTGGGAGCCCTACCAGTAGACATGAGAAACGAAGATCAACAACAACAAAAACTCCTTTCCGTTTCCCTGACCAGCACCCCCGAAGACCGGAGTAGTCTCGGTGTAGTTTGTCTAGGTGTTGCCTAGTTGTGTGACCGGCAAACCTAGCTCTGCACAAGATCACTACAGTTAGAACCCCCTCTAGCGTGCGTCCGGAGTAGGCGGCGCTACTTGTGTTCGTATTATACACAATCACCGTAGTAGTCACCTTTACTAACCCCATTGGGTGTTCCTCTAGGCAGAACCGCCTACCCTAACTAACCATTTCTTCCCCTTTACTCCTTTGAGTACTACTTCAGGTATTTCTGGAGGAACCTAGGGCATCCTCCTATTCCTTACGAGCGCGGATTACGGTAGCTCTACCCTGCCACTACTGTAGCTATCTAGCCCAAGTAGTCTGGTCTCCCGGAGAAGCTGTGCTTCTGAAACCCCACCTGGAGAGTGGAATTTGGAGCCCATTCTACTACAATTAAAGTGGCAAATTGGCACTAGAATCGAAGTCTGTCATGTGGAATAGAGTATTTCATACCCTTTCAAGTGTTGAAAATACCAAAATGTTTGTTTTGATCGACATTGACTACTTTTGAAAGTATAGATCAACAAAAAAGCAACAGAAAAAGAATTTTTTATTTAAAAAGTTTTTCCTGGTAAGTTTAAAATGATCAAAGACATACTCGAGTTTTTACCGAGTGACCGTCTATTCAATCAACATTACCTTCGAAATCCTACAACTTTCCAACTCTTTCAAAATCTACGCTTGATATCTTTCAATACTTGTTTCACATCACACAGTAGCTATACTAGACTGAGCTCTGGCGCCGAGGAATGAAGACCAAGCGCGTCTTATGGATCATTCGTCCTCGCATCGGAGTCCTTGCTGTGTTGATTTTGGTTTTGGTCGTTTTGGTTGGATTACTGCTCCTCGCCCCGACTGCACGATAGGTTGATCTGAGAAAGGCTTGTAAGGAGTAACGCCCTCGTAGATGGATCTCAGCATTGTCCAGTTTACCATGCCATACTCAATCAGTGTTGTCTTTGTCAAAGCAAGCGAGGGGTCCCAGCTGTTTCTGTACTGTTGGTGATACTCAAGATAGTCCATTGCGAGAATTTTTCGCTGTAATTATCGCCTTCTTAAGCACATAACTTACAACTGGAGTTTTCCAACTTGATGCTTTCTCGGCCTGCCGAGTTTTCTCTCGGCTTGCGGAGAATCATCGGGGGAACTTTCTTTCGTCCTATTTGCTGGAGTAGGCACCGGTTGAGCCCTTGCGGGGTTGTTTTTGTTTAGCAAGCCCGCTTAAATCTTTAAATGAAGGTACAAGTTTTTTAGTCAAGAGCTAAGAGCATCCCCACCGGTTGATGCAAATGATCAAATTTATATTTTTCTGATTTGGTCTCAGATTGAACACTCCCAACGTCAGTATAAAAAGGCAAATTTTTGCAAATGGGCAAAAAAAGTCAAATCGGTATCAGTTTGACTCCGAAATTTGCAACTCTCGGTGTGTATCTAGTTTTCTTGATATGATTGGTCTTCTAACCCGTTTCCCGCCAAACATCAGGGGTCATCATCGCATCAAGTACAGTGCCAACATTCGACAATCTCTTCCCAACAGCCCTACCCCAACACAGACCAACTTGTCCCTCAAGCCGTCCCTTTCAAGAATAGCTCCGAAATAATGGAAGACTTCCATGAATGAGACATAATACCATTATCTGCACCTTCTAGAGTTCTTATCGCTTCCTTTCAAGCCCCCGTAACGACTACGCGAGCATCCGCTCCTGCCTAAACCGCTCATCCTACTATCGATCCTACCAAACAAGTTGCTTCGATGTCTAGCCATCCGGAAGTGATTCATCCTGCATCTAAACAACCTGCCGTCTCTTCCCCTTGACCTGAAATACATACGGCGGTGCAGTCATGTCCTACTATACCTACTGTCACCTCTACTCGTAGCGCAAGATAAAGAGGTACCAATTACACCGTATTGGATGATTAGGCGCGAGCAAGGGCCTGGTTGCGGGACTCCAAGGACCCTATCATCGGGTCTGAGCAGAAATATTTACTGATGTTCCAACGTATTGCCGGGCTATTTTCTCGCTTTAAGCCACCATCAGCAGAAGGACTAACTATCGAATCCACTAAAGCGCGTATTAAACTCCTGAATAAGGAGTTTGTGAAGTATTCTGGCTGCGTTGCACGAGCTAAGAGCAGTAAGCCGACAGTCGTTTCGGATGTCGACATCTATAGAATGGCAACTGCTCTATACAACGGCATTGCAATCTCTGTTCCGACCGAGAATTGCGGGCGTCGCTTTAAGTTCTTCGATGCATGGAAACTTTTACGAGATCATCCTAAGTTTATGGCTGGCAGGAATGGGAATGTAAATTGTCTGAGTAGGAGAATGTGCAGGACCACGGGAAGTGATGAACCGATGAGGGGAAAATGTAGGGGCAAAGAGCTAAAAAAAAAACAAATTACATCCACCAATGAGAGAAGAGCATATTTGATATATATTTGATCGTTTGCCTCAACCGGTGGGGATGCTCTAACTGGATGGATCAAGAGCAAAGAGACAATTATTACAGAAAGGTCCTGAACGTACAGCGAAACATTATACTATACTTTATAGTACTGTACAATATGTACAGTACAATATGTACAGTAACAGTTGCTACATTTCACCAATTGTGAGCGCTACAGTAGTTACAGTAACGTTCACGAAAACGGTAGACTGCGAACTCAAGCCTTTTTGCATTACAGCAATCTGACGTTTAATTTTTTATTGCGTCATAACAATAGAAAAGGAAATAATTATTGACAAAAAATGCTAATTTTGTAGACCCACACGAACGCCATCTATATTTGCCACCTGTTGTGGCTCACAGTGGCCGGTGTCCTGTGGCCACAAATTATGGTCCCGAGAGCCATGTACAGTACCGTACATGGCCACAAATTCGGGATACGAGAGCCATGTACAGTACTGTGCATGGCTCTGAGCCACAAATGGCGTGTACTGCGCAACAGTACAGTAGAGGCGCCTCAAAAAAAGGCGAATAGGGGGGTCTAAGGGCTATTTTTTATGTTTTGCTAGGAATTTAGTAGCAATTTGTGCGTTTTAGTAATTTGCGAATCTCTATATAAAGGCTGGTCGACCGGGGTGTGAGCCTCGACCGACAAGAACAAGCCAGTACCACATCCGAAACCCCCACCCAAAACCTCCACACTCCAAAACCTCCACACTCCAAAACCCCCACACCCAAAACCTCACATCCAAAAACCCCGCTCCAAACGTTCCGTCCGACTCCTTGTTGTCCTTTAGGCAGTGGTGTCCCTTGTCTCCTTGGACTTACGGTGTGCATACCGAAGTTCAAGGGGGCAATACCCATTATACTGCAGGTGTCCCTTGTCTCTTTGGACTTTCGGTGCTTAGCTCGAAGTTCAAGGGGGCAATACCCTCAGTGACTGCTATACTCTAAAAACCTTCCTGGAACTTCGAGGAATGGTTGGAGGGTTAAGGAAGCCACTACGCACCCCGAAGGATCATCAAAGGTATCAGGAACTCCGTCGGAGGGAAGAAAGGGAAGGCCTCGTCAACAGATCTACCGAAGGGGAGAGCTCTGCCATCACAGCTTACCCTAGGCATCCCCTTATTGACGACGAGGCCGAGGAGGGGTCCGAAGAATCCGAACAGGTCTCCATCCGGAACGGGTCTCCTTCCCAAGCCTCTAGCTACTCAAGACAACCCCCTCGCTCTGCACAGCCTTCGTCCCGTCCGTCGCACCGTACAACCGCCCTTGGGTCCTCTTCCGTGGCTACTTCCTCCCGGGCCCAGGCCCGCATTGACCTTGTCTGTACCACAGCTTTTAAAGTCGCAACAGACAGGGAGAGAAGGGAGAGGAATAAGAAAGGCAAAAAGCCTAAGTTTCACTGTCGCATCTGCGACATCGAGTTCGTCAGTTCCGGACAAAAAGCTGTGCACGAGGCTGGTGGGAGGCACCAAAGGGCAGAACAAAGGTTAAGGGAAAGCAAGGACCCTCCGCTGTGTACTGATTGCGACATTGCCTTCGCCCAGGAGATCGACCTAGAGACTCATCTGCGCAGTAACAAGCACCGTAGGAGAGCTTCCTTTCTCGGCGAGAAGAGACGTAATTAGAGTATTTTATTGAACTAAAAAAACAACAGAAAAAAAAAGAAAACAAAAAAAAAGAAAACAAAAAAAAAAGACAACAAACAAACAAAATAAAATTAGAAGCCCTCAAATAGAGGTGCGAAAGAAAAACAGAACCCCTTCCAGTGCTTAACAGAAAAATAGCACTATTACCACCCATTTAAATAGTCCTTACTCACAATTACAAAACACTTTGCCGCGAGAGCTGCCGCCCTCAGGTACCACTGCAGAGTCCAGAACCTACAACAAGCTGTCAGGGCGCCTGATGCCCCTCTCCGAACCCTTCCGCGACCCGGGGTTTCGATCCCAGCCCCCATTTTTTGACTTCCTTAGTGCCTCTTACACGGAGAATGTGTTCATTATCGAGGAGTTTGTATTGTACCCCGTGTTGCCAGGAAATGCCAAACCTAGGACGTTACTATTTGGACGCGCATCTACCAGCGTATCAGATGCGCCTTGCGGTCATCGGCAGCTGTGGCCATCATATCGCGAGCCCCACTGCACGTGACCGATTTGGTCCATCCAGTGAGCTCTTTCCTGAGTAGTCGATCAGTCGGTGCACACTAAACACAAATCATGTGTACCTGGACCCTGTGCCCGTCCACTCGGCGTAAGATGCAGCCGCGGGCATGCCTTTACTCAAGCGGGAAAATGTCGGTGTACTGTACACCTTTCCAATGCGCAGCAGAGGTATGGACCGCGTCGGTATTCATACTCTCAAGACCCGCGATATTTTCTCACCGGAGAGTGCCCACGTAAAATTGCAAAGGGTATTACGCAATGCCAAAGACCCCTTTCCAGCTCTCGACAATTCCACCATCACCTCAGATCGTAGATGACCCCAAACGCTGTGCATGCAGAACGAACACCAGACACGACCAAACTGCAGCGCGGTCACAACTGTTAATCCACCAGATAACGTCCGCAATTCAAACAACAGCCTTCCTGCATCCTGGGAACCACTTCCCCAACATTAGAATGCCCTGCAAGCAATCGGCGATGAAGTGACAGCAGCACAACAAGCGTAGCATCCTTGACGCTGAATGCACCAAGTGGCCACTGAACAGCCGGCCCTGCCCGAACCACGCGTATACCCAATGCCAAAGAGGCAAGATACTACAAGCCCATGCCAGCACAACCATCACCGTCCCCAACTGCACTGTAATTCCCCCAAAAAATCCATCCCCACACATCACCAACCACACATTGGTAACACCACCGTCAACGTGAGCCACTGATCACTACAGTATACATTGTTGCGGAAACTCGCCCCGAACAAATATCGCATCATGCAGCAAAGATGGCGTCCAAACAAACCGACGCAGGCGTGCAGGGACGTCAGCAGCGAGTGCACGCTAAAAATCTAGTGCATGGGAGAAAGATGTGAAGGCAAGTGGTGTGACAAGGTGATTTGCCTCGGGGGTCAGCCTCTCTCCGGTCACCACAGGTTGTAGGATCATGGCCGTGCAGTGGGGTTTACCCACCAACGTGGATGTGGATCATGTAGTACAAGGGTGGGGGTTATGTGCGTGGCAGGTGTCAACGCATGCGACTTGGACTGTCCCGTAGAAAGTAACGGTTGGGTCGTGAGGCGGGAGGGGGCACTTTTTCAGGGGGGCGGTTTCGAGACATTGGTGGTGTGAGTCGCAGCAAGGAGACACAGGTGGTGTGTGTGAGGGGTAGGTAGAGAAAATTATGGTTGTGCTAGGAATGGGTCGGCAGTGCAGCATTGTGCGTGGGGGCACAGTACAGTACAGTATAATATAGCCATATTATGGGGATGGTAGATATTGACAACAGATCATTTGGGTATGGGCACAGGGTAAATTATGAGATGGGAATGGAAGGGCGGTGGTGAGTGGCGGTTCGGAGGGGTTGGGTAGATTTCTTCGTGTCGGGGACGACATGGCGAAGAATAGATGACTTGACGGGTGTTTACAGCATGGCGACTTTGTAGATGTGGGTACAGGTGCAGGAATGCAGGAATTGGAGGCGGTTTGTGGAATTGGTTTTGAAAAGGATGCAATTTTGTACTGTTCAGTACAAGCTTGGCAATGTGTATGAGGTGGCAAAGATGGGGTCATAGTGCAATTGGTATGACTGAATATGCGGCCGAGTGGGTAGAGTTGTAGAATGGGTCTTGTACGAGGCTTGGTGATGCGTATGTCGTTGGACGAATGTGATTTGAGGGTAGTGCTGATTGTGCCTTTGGTGCTGATCAAACAAGTGCATATCTCGTCAGCATAGTGCCATGATGAGCACGTAAAAGATTCATGTGGGCTGCTGTTGCGTAATAAAAAAAGGCAGCGTTGGAAAAGCACTTGGAAATATTTTGTGACAGCTTGTTGATTAGGTTGACATGCGGTTTGTACTGTACAGTATGTTTGAATGCCAATACTCATAGTCACCTTGCTGTAAAGAATAGTTGCAAACGGCCAATAGGCACTAAAAATGTCGCAAGTAGCAAATGGAACAAGTGGCGTGGTCAACATTTATTCGATTGGTGGCAGGCAACATGCTGGCCTGCATTGGTGCGCCCTCGAGAGGTGGGCTGCCGAGCTGCATATAAGCATGATTGGTCAATACGATGACGGACAGTAGTGGGAGAACGTTGCTGGCAAGGACGGCTGCCGCTCCAAGGTCACCCGTACAGGATTGCACCCAATTTTTGCAACAGTACAGTACACTTTTTAATTATCCACAAGAGCAGCCAGGGCAATACCGCGTGGACTTTTGCCGGTGGCCACTACGTCCCCGAAATCGATGACGTTTCTTCAATTATTGTAAACCATTTGATACAAAAATTCCAGTCTGTTTGATGCCTTTCAGCCGTTTAACCCCGATCATACTGAATCTCATGTTACATCACCCGATTTGATCCTCATCTTCCCAGCACAGAAACTCGTCGTTCCGGCGGAATCACCCCCGCTCCCTTTATCTCCCATCACAAACAAACCGCCAATCTGGCCCGACTCTCTCCCCCTCACCCACTCAACCTACTCTTTCCGCTCACAAACAACAAATCAATTAATCAATCTGTCGTGCTGTCACCATTTTACATCTATTCTCTTTCACAACCCCCCACCACCCCGATCATCACCTGTCTCGGCCCCCTCGCCTCCCCCGACAAACACATCTATAAATTCCCCACAACTCCTCGTGTTCAACCTTCTTCTCCCCAAGCCATCACAACCCAGCACTAACATTCCTCCTCAACTTGATTCTTCACTTCCAACCCCTCCAATCAAACCATGAACACTACTCACTTCTTCCGCGGCAGGCACTTGCAAACCCGCACTCCACTAGCCACCCTCGCCTCCCTCCCTCCTCACTCCCTCATCGGCCAACCCCTCAACGTCGTTCTCTCCCTCCCTCCACCCCCCGCAAAGCGTGCTCGCAACGTCCAGCCCTCCTCCGGCACACTCCTCATGTTAAACTCCGATACACATCTCGTCATCACCCCGGGCGATTCGAAACGCTCATGGCTTCTCACCACTCCCGACGGCGTCGACAAGGGCATGGCACGTGTCGAGGAAGAAGAAGAGGGTGGCGTTATTCGCGTCGCTTTGGGCGGTAGCAAGGTCGATATCAAGTGGGGTGAGGGTGGCGTTTTGGTGAAGAGAAAGGCTGGTGGTGAGGTTGGCCGCTTTGTTTATGAGGATGATGGCCTTTGGAATATCGCATTCAGCGATACTATGAGAATCGAGATGGTCGCTTTTTGCTTCTGGTTGGTCCTCGTCGCTTAATTGTATACTGTACTGCTGTCTCCTCTCAACTGTCGTGGCAACTGCAACCTTGTCGGGGGAGGGACGTCACTCTTAGATTATAGATGCTGCGTTACGATTATTTTCTCAGTACACATAACTTTGTCCAAATTCTTCATACCCGTCAATCAGCCCATCCTGCTGCCTCGTTCCTGTAGTACCTGATACTCGATATGTACGTATGTCTTCATCCCGCATCGAACTGTACGCAACGCGTACGATGCACGTTTACTGTCCTCGAAATATCCGAGATGAACTGCTCTTACACTGTACCTCTGGATGAATTTCCCTCTTCACAGTTCTTCGCCATTGTAAAGCCAGCCACATCCAGCCTCTGGAAAGCGCCCCGTAAACTGTACCAATAGCCCTTGAAAAACCCGCTGTTCTTTACCAAGCCGAAATTTGGAACAAAGCCAGCCCTCTGTGTCGCGTCCCAACTTCGACTCTTGACGAATAACAATCTCTTTCGATCAACAACTCGGTCACCACGGCGTTGCAACTCTCTCTGTACAGGGGGGAATTGGGGTGCTTTACTGATTAGGAATGTGGGACGGCTGTTTCCCGAAGACTAAAGGTGCAGGTCTGGGTATTAGAGTGTGTGAAAATGAGGCAGAGTCATCAGATGCGACCTCACAGGGCTGGTTTGAGGCCAGCCATAAGCCATACTCGCGTTGGACGAAACCGTCGCCGCAGCGTGTCTTTGTATAAGAACAGATCGCACCCGCCCAAAGGTCTCCATGGCTCGTGCGGCGTGCCTAGCCACGTCTGTCAGCATTCTCTGTACAGGGCTGAGAATAAAGGAGCGACCTGACAAGTTTACTGACTTATGAGTGTTGAGCAACCTCGCCCTTGCCGCAAGGCACCCCACCCTCGAGCCAAGACCACCAGGAGAACACAAAGCCAGACCAGACATCAGGGCGACTTGTGCTACCGGGGGCACCGATTCCTTCGATGTCACATTTGTCAACCCCTTGGCACCCTCTCATCGGAGGACGGGGACCTTCGACCCCCTCACCAGCTTGAACGTCGCTCATGTGGAAAAGCTCCAAAAATACCCGGAGATTATTGCTCGATTGCTGGGCAGGAATTGACTGCTTCCCGTCACAATCCCCACCCTCGGCGGCTGGCACCCAGACGCCTTTTCCCTCATGACGGAGATGGCACTCTTCCGTAGCCAATCGTGCCAAGGACCAATTCCCCAAGGTCAGGCACACACTCCTGCAGCGGCATTCTGCATTAGTGGTTGCTTCGAACGCCGCATGTCTGCCGACAGGGCTCGCAGCAACTTTTTAGTCGCCGTTCCATAGCACGTCCACTTTCACCGCAGTTTTTTTCTCCGCCGCAGCCACACCGCACAGGCTAATGGGTATTTCACCCTATGTTCCACTCGCAGTAAACTAACCCAAACATTTCCTCGTCTGCGATTGCTGTTATCAGGAAAATTAAGTGTACCAACCCATTCAAGTAAACCCATACAACACCCAAACATTTCCAGACGTGGTTGCAGTTCTATTGCCGGGTACCACTGTTTCCTCCAGCTTCAAAATGCCACAAGGGGGGATGTACGGCACTCATGGACCAGTACGGTAACCACGAGATGGGAAGGTATGGGTGTTTTACTCTTGGAAGATATATCCGATCTATCCCATGGTTTTCCAGACAACCGCAATCAACTCAAAAAGGGTATACCGCCACGAGATGTGCTGTGGCTATGGATCCACCCGTGGGTGGCGGCACGACTCGCAAAAACGGTTGTTTGTCGCAGACCTCTCCAAAGCCGCCCGACACCCTGCCCTCGAGCCCCCACAACCCGGCCATGCAGTTCGCCCGGACATCAAGGCGCTTGGAGAGAACGGGGGCACGGACTATTATGACGCAACCGTCATCCATCCCTTGACCCCCCGCCCGCCTCCCCTCCCTGGCGCGATGCCCACTCAAGCCCCTTAACCATGCTCGCCTTGGCAAGGACACTCGCTTTGCCGAGTTGATACGTTCCAAGGGTCCTGGGCATCGCTTCATTGCCCTTCCACTCTCCACGTTGGGGGGCTGGCGCCCCACCGCTCGGGACTTCGCCAACCGGGTGGCGACTGGCATTGCCGCACGGGCTGCCGTTCCGATTGCTGATGCGCAACAAAAGTTGTTCGCTCGTCACGCGACGAGGCTCGTCCAGAATAACGCCAACTGTTTGTTGGAAGGAGTTTAGAGCGACACATAAGGCCACAACTTGAAATTGTGTATATTCCAGAGAACCTCCATTCTCAGGGTATGTACAGTAAGTGGGTACCCTACTTACAGTAGTCCTCGTCTGCGATTGCTCTTATCAGGAAAATGGAGCATACAGTGCACGAAATGGTTATACAGTGGTGCCGTGTAGAAAACATACGCTCATCTGTCCTGAGGTCATGCCAGTAACTTGATAAACCATGTGGCCCGTCCAAGTTGTATTTTTTCTCATCCGAGAAGACCACAGAACGCCAAAATTCCTGCCCTTTCTGCAGCATCTCCTTTGCCCAGCCAAGTCTTGTGTCTTTATGCCTTTGTAACATTGATGGACGCTTCAACATTTTTTTGTACTTCAAATTCGGCGCTTCATTCAATATCTGCTGTACCCTTCGAATTCCGACCGGTAAATCAAGAGCGCTTTGGAGCTCCCTCGCTGACTTTTCACCCTTGGCGGCCACTTGCAGTAGTCGACGAACTTGAAGTTTCGGAATTCTTTTTGCGTTCCGTGACGACTTGCGGGAGTCAACTACCCCCGGGCGCTTGAGAAATTCTTCGACTGCTCCTAGGGACAGATTCAAACGACGAGCAATTTCTCTGACGGTCACGCACTCATGGCGCAAGGCCAAGATCTGGCCTTTTTCAAATTGGGTGAGTAACTTTCCCGGAGGCATATTGATGCTATGAAATGAGCTTTGGGCATTTGGGAGGGTAAGGTCTGGATTTAAACTATTTGTTTGCGCAAAAAGTTTCGCACGTATCCCCTTTTCCCGCCATCCGTATACTTTTGAATAACTTGTGCCTTATACAATTTCGTGTAATTAAACGAATTTCTTTCGATTTTTTAAAGAAAAACCGTTTCTATTCGATCTACCTTTACTTCGAGTCCATATTCGGATTCAGCGCCTTATTTTATTTCAAAAATTCAGTTGACTAGTAATGCAGCCTCACTGAAGGACAGGTTTTGGCCCCCACCGATGGTGTATTTATAACAATTTCGTGCACTGTACAAACACATTCATTTGCTGCCAAGCCCGATAATCCACAAAACGTTCTATATCGAGCCTGGGGCGAGTCGGCAGCAAAGTCCTTCTGGAAGGATGATGAATGGGCAAGATTCCCCAATCCCCCAACGCACTCGGAAGAAGATATTCGGCGAAGGATTGGCCCAAAGCATACATGGAAACGCCTGCAGCAGCGTTCCTCACTGCGCATCAGTCTGCGGTCAACCGAACGTACGACGAAATGTGGACTGTAATGCTCCGTCGCTATCTGGGAGTGCCCGTGTTTGATGACATTGCTCCGCTGCGGTGCGCGGAGTGCCACAGGCCCGTGGACGTTTTAGGAGACCATACAGTAGACTTATGCAACAAAGGTCTCGGATGGACCAACCGTCACACAGCGGTGGTTAAGATAATTGGCCGAGAGCTGTTCAAGACAGCAGGAGTCAGCGTTCAATACGAAGTGAAGTACTTACTTCCTGGACTGAATGCGCGACCCGCAGACATTCTGTTGCACCCAAGGTCTGATGCAACAAACACCCAGTCCCCTCTCCTAGTGGCGTATGACGTGACTGTATCATCCCCGTTCCAAGAGAGCTATAAGTCAATGGCAGCACGGGAAGCGCGAGCTGTTGCAAACGCAGCAGAAAAGCGGAAGAAGAGGGAATTAGCTACGAAGGTGGCAGCGATTCCAGGCGAGGAAATGCCGGGACGATCAAAGCTAGGATGGGATTTTGTACCACTAGCCTTCGACTAGTTAGGGTCACCTTCTTTAGAATCATCCAAGGTTATAGAGACATGTGCGGCAGCAGTAGCGTCCCGTAGCGGATGCTCGACGGGAGGAATGAAAACTCGCCTGTATCAGAAGTTCAGCTACTTAATCTGGTCAACATGTGCAGCATCCGTAATTTGTCGCGCACCGCAACACGCAGAGCTTAGTCACCCAATGTGAAATAAATTGACCAAATATTTTAATCTCTATCCCGGTGTCCTACAGTTATGCTGAATTGTGGAGCAATATTTGTTATTGAGGCCTACGATTTATATTTATTGTGAATCATCAAGGAATAATTTTATCTATTTTATACTGGACTTATTTTATGCTGAATTCAGTGTGAAATAATTTCTAGGTCCTACAGTTGGGTTTTTATATTATACAGGCTAAAATTATTGCATTTATGCTCCCAAAAAATTATTATCTGGATGAGTGATTACCTGGAAAAAACTGCAATAATTATTGCTGATCATGAATCATGTCTACCAAAATTATTGTACGGCCCACCTGATTTTGGTAGCAGGCCCAACCTGGTGTAGAGTATAAAATAGTCCTAGGTTATTAGCAATACTTTTTTATATCCCTGGGCCATCGAAATATTCCCCTCGATCAGCTATCATTAAATTCGGTTTTCTTTTTCATTATTCATTCTAAGTCCAATTGTGACATTTATTTATTTATTCAAGTTGGAACTATTTATTTTTTGGATCTACTTATCCCAATTATTTTGCACCCAATGCCAACTTAATTTTAAGTACTTTGCAACGGTGCACATTTGGACTGTTACACCAGTGATAAACGACTGAAAACCCATTCAAGTAACTCCACTATCCTACCCCTGTTATCAGAAAAATTAAGTAAACCGAAATATTTCCCCCCGTATGAAGGTTTGGGCCGCATGTAAACGCTTTGGATGATCCCCAACTGCCTGTTGACAACGGAAGCGTTTTATGTTTCCGTTAATGTTAAAATCAACATAATGAGGCGAGAGACACCATTCACCGCATGGAGTAAGTACGCTGAATGTTTTTTTATTGAGAAGGATAAATGACGGGGCATTGGGAGCTGAGGCTGAGCTAAAAATTACAGAGATGGCTTGGTTTACTGCGAATGGTGAGGAGGTTCAGAATCTTATGAACTCGAAACCATAATTCAGGAAATGCCGCACATATAACGGAACACTTTTAAAAACTGTACGGTGCTTGCAAACCTTTCCTCTTTGCATAAATAGATGAATAAATTATGTCCTCACTGTCCATGGAGGGGGATCACACACCTGAGTTTATCTGTTTATTCCTACAGTGTTACCATCCATCCAGCTAATACCCCTCGGCGCTCTACATGCTCATTCTCGACGTATCCTCGATGAAAACGCTAAAAATGTCCTTTTCTTCTGTTCCTGTCGATACTCCATCGTCAGGGCCCAACTGTGGCAACTGAAAAGTTTTGCTATCTGGTCCAGAATCGCAGCTTTCCTCCCATTTTAGCTCGCATCTCGTCTCACATTATGAGAGTCCTTCCTTAGTATGAGCAACCCAGTAATCTTTTGTATGGTTCTGTAATTTCAGGAGGAACTCACTTTATTTTATCGTACGGACACAGGTGGACCGAAAAAGAAGTTAAGTCAAAATTAGAAGAAAGTTATATGCTTGAGGTGGGTGGGACCCCTTCAAGAGGTCGCAGCACGTGGCCGGCGTGGACCACCTCGTTAGCCAGGCATGGTGCGAGTCGTCCGCAAAACTCTTCTGGAAAGCTGATGACTGGTCGCTTACGACGCTTCACCCGTCGCTACTGCACAACATATGAAGACGCCCTCGAGGCTCACCGGCTTTGGTCTCAATCCTGCTTACAGTCAAGGTCTCTTCCGTTCAGTGCCTTTTGCTCAAACAAAACACCTTCGCAAAAGACACTCTCGGAAGCAGTCCACGAGGCTGTGCAAGACGGCATACCTCTCGGAGACGCAAGGAGGCAGTCTTTTCGTGCTTCGATGGCGCTACCAGGGGCCAAGGAATGGGCGTACTGATCCCCGTGCCCGAGTCTGAAGACTATTATCGACGCCCGCGAATTCTCGACTTGGCTTCAATACTACTCTCAAGTTCCTCTTTTCGCTCCGGACACACTGTTAGGCGCGTGCTGATAGGAACGGATTTTTTGTCGCCGTCATCTACAGACTTTGAGTTTACTGTACTACCTCCCCTTGTCCAAAATTGCTTATAGTTCCGGTCTTCTCTCGTCCTCCGAGAGCCTTGCTTATCATTACCGCGGTCCTCTCCAAATTTACATCTATTCTACCTAGATAATTTTATATTGTATTTACCGCTCTGAATCGATCCCGAGTCAAGTCCTTTTCCCCTTTTTGCTTACCTCCTCCTCCAAATTCGCTTTTTTGAGAAAAATGGCACAAATTCACTACTACAAAATCCCTTGCAGATTTATTTTACATATTCCTAATCTATAGAACCTGCCCCGGGAGCCTATTTAAACCCCTTTATTCCAAGTTTCAAACGTCCCCGATCATTTACCCATCATCCCTCTCCCCCCACACACCCAAAACACCCTCTATTGCCTCCCATTCCCCAGAGACTACCAAAATGAACAATCTATGCCCCTCGAAAGTCTTTTCCAAAAATCGCCATCCCAACCCCCTAAACTATATTCCCTTACTCCCTTTCGGACCTACTGACCATGATGACTACCTGCGCCGGCAAACCAAAAAGAAGGTGATCGAATTAGTGCGTCGCCTTTTTATTGAGGATGAGGCGGAGGAGGTAGGTAAGGGGCGGGAGTGGGACATTGAGGAGGGAGCTGGGGAGACCTTCGAGGAGTGGGTAGCCCCTGAATTGGTCTACGAGGTTAACAACGGGGAGGATGATGAGGAGGAAGAGAAGGAAGAGGAGGAAGAGAAGGAAGAGAAGGAGGAGAAGGAAGAGGAGGAAGAGGAGGATGATGAGGACGAGGACGAGGTGCATGAGGAAAATGGGGACATGGAAAGTGTTGGAGTGGTGGGGCCTGGACTGGAGAGTATGGAACAAGTAGCGCCGACGCTGGAAACGGATGGAGATATCTTTAGTAGTTTAGATATCTCCCAGGAGGAAATAGAGAGCTATGAGCCGTTCGCAGATATTTATGGGGACTGCTTGGGCAGCATGGATATTTTCGAGGAGTTGTTTGGATCTGATTTAGAGAATGGAAAATGAGAGGACCTCAGTGATTGTTTGTTTCTTCAGTATCTTTTTTTTAGAGTATATCGTCCACACAAATCGTTTTTATGCATTTCCTGGTACCTTCTGTAGTTTTGTTCGGATTTTAGGGGTAGCCAAAAGTCTATATAAGCTGCGTAAACTGCTTCCTCGTGGAGAGGTCAAGCAAGTTGGCAGACAACTTCAAGCCAAGTCCCGAGTAGTAGGAAGTAGAGAGTCAACTCCCGACCCAAGAAAAACTTTTTCCGACGCTGGTCACAGAGCATTAGTGGTAGACCCTGCCCTTTCCATACTTGCTTGCAGACCTCTCAACTCTCTTCCAAAGACACTCCCTTTTGTTCGTTCGACTATACCACGGTAGCACTTTTGTCGCTTGCAACACCTCCTTCTTGGGGTAGTTGGGTCTGAGTATCTCTTCTCCCGACGATTTACCGCTAACACACACCGTGCCCTAGGAGAAATTGTCCGGAAACACTGGACTGCTTCGGGGATCATCTCCTGCACTGCGTTCACGGAGGCCACAGAATTCGAAGACATGACCGCCAAGTTCACTTGCTTGCCCAGGACCTGCAGAAAGCTGCTCGTCACCCTGCCATCGACCCGAGGGATGACCTTCATCGTACAAGGCCGGACATCAGGGAAATATGAAGCACTGGAGGCATGGATTTCTTCGATGTCACTTTTGCTAACCTACTCGCGCCATCCAACAGGAGAGGGCGCACCTTTAACCCGCTAACATCCCTCAACGCGGCAAAGGCTGCAAAATATAGAAGATATGCATTTTTTATTGCGAACGCCGCCTGAAACAGGCTCACGCCTATCACTGTATCCGCCCTCGGGGCCTGGCACCCAGACGCCTACGCAATGCTAACAGATGTGGCGCGGAACGTGGCTGTTAGGGGAAAGTTTTGGGTGTTTTACTTTTGGAAGATATATCCAATCTATCCCATAGTTTTCCAGACAACCACAATCGACTCAAAAAGGGCAATGGAGACATACGGGACGGTTCGAGTGGTTTTAACCCAGAGGCATACGGCAGAAGCAGTGATGTCCAATGCATCATGCCTGCTGACAGGCTTTGAGCCAGCCATGTAGGCACACGAGTGATACTACCCATTATCCTGAACACGTCTAGCATACAACGGGGTTAGCCGAACCGCACTTTTCAAACATTAAAGAACTAAATCGATTTTCCCGTCGCTACCATCCCGATGTTCAACTTGTCAGACGATTGCGGAGAGGAAGGCGAGAACGAAGGATACTGGCATTTGGACATCCCGGAGGATCTTGCCACAACTTTTGCGAGAACGGAGGCCGCTTGGTCGGACGTCCCGCAGAAGATTAATCCGCCCGGAGAATCTTTCCTCTATTTGCGACTGGTCTACTTCACTCTAGAATGCTACGTCCGTTCCCTGCTCTGTGAACCGGAAAAGACCTTAACCGGTTACATGCACAGGTCAAGCACCTCGTGTCTGAACTCCAACGGTTCACCCGTCTGCACAGTGTAGCAGTGTGGCGTGACTACTGGATAGGTCAAGTGGTGGCGGCAATCATATATGATCTGCTACCTCGTGTGAAAGCGTCCAAGTTAGCAAAGCGTGGTTTGAACAGGCTCCGTGAGGGACCTTTTCTTCGCAATATTTGACGGCTTAAGGTAGGATTCTCATTCGGCTCCGTCTGTCCCCCAAACAAACAGACCCATAGTGAGCTACCCTGTGGTACCGAACACCCCGCGCCCGCCACCTAGTGCCGGGAAGCTCCAATCTTCCACCTTGGTGGAAGCCGCCGATTACCAAACAACACCCAAAGGCGTCTACGGGCAGACTTCATGCCGCGAGAGTGGGATTATTACGGCCACGGACAAGGATAATAACCTGCCTGTGATGGGACCCTACGGCACGGAGCATTTGTGGGTGCCTGCTCGCTGGACGGACTGGTCTGATCTCAACTCTTCGGACAGCAAGGACCTCGGTGATGTCGCTGCCGATCTGGAGGGGTTAGAAATTGGTGGGGAGAAGGATGAATAAGGGGCGGGCATGCATCGTGGTATGCTCAAAGCACTTTGCTTCAAACAAGATATCAGGCAACTTTGTTGGCAAATAGGGATTCCCATCACCACTAACCCTCTAAGATATTCCGGGCCCCAACCGACCACTTCATTCAAACATTAGAGCACCCAAACACTTCACCCCCTTATGACGTCACAGTCTCCTCACCTTCCCGACAGTGCTTCCTTTCCAAGGCAGCCCGGGTAGCGCGCGCTGCCGCCAATGCTGTGGAACGACGGAAACTGATGGACTTTGCGACCAAAATCGCCGCCATCCCTGGCCAAACTTCACCTGAATGCCCGTAAATCGATTGGCAGCTTGTGCCGCTAGCCTTTGACTCCCTGGGATGCCTGTCGGTGACCACATCTAAGGTGGTTGAAGAATATGTGGCTGTCATAACGGCCCGTATCCGAAGCTCTAGGGCGAAGGTTTCACTACAGCTTCATCAAAAGCTGAGCTACGCCATTTTATCCACGTGTGCAGCTTCAGTGATTGGTCGTAGTCCACAACACGCAGATGTTAGCCTCCCCTTTTGAATCTAGTCAGTTTTGGTGGCCCGGTACGCTGCACTTCCCTAGTCTGTTGATAAAGCACACCACCCCGTTAGATCTTAGTTGATATCTATAAGATGTTTGTCCTCAAACCGTACGAGGACATTTTCAAATACAAAACTCTTTCAGCCGCCTTTTTTCGAACTCTTGTGTTCATTAAGACATAGGGATGCTCGATCAAAACTTTTCGACAATTAAAATTCTGTTCAGCGCAGGAACCACTTTCATTTATGCGGAAACCCTCGATTTCCCCTCTTCTTAGCAAAAGAGGATCCACGAGCCGTTCCAAGAAGTACAAATCACTTACATGCTTCCCTTGTACCGTCAGCGATAGAATATAAGAGCTTGTATGGGTCGGCTTCGAAGACGAAATAGGTCTCTGGAACCGTCATTGCAGTCCATATTAACATTGTAAGAGGGCGAAGGAGAAAAGAAGTGGAAGAAAAATAAAAGATACGTGGCCATCTCAGAACGTCACGCTGAGGATTTTCAACATTAGAACGTGATTACCCCCAATAGAAGTTTTGATGGAGATTAAACCCGCTCAATTGCCAGATAAACGCGAAAATCAAGATTTACATGCTTCGGCTTCGTCTCTATCCGCCTTAGATGAAAATTTGGATCAGTAAACGGTGCATCAATTAGTTGCAACTGCAATGGATCTTGAGCGATCATGGACTAATCAGGAGGTATTCAAAACTAATAGTGAAATTGTTTCCGAAAAAAGCTGCAAGATAATGGGCTACTCTGGTAGTACTTCTACCTATGGTCATGTTGTTGTCGTGTTGCTCTTCGAGATTTAACACCATTTGAATGCTTATGGAGCATTTTTCGCTACTTCACCTCAACGCCATGCTCGAGCTTGCAAATGAGCTGTTGAATGCCACACTTATGAAAGAGAACAAAGACCCTTGGATTACACAAGATGATCTCTGGTGCGTGGATTTCTGAAGGCCATCGATGACCACCGTGGGAAATATGTCACTCTATCTTCTCATATCTACGTAGATGAGGTCATCACCAGGTGCTACGGTCCTGGCGGGGATTAGATCAAGAAAGGACTTCGACATTATGTTGCATATGACAGAAGCTCCCATAATGGACGATAATTGAAGGCTTTGGCATGTGGCAAGTCTGAAAAATATGTTGAGGATGGAGCTTGTCATTGGAAAAACGGGTGGCCTTTGGCGTTACTTCACAGAAGTATTCTTTCATACTACCGCTCTTACGCTCCATCTTGCCCAACTGTGGCTGAAGAGAGATTGACTCGTATATGGGGACTCATATTTTGCATCGATGTCAGTTGCAGAAGCCTTGATGAGATATGGTACGAGCATTATTGGTGTGGTCAAAAATTCGGTCAGGGAATTTACGATGCAATATATGTCCTTACAGGAGCTCACGGAGCGCAGAGATCATTTCTCCATGGTCTCTAAGAATTTTAATACCAAAGAAGTGTCAATAGCTGTTTTGTGGATGCATAGAGAACTAAAATATTTCATAAACAGTTGCAACACAACCAATCAAGGGACTCCAATTTTCAGGGGAAAATGGAGATCTGTGAAGGTGTGGAAATCTATACTGCTGTTTCAGATGATGTAGAGAGGTACTAAGACAAGTGTTCTCAAATTGATTGTCACGAAAGATGCAGGCAAGATAAAATTGGAATTGAGAAGAAATTGGAATTCTATACTGCTGTTACAGATGTTCTGGAGGGCTACTTATAACAAGTGCTCTCAAAGTCAACTTCACAAATGATGCAGGCAATGAAAAATTGGAATTGCGAAGAAATTGGAATTGAAAGATTGGTCGCTCAGGGTCAATTCCTCTCCTCTTTCGATCATAGTATTTGATCCATGGTTACCTCACAAACTTTCTTTCGGAACATGATTCTCGTCATCATAGTGTAATTTTTATGAGATTATCGCTGAATAACTCATTGAAAACAAGTTTGATTCCATATCTCTACGATCATCTACTGGCGTAGGAGAAGAGTATGATGAAACGTTATTGAATCCTGTTGCAGGTATTGGAACCCAACTTGCCAGTTACAAAAAAGAAAAGGATTGAAGGTAGCGGTGAGTAAACCATTAATCTTACCAGGATCTCTTTCGGGTCTGCAAGGTCAACAAGTCAAAATTTTCTTGCTCTGCTTGCCGTGAAAATGGCCTTGGCGATAGTTATATCTGTTTCGCGAGCACAAAAAGGTGTTGATTTATGGAAAATTTGCTCGTAAAGCACCACATGGATCTTAAATAGGATTTGAAGGTAAAGCGAACCAGTGCAGCTTACTGAAATTAAAGTAAAAATTGTTGAGTTCTATTTCTATAACTCCCTACTAGTGTTACTTGCGTTATATGTGTTGCGAAGGTAGCTTCTGCCTATTGCTTACTGAATTATCCCTTTGTGAGTTTTCACCTTATTCTGTCTCATAGTCAAGTGGATACCTTATGACGCACTGAGACAGCAGCTTTTTCACAACCAGTTTAGTTCCCAAAGGATTTTTATGGCCTCTGATAGAGACCCAGCGAGCACTGAACCCACAATATCTGGGCCATTAACCTGCAATTCGCATCATGGATCACCGTCGTAGTGATGGATGAGAGAAATTGTCATGGAGTATTTAAAGTTGGATGCCACTGCATCTTATTGAAAAGGGTGGAAACTGGGGGATAGATGTCTACTGTCATTAATAATTTAAAGAGTTACGTTTTACTACAAAGTAATGGGCCTAAAATTTTTTTGACAACTAGAGTACCGTACGGCCAAAAATTTGCCCTCATATAGGGACAAAGTGTGACTCATATGAGGAGAAGGCTATGAAGGATAGACGATAGAAATAAAGTCATATCCTGCAGCGCCCACCCGTTATACCAATGCCATAAAGTTATCATCGAAATATTTCTGATTAGAGAATGAAATAAAGAGAAGTAATCGAGTAAAGCGCCACCACCACCTGCCGCAGCCTTTCAGGTACATGGTCACTACCACCATACAAGTTGACTAGTTATTAGCCAGCTTATTAAGTACAGTAAATGAACCTCCCGTGCGCCCCTTATTTTGTAAATGAGCCACCCCCTACTCAATGAATAAATCATATTCCAACAATCTTGGCCACGACACTGCAGACATTTGCCCTAATGGATTAGGCTGCCTCCACGAAGACAGCTCTACTCGCAACACCCTAATCTCGCATGCTATACGCCCTGCTGACCACGAATGTGAGCTTAAAACCCCGCTCCTTTTCCATGGGATTGGCTTAGGTCCCGCGAATATCTTAGTACTTCCCACGGCTACCGCCATACCTCCGCATTCTCACCCACTCGCCTGTGACATAACTATTCGTTTCGCCAATCAAAAAAGACACCTGCATTAAGGCCTCACAGATAGCATATGGCGAAGCAGACTGAGCTCAACGGTACAAGGTTTAAGACTTCAACAGCAAATTGGCGAGTTGCACAAATACTTTCACGGGCTCTTCCCATCTATTTACTGACACCACCATATCTCCACACAGGTTTTTCGCCGGTGCCCTTACAAGCCTTTCATCGATTTCAGTTGGTCTGCTGCTGCAGTAGAGATAACTACTCACCATTCAGGGCACGTAACTGACATGAAACACTCAGCTACCTAAATGTAAGCTCAAACCCGTTAGTGAGTCTTGCCCGAAAAATTAATGAAGCGAACAAATGAGTAAATCTGCACAGTTCAGAAATTTCTGAGGCACATCTACTGTAATACTGCTGCATAATTAGAATTGTTACCTCATCGATTATATTTACAAAATTATTCGTCTGAGCTCGACTAAATGAGCAAACGGGTTAGATATATTTTTTCTGATGGAAACTTACGCATATTCAGTCGCGCGATCGACTAAAGCTATTTTACTGAAATAAAGGAAAGATACAAAGGAAGGTACCCATTTTTCTAATATCCTCAATTAAGGAGAACCTTCAATATATATATATACAGTATATAGTTTTATTTTGATGATACTTTTTATATCCTGGCGGAGGCGTACTTATTTCTAAGTTTTAAGAAAGAAAATATGAAATAGAATATAAGGATGCAGTGCATTACGAGCAATAAGACTCAGAGCGAGTTACAGACTGTTACATTTTCATCTTCCTGATTGTAATCTATAAGCCTTTTAAGGTCCAAAAATTACTAAAATAAAAATTGTTACTTTTGATAATTTACTTGAATGATATTCTAATTAATAGCGATTTTGAGAGTGAGATAAGAGCAACCGAAATTTGTACTGAGAGCATTGGCGCACCAATGGCTATGTATCTAATTAAATTAATGCTCTTTCTTCAAGGTTAAGCCAGGAAATCTTGATAGTCGTGTTATTTTCAACAAATTAGAGATTTTACGCAAAAAATTACCGTTAGACTGGAAAGAAACTATAGCTAAATTAAAGTACTAGAAAATGATTACAGATTTATGCTGTTTTATATGAGCGAATTTTCAGAAATTTGAGCCTTTAATAAAGTGAAAACTGCAAGAATTCCGTCATGCGAATACAACGCTTCTATAAAATTTGAGCGTTTTCTCTCAACAAATTATCAAGTTCACGTGACAAAACTCCCATCCGTCTATGTATTCCATACTCTATTGCCCCTTTACACATCAACAACCAAAAAGTGTTTCCATATGGCCAACCCTGCCCTCGAATCGAATGCAGATGTGATTGGTTTTGACGCACACAATTCCCCCTTCCCGAAGCCCCAATTATATTCCTTTACCATTGAACTCACCGAAAATAAAAATGAGAAAAGATCGACATCAACTATTGCGCGTATGGGTCACAGGCCACATTAGCTGATGATTTAATAATCGTTCGCGAAATTTCAGCTACCAAGGCGTTTCATCTGCCAAGGCGCAAATCCAGTCAAATGGGGCGACCAGAAAGATGTTAACGTTGCGGTGAAGGGAGCGAACGCGACAAAAAAACTCTCCTGCAATGTGAAGTGGAAGTCAATTCAGGATTGGGATACGCGTATTTAACAGCGATTCGACGAGGGCGACAACGTAGACAGCAGGATGAGTGGTATTTGAGGAGAGGTAAGGTAGCTGAAAGAACTGTTTAGTATTATGAGGGAACAATTCAATAATTTCATTGACAAGAAATGCGCGAAGCGTAAAGAGATGGAAGAAGTGGAAGAGGAGAAGACGAGGTTAGGAGCTGTTATTTGTGCTCGTGCTATGAAAGCTACGGGCTCTGAAATAACTAGCGAGGGAGAGGGTTTCAATCAACATGCATTCAGAAAACGCCTAAGCGACGCACTGGAGAGACTGCGAGTAATGCGTTGCAGGTTGATACGGAATTATTCTTGGCCACATTATAGGCGTCCGATGACGCGTGGATGAATGAAAAGAAGTAACTAGGTCTGAATCTTTCTCGCTTCGAACAGGAGAAGAAGAAGGATGAAATGGGCCACACACAGCGAAAAAAAGAAAGGGCGAGTCGAAGCAAGCTTGAGTTGGAAAAATTTAAAGTAATGGTGCAGTTGTTTAAGCCCAATTAAATGCATTGATGATAGTATCCTCTCTGTCATCTCAATTATATTTTTCTAGGGAGAAATGTCAGTTTCTTTTGGTGGCTTCATCCGGGACTTCTGACAAATTACTTCTCTGGCCGGTCTTTCCTCGCGACTTCCGCTACGGATTTTGCCCTCCATTCCAAGCGCTTTGGTCTATAAAATAAATTAAAAACTTTCACGGTTCTACTGATGCAGGACTACAGTTGAATAATTATGATGTTTGATTAAGGTAGAAATAGTTTCGTACGTTGACAGGAAAAATTGCAGAGAAGTAAAGTACCTCAACTGACGACTACTTGATTTGAAGCTTCCTCCTGAAATCACCTATAGGGCGGTATATTTTGACATCCTTGAACATCCGTTCCATAGTTACTCTACTTATAGACATTGCCTTGTTCAAGTGCTTCTGTGCGATGGTAAGGGACGATACTTAAAATGAATTTTCAAAAAAGGACCTCTGGTTATACAGAAGATCTCCATAGATACAATATTGATTCACAACAACGCTTAGTACAAAATACAGCCAATTGTCCAGTTCAGATCTTATGTAGAGCGTCCAATTTTGCCTTCGAACTTCAGTGTGACTGAATACGAGCACAAGAATTCCATCAGGTGTTGAAAAAGCCGAAACTTGATAGATTATTTTTAATATTACCATTATGAGCTACTTTTTGAAGCTTGTTATCTTTAGGCCTTGAAATTACAGTACATTTCCTGTCTATGAATCCAAAATAGTTCAGAAATGCTTCAATTATTGCAAAAATACATCTGAGAATGCGTCCATTCTCCTTTCCCTATATGACTGTTTCAGCCCAGCAGTGAGTAATTACAATGTTTTCTCAAGAACAAGGTCAAGATCCCCCCAAAGTATATCTCATAGATGTGAACTTTACTTTCTAGAGATTTCTTCAAACTACCGTCATATTCGCGGAGAAGATAGTATTTTAAGTAACACGCATGCGGATTGTAAAGAAGGGGTTCTATACCTGTTTCTTGGTGAGCTCACCTTCTTTTTCTGCCTACCAATTAAAGGAACGACTCGTTCAATGTCACTTCTTTTAAACCTCAAGTGCAGTATGCAATCGATATCAGACATAATGAAAAATTTGAGGGCAAATAATGTTTCTTTGATACGTATCTTCCTACTGAACTGACTCTCGTAATCTTTTCTTTCCCTCATTCAGAGTTTAATTACTGATAAAAGTTGAGATGGGTTGTTGGCGTATAACCGGCGCCTTTGTATGAGAATGAGCACTACGTTTCGCCATATTTTTGGTTGTTGAAGAATGACTGCTTTCGTTGCACCTTCTTGCCGAGCACTTATCATTGTGTGATTCTTGATGGAATAGAGTGGTTGAGATGTGTAAACATGAAGCGAAGAGGGGGACATACTCGCGTAGGATGTAAGGAGGGGGTAAGTAATACTTATACATGAACAGTTTTGAAATCAGGCGTAAACTCATTCATGCAACCCAATTCACTTAACATAGAAACCCTTGCAGATTTTCATTACACTACAATTGCAGTTCAATTGCAGAATTCTGGTATATTTAATATATTTATTGAAATTCTCGAAGCTTGGCCAAGACCAGACGGTTGCCTTGAAAGCCACCCTGCGGGTTTCAGCTGATATCTTCATTTAATTAATTAAACACCTAATTTTACCCAGGCTGAAAACTCTGAAGAGGATAATGACGTTGTTTTTCACGCGCAAAATACCGTTGAATTATTGCGAGAATCTTTTTTTTGTTTTATTGGTTTTGGAAAAAAGGAATACATTACTGTACCAAAGTTTCAAAATTCGAAAAGAATTATCCACATTGGCAATAACTATAGCAAAAAATGTTCTCGGTAATCTGTTTACCGCTCAAATTAGTAATTAGGACTAATGAATGTTTGAATATATCACAGTTGGATAGAATGGAGAAGATTGGTATAGTACGACATATAATAAAGCTTTCAACTCAATAGTCGACATATTCTGAAAAATGTTAGTACGCACTGCTTCGGTCTGCAGAGATTGACTACACTTTCCCTATAAGGGAAGAAATAATAGTACCTTTGTTTGAGTTCTACATCAGACGAGTACCAAATCGCCTCTCCAATTTATGAAAAAATGTGATATCTCCGCATTTTTGTATTATTTTGATTTCAAACGGAGAAATTCTCGAGAATAGAAATTTTTATACCAAAACGCCAAAGCTCATCGGAAACTTTATTTTTGGAAATTTTAAAATCCAATAAATCCAATAAGGTGAAAATTTTGGATCAGTCCGTCAATGTCCACATATGCTTATTTAATGTACAAAATTTCGTAAAACTCTCCTGTTAGAACTTTTGGATAACTTGTGTTGTAACAGATCATTTTTAATCTGCAAGATATTTTATATCTTCACGTTAACTTGAAATTATCTACTTATTACTTCAGTCCATACCACATAATACCTACCAAATCCCCTTTTTTTATAGGGACCAATTTATCTGCACGGGTACTAATTTTTGGATGAAACAAAAAGGAAAATATAGGCCGTTCTGCATAGTAAGATATTTCATCATAATAAAATTAATAAAATTGATTTTTAACACGCCACGGACGGTTCTAAGTGAATAGCAATAGAAGCTCACACGAAGAGGAGTCCAGATATGAATGCTGCCTTTTCCGAAAATCTTCAACAGTTCTTTGAAAAGAAGAGTATAATAATTCAATATAATTAGCTGATTGTTATATATATCTGTAGTAAATAGCGCAGCAAATCACTTCTACATCACTGCGAAATATATAATTGAACGCTGGAAAAAAGTTTCTTGTAACAAAATAGAGTAAGAGGACCTGGATTATTTTAAACACTCCCATATTTTTCTACCAAAAATTTGATTTAAAAGCTGATTTCTTAAAAGTGTTCGGACTTGTTTGTACTTTTTCGCTATCGCGTAATTTTTTCTGATCCACTTACTCCCTTACTTTTAGTAAATTATGAAGTTTATATGTTTAATTAAACCAAATAGAGTATACTTAAGTTCAATAGATAGAAAATAAAGTTAATGCACTTCAAATACAGTGCATTGACAGTAACCTCCAATGCTGCTTGTTTGCTGGCTGGCCTCCCCTCCACCTTCTGGTAGATTGGAGTGCCATCTACAGTTTTCGATGCATTGTACGGTTTCACAATTGGCTTGGCCAATATACGGTACCTCCGCTCCGGTACAACTTTACTGGGTACCAACCCACATATCTACCACAGTAAATTAACCCCCCATTTCAAAAAAATACAGTGCTAATAAAATATTGAAGATAATCCTACATTTTGTATAAAAATGGAATTACCCTTGAGTAGGGAATGGATTACTTTACCACAGACATATGCAGGTGTAACATGCAAAGTCTTGAATACCCCACTGTTACAAACCTAAAACAATTAGGTTTGAATAGGGTGGCTAAACTCTGCATGTTGTGGGGCGCGACATATTACAGACGCGGCACACGTGGACCAAATCGCGAGGCTATGCAAGCAGGTCCCGGGGATGCGGTCGAAGATGTCAGAAGGATTTAGCCGGCTGTGCAGCGCATCATGTACTGATGGAAGGAGAACATTCGACGGGGAGCTCTCTTGGTTGTGGGTGGGCATATGTACAGGGGTGGGGGGGAAAAGCGAAGCTGGAGGAAGGACTAGTTGCGAGATGCTTTAGTTCCCTTGTCTCCTGCAGTAGGACCACGGGAGAGCTTTGCCTTCTTCGTCTGCATTTCCAGCATGCGTTGAGAAGGGGCGCGAGTGCGGTTTGCACGCAGTTCCGACTTCGTCGCCGAGGTAGAGGGGTTCCCGTGACGATTAGAGTGAATGTCCATTGGCCGCGGGGCGACAGATCCCTTCTGTTGTGATGCGACCCTGGTGGCTGTCCCGGCAGGCGTTGGGTCTGCAGTTGTCTCGGGATTGGAGGTTTTGCCTGTCACGGGTGGTATTTCATCCTCGGGTTCTTCTAAGGGCGCATTATTTTCTTGTTGGTCGATTTGGGTGTGTGGGGCCGTATCCGTTTTGGTCCCAGTGGGACTTTCAGGTCCGGAAGTGTTGTCCTTGGATGCTTCACCATCTGAGTCAATCTTTGGGGGAGCGAGGTTTTCGCATCCCGCGTAGAACTTCGTGATGAAGTTTTCTACGAAGGCATCCCCTCCTAGGAGGGTTGCTGCTGCTGCGTCGACGAGGAGGGTGATTGCTCCCGCCAGGGCTTTGCGGTTTTCCATTGTTATTTCGGAGGCCACGGTCTTGAGCTTTGCGACTTCGCGCGCAGCAGCGACGCAAGTGCCAACTTTCCACTCGGTTGTAGGGAGCTCGGCTATGGGCTCAGAAAGCGAGTTTGGGGAAAGGCGAGGGCCATTGTAAATGTTGGGGATCTCCCGGAGTATTTTCAGGAGGTCTTGGGAGTCCGCGGCGTAGTGCACAACAATTGTCCAATCTCTCGATGTAAGGAGTGCGTGCTTGGGCAGGGGTACTCCAGCATCCTTAGCTGCGATTAGCAAGCTAGCTTGTGCATCCTCATAGGCCGGTAGGGCTCCGCTGCCTGGAGGGCCTGCGGAGAAAGCCAGCGTGGAAATCATCGGTGCTAACGCGGAGGTAAGCCTGTCATACCATTCAGGGGGACAGGTGCTTTCGGTGTGGGGGCGCGACTCCGGCGCGTTGGAGTCTCGTCCTGCGGTAGGGTGGCCACATCAAGCGATTCTGTCTGCAGTCGACAGAAATCGCGTACGGTGGACGGGACAGTAGCAACTCGAGGGCTCGTGTGGGCCTTCACGATCTGTGCGCACGAAGGCGGGCGCGCCTTGGCCTTGGCCTTTGCGGCTCTTTCCATTCTGGTGGCTGGATCGAGGATTTGTGGGGAGCGTTGGAGGAAGAGGAAGGGAAGACGAGCGGAGAGAAGGCAGAAGAGAGCGTCAAGGGTATGTATCGCTTGAAAATTAGGCATCAAAGTAAATTTGTGTACAGACTGAATCAGATCCAAAGAAATTGTTAATAAGAGGGGTTAGGGCCGTTACAAAGATGATTTTAGAGAGTATTTGCACAAAAAAAAAATTTATGAAGATAAATTAGGGGTTTTTAAAATGGATTCAGCATAATTTGATCAAATATAATGCTATATTTCTCTCCAATTTACACCTAGGACATCTTATGGAGCTCAAATGCTTACTCTCGAATAATAAATATATAAATGGAAAATTTTTGTCACATCTCTTCTGTGCCCGCGTTTCGTTTTGTTTGAAGAGTAGTGACAATAATGATGTCACAGAAGGTATTCTATCAGTTTCCAGTTTACTTTACGTATATGTTAAATCAATATATTGCTGTAATAAGTCGCCAATAATTATAAATAATGGAATTCTATCGCTGAAGAAACGCAAAATGAACGAAGATAAATATTTAGTAGGTCATTCAGTATAAAATTCAGTAAGCAGAAATACTGAATTAAATTGACTATTTAGAAGCTTCCCGTACTCAGTCGAGTTTTACTGCAAGCTACGTTGTAAAAGTATGTAACAATCCTCTTCAGAATTTTTTCATACTTAAATACAATTCTCTTACATTAGAAGACACTGAATATCGATATTCATGTGACTTACCCATTACGAGTTGAATAAATCATTCAAGAAAGATTCTAAAGACACTCTTAGTGTGTATAGGACCATTGTTACCTTATGAGGACTACTTTTCAATACAATTTTGTCTACCTCAGCGCATTTCTTGTCCCTCCGCATTGTTTTATGGGTGTAGATGGCCGATCGAAACAAACTTTTCGAGATTGTTGACCTCGGCTAGGGGTAGAGCAACTTTCCCTCACCAACGTCCGCATTTCGCAAGAAGTTGTGAAAACGACTTCATATTGGAAGCAAGCATATTTCGTATTATCGAGGAGGGTTTCAGAAACAAGGGCACTCGTATAGTAAGAATTACTGTACTGTATCTTAACATAAAAAAACCTTTTTTGCAGTAAACATTTCGGGCTTCCAAGAAATTTACCTCTCCAAAATGTAACGGAAAGTGTACTCATATGAGGATAAAGTGTCCCTCATATTAGGACAGTTCTATGACGGATAGACACTAGCGTCCCATTAACTCTAGTTGAATCTGCCAATACACATAAGTCTGATTCGAAGTTAGCTTTCCTTCCCTTCTCCCCTTTCAGGGCATCGCTTTTCTTACTTTAGAATTCCAAGTGCAGATTCTACAAACACTGCAGTGGTGATTTTGTTGGCATACTTCTACTTCGAAAATAAATAAATACCTCTACAGTTCGTTTCATATAAACTTTCTATGGAATGAAACAAATTACTAGAAAATGTGGAGAACATATTCATAACAGTGAATAGAACGAAAAGATTCAATTTTTACGACTTCAAATGCATTGGAAGTTTCTTGTCGCATAAAAAGTTAGTGTGTGAAATATTTGACATATATATAAACAAGTTCTGGTATGTTCAAATAATAAAATGAACCTATTCTACCACTAAAACATTTAAATTTTCACTTCACTGGCAGGAGGAGAAAGTATACAACAAAGGAATTTGATTTTGTCGATATAGAGGTATTGGTAGCATTGAGAGCCAGAGAATGGCCTAAATTCTGTATTTTTGGCTCCCAGTAATTGGAGGTCCTACAATTTGAGCTGCACCATCAACACTTTCTAACTATTTCAAGATATTAAGGAGTGTTAATCTCTTTAAAATAGAATTTTTTACTGAAGGAAGCGTATTGGCACAGAAAAGATTGGATTAAGAAGTTTACTTTTAGAGAAAAGCATGCGCTAGTAAAGATGACATATAGATTTGTTTTTAGGAGAAATAAAAGCTAGATTAGGGAAATGTGGAGTGTTAAAATATTGGAAAAATATAGCCGGCTAGAGTACTTGTAGGAAAAATTAACTGCTTGTCAGAAAAGTACTTGAGGCGTTTCCAAATACTTTTATTCCGTAGAAAGATAGTGAAAGAGTCTGTTTCATTCTCCACAGCATCCAAGCGCCCGCAAACAAGATTTTCGTCTGCTTCATGCCTCCATTTTTTTGAACTGTGGGGAGCTTTTAAGCACTGTGAGAAGTTTGCGGAGAATGTAATGCCGTTCGTTTAGGATATTATTTTTTAAATTACTTTAAATGTAAACTAGGTTGATATATTCCAGCATTTCAAACTATTTTATTTATTCATGTAACATTTCATCGTACCATGGGCAGATTAACCTATTAAAGAGGTATTTATTAGTAGAGTTACCTAAAATTTATTTTAAATGTTTCTAAGAAATTAAAAATGCTCCAAAATGAGAAAAGAATTCAAACATATTGCTTTAATTAGTATCTGCAACTGAAATTTGAATTCTAAAATAAACAGACAAGAGAAATGTTATAATTTCGCTTTACATTGTTGTCGTTGAGAACAAAATCACTTACTTTGTGTTTAAGGTAGTTTTATCGGAATTAAAAGGCACCAATAACCTGGAAACACTGGTTATTTTATCTTAAACGGCTCTTTTGGAAAGAAAATATTTTCCTATGATTGCACACTGCCTTACAATTAAAAAATGATACTTTATTAATTTTTGAAGTAAACCCTCTGGTAGAGCACAAGTCACGACTTGGACATCGTCAGCGCCCATACATTGAAGCAGTGGGATGTCATGGCGCGATAGATTTCCCGGATGTTATCTTCGTTAAACCCCTTTCCCGGTCGTATTCCCGAATCAGGAACTTCAGCCCCCAAACTTCCCTGGACGCGGCCCGATCTGCAAAGCGTACAAGGTACAAAGGGCTACTTTCTGCTGAGGGAAGGGAGAGGCTAGTGCCAATCCCGATATCTGTTCTGGGAGAATGGTACCCGGGGCATACGCGTTCGTCGCGGAATTGGCACCAAATATGGACAAAAGGGTAATGGTGAGCTTCTCGAGAGCCAAAATGGCCCTCACGCAAAGACAAGCAGCACAGGCTGTACTGTCTAATGCGGCATATCTCCTCGCCTGCCTCGACCCGTCGATATAGTCACGGGCTTCATAGTACCGATCGCCGTCGACGTTACTGTTGCTTACCCCCCCGCACGCCGCCACATCTCGCCAAGTACGGTTACCGCAGGCGCTGCCGCGACACTTGCAGAGCGCGAGAAACATCGTCATTACGGTACTTACTGCGACCAAAACGATATCCTCCTCTCCCCCGTCGGGATTGAGGTCTGTAGCCCCTTGGGCAACGACGGCAAGGGTAACTTCCGCCGCCTTGCTTCCTTCGCTGCTTCCCGTCGCGGTTCCTCCCCTCAGCAGGAGCTTTACGACTTCGTTACGCCTTTTGCGTTTAGTCTCCAAGTGATGCGTGGTGGTAAATCTTTACGATACAGTATCGCACAGAAGCGTGCGGAGGGTATTCAGAAATTAACTACGAATGCAGGTGGAGAGTGGAAACCTGTCGCACCTGCATCACTTGGACTGTTTTTATGCTCTACAGTACAGTAGAACAGAGTGAATCTGCTGCCAAATATTCTGGTAAACAGTACAATAATTTTTCTAGACATAATTTAGGCTGAATAATTATTGAAGTATTTCCAGGTGAGCAAACATCCAGATAATTTAGGGGGAAATATTTGGGTTATTTTAATGCATGGAAGATGTAGTTGGTTATATCCACGCGGCTAATCCGTTATGCGGGATAAGTCGTCGCTGATGGGTAACGCTACATGTACAGTACATGACCTTCCTTACAGGGCCGGCTCAATGCCGGCGAGCAATTCAATAATTAATCATATGATTATGGTCTGAACGAAATAAAGACCAATTGTAGAACATAAAACTACCACAATGAATACAGTATAAATTAGGCCAGTGTAAAATATATAAAAAATCATTCCTTTATGATTCACAATGATTCACAGTAATACAAATATAGAAATGGGCCTCGACTAAAATATTGCACCAAATTTTATCGTCGCTGTACACGACATCGCCCCGTTGCTCGATTCCCTGGGCAAACATACCCTCACCTGTAAGTACGACGATGGGCAGACTCGTCGCCACAATGTCTTGCGTAACGCTCTCCATCGTTACCGTTCTCGGCTCTCCCATTGGTTCCGATACCTTCGTCAGCGCCGCATTTCATACCCGTCAAGCTGAAGTAGATCGCATCTTTTCCTGTCTTCAGTCCTTCGATGACGCCCAGATGGCCTACCACTTGCACCGTTTCTGTGCGAGCGCCTGTAAGGTTGTTTATCTGCTGCGGACTCTCTCCCCCCACCAATCTACGGCTTTGGCCGTCAGCTTCGACCGGAAGCAGCGGGAGGCTTTCGCACAGATTCATGGTCCTTGCACCGACTCCGAATGGGAGCAAGCCTGCCTTCCTATTTCCTACGGGGGCCTCGGCATTCTTCTCGCTTCGTCAATCCCTGAGTCCGCTTATGCGGCTTCGATGATTGATGTTTTCCGCCGTTTCTCAGATCTGCTCTCCTTCTCGGGAGACCTACACCTGGAGGAAGTGCCTCGGGCCGCGATTTCTTTATTATCTACCCGTTATCCAGACCTTTCGGCTTCCCTGTCGCCCACTTCCCTGTTTCAGAGGTGTCAAACGCCGGTCCCAGACGAACGGCTCCAGTCTTCTATCTCGTCTGAGCTTCACAGTTCGACGTTTGATCGGATCTTCCGATCATCCTCTGACCGCGACAGATCTCGCCTCCTATCTGTCCGTGAGTCGTCCGCCTGTTCAGCTTTCTCTACTTTACCGCACCCTCACCGCGGCACCTATCTGTCCTCGCAAGCTTGGATAGTCGCTGTATCTCTACGCCTCGGCCGCGCGATTTTCTCTGGTCATGATCGATGTCCGGTATGTGCTCGCCGTTCCAACGACATCGCCCCGGTGCTCGATCCCCTGGGCAAACATGCCCTCACCTGTAAGTACAACGATGGCAGACTCGTCGCCACAATGTCTTGCGTAACGCTCTCCATCGCTACTGTAAGGAGCTTGGAATTTCTGCCTCTCTTGAACATCTGCTTCCTCCCCTTCCCCCTTCGTCCTCTTCCTCGTCCGCCCTTCGCATAGATCTTTATATCCCTGCTGCATATGGCCTCGACCCGAAGGATATCGCTTTGGATGTCACAGTGGCCCATCCACAGGTCACTTCTCGCGTTTCCCAGTGTGCCCTATCTGGCGGCGCAGCTGCCTCAATGGCTGAACGTGCGAAACACACGCACTACGGTCTAGTCTGCCACACGAACGATATACGGCTTCTTCCTGTTGGTATTGATGTGTTCGGTGCCCTTGGGGCCGACGGAGCGACTTTCTTCCGGCGCCTTTCTACGTTCGCTGCTGCCCGTCGAGGCACCACTCCCCAATGGGAGCTGCACCTCCTAATCACGCGCTTTGTGTTCTGCTTGCATGGGTTGCAAGCTCGTTAAGTTCTTACCAGATGCATTTCCGATTAGTTTCTCTCTCATCCCCCTTCGCATGTTAGCTTCTCTGTAATCCCCCTCAGCATGTTCTCCCACGTGCTTTTTCCACATCCCGTAAAGATTACACACACAGTACTGGATGTGGGAAACAAATTACAGTAAATAGTTTTCCAATGCCAGAAAAGTTAATTCTTCAATTATCACATATATCTCCATACCCCTAACAGCCACGTTCCGGGCCACGTCGGTGACAATTGCGTCTGGGTTCCAACCTCCCAAGGGTCGATATAGGAATGGGAATGAGTCTACTCTTCGCGGTGATCGCAATAAAAGATTCATATCTTCCACGCCTTGCGGCATTGACCCTACTCTCCAAATATTAAACTGCTCAAACTTTCCTCTTGCAGCCTTTGCTGCGTTAAGGATGTGAGCAGGTTAAAGTTGCGCAACTTCCTGGAGTGTGCGGGCGGCTCGACCAGTTTGACATCGAAGACATAGACCTTTGCACTCGGGGCACACATGCCTTCGCCCCACTCCAACACTCCAGCCCCCCGCAGCAGGGTCATTGCTCACCAGTCCACCGATGCCGACGGTATTTCCGAGGTGGGTCCATCTCTAAAGCAACCACTGCTCTACTCGAGACCACGCCCCCGGCAATGCACTCTGCCTCCAGCCTCCCGCTCGTCCAAAACTTAGAAATCACCCCCCTTAAAACTGCCAACCTAACCCACCCACTCGAGCTCCGGCCCCCATACCCTTTGCCGAATCAATCATCCTAAGAGCTCTCAAAAGTCTGAGCAGACACTCAAGCCCTGGACCGGACGCCATTCGCCCCTTTTTACGTCGCGTGCTCGTTCACGGTCCGGCAGTCGCGGAACCACAAGCGGACGCTCTCTCCGCATTCACCACGTTCGTCAGTAAACTGGCAACGGCAAGATCCCGACCTCGTTCCAGCCCTGCTTCTCCGGCGCATCCTTGATCGCCACACCGAAAAGACCTTCAGACCACACCGCTTACGTCCCATCGCCATCGACGTCCTATACACAAGATTCGTAGCATTGATCCTTGCAGTCCGACTCAGTACCGACTAACAGCTTCTCCTTACCTCGGGCCACCACAGGACGCCCTCGGCTCCAAGAATGGCATTGACGCCATAATACACACACTCTACATAACACCAACAGCGCTGAGACCAATACTATTTTCTCCTCAACACTGACCTCAGCCTCAGTAACGCCTGCAACTATGTAGAGCGGTCCAATCTACTGAATTCGATCTGCGATTATGCTCCACAGGCCGCTCGCCTCGTCCACTTTAACACTGGACACCCCTCTAACCTGTACTTTGGGCCCTACATCTGCAACCGGGACACACCAGGGTGACCCCCTAGCCATGCTCCTCTATGCAATCGGAATCCATCGGTTCCTTTACGATCCGCGCCGCTCCTTCTCTCAGGCTGCAATGCTTGACCTGAGGTGAGGCGAAGGTGGAAGTGGGCCACCAGACCTTGCATTTAGGGACGGCTAGATCAAGAACATGGCGTCTAGCCTGCGAGGGGAACTAAACTGCGAGTGGTGCGATGGTTGGAAGCCGTGCGAATATTCACTCCAGCCATGTTGCTGAGTCTACAGTATTGTAAAAAGTACTGTAGCTGATAGCCCAGCCAACAAACAGGGGGCTTCGGGGGGAGCCATTCAGGCGGCATGTCGCATATCGCTTGCTTGTCAAATTAACATCCACGCTGAAGAATGCGACATGCCCCTTCGTCATGGATTCGGCGCATCATCCAAAGTAAGCACCACTTTGCCCACGCTCGTGCCACTCCGAATGAACTCCCGCCCCACAATTGGCCTTCCCAAATTCATCTCATCCAACGTCTCAAACCCCCTTCTGAATCAACGTCCGTTGCTCGAGCAGATATCCATCATGAAACCCGGCCACCGACTTTTTCTCATTCATCCAGCTGACCAGGTCCAATCGTGGTCGCCACAGCAATCTCCACCCCATCTTGAGAAAATTGCGCCACCAGGGCAGCCTCCACGAACGAATCCCACCATCCGGCATCATGCTGGCACTCCCCATCACAATATACTTCCCACCTGCATTCAACAGTGCATATTCATGGGCAAAGTTCCTCCCAAACACGGAATCCACCACCACATGCACTCCACCATCCGCGTCTAACGTCCGCCCCCTCACAGTTCTCACTAGCCCCAAAGCGGCATCATCTAATCCCCTCACCGCAATCCGCTCCCCCATATGCGAAACCGAAAACCTCGCCCTGTGCTCATTCCCAATTGTGCAAACGGGAACGCCACCGATCTCCTTGACCGTAGCCACCAACGCTAATATTAATGCACAATGAGTTGGGAATTTAGTTGGCACGATCGTCTAATGCGGCCTGGCCCATTGGCCCCAATCTGTGCTCCACCCATTACGGTAGGTTGTACCTCAGAAGAGCTCGGGAGACCCTCACAGTGGAGAGGAGGGGAGGCAGGAATGGAGAGGAGCCACATTTTCCCCTCTTTCTTACAATTCCTCACTCATGCGAATTGAACTGCAAATCCCACTGAGCTGCTTCCTATAGTTGGGCCCACTTTACGAGGCGAGCTGCTGTATGCCGTAATGCATAATGAAAGCTCACTCATCATTGATAGGTGACACGCTACTGTAACCCCACATTGTCTTGTCCATCATCTCTCGGAGTCAACGGCACGTGGCCGACAGGGTCTATCCTGGTAGTTCTTTATTTTCCTATCTCTCTTCCCCTACTAAAGTTGACAAAGGTAGTTTGAACAGATGAATCAATGATCGATCTGCCTTTTTAGTTTATTATGTTCGAACCTCAGTCCCCATTCGTACCTTTTCTTCTAATCTCCTCTGTTTTCAACATCAAGATCAATCAACGCCGGCGGACGTGAATTGTGGTAATGTCAATTGCACACATGTGAAGTGCATGTGTTAGTTTCAATCACGTGTCATACCAAAGGTAGACCTGTAGCTTACACTTATCACCAATGCGTTTTCCATCACACACACGTGACACATCGCGCATGGCATTCCAAATGACTGCCACCGCCTACACGTGTCGATCCATATGAGTGTCCTGAACAGCCAAGACATCAACGGCTCGTCTAGTAACTGTTATCACAACATTTGGCCTTAATCTAAAGTGGCAAGAGGTGCCAGTGTCCGTTTCGTCATCACCTACTTCTAAGCTATTAATTTCTACCTCTAGATGCATTGGCAGAATACGTTTACTCACTCATTTTCCAGAGTGCACACTGACTGATAAGGGTACGATAGCTGCGCTTCCAGAGTAATAAACAGGACAGAATGGGGCCATCAGCTTGAAACGAGAGGGGAGCGGCGTGGCAATCCATTACAGCATAACAGAAAAAGGTTCCATTAGCATTCACATCATTCTGGCAAAGATTCGTGTCTGTTGTATGACACCATTATTGCAAAAATGCGCCTGTTTTGTTAGTGATACAGCACGACCCTAATGTGTCAAACAGTGCGCAGTAAAAGGGAAATGGGGGCAACACTCTAAAAGCCACCTCAAGGCCTGCCATCAAGCAGGCGGCATTGGACATGACGGCTGCGGTGGTGGTAAATCTTTATGGGTTGCACAATGTTGCACAGAAGCGTGCTGAGGGTATTCATAAATTAACTACGGATGCGGGCGGCCGGTAGAACCTGTCGCGCCTGCATTATTTGGAGACTAAACGCAAAACGGGTAACGAAGTCGCGGAGCTCCTGTAGAGGGGAGGAACCGCGACGGGAAGCAGCGAAGGAAGCAAGGTGGCGGAAAAAACCCTTGCCGTCGTCGCCCAAGGCGCCATAGATATCAATCCCGACGGGGGAGAGGAGGATATCGTTTTGGTTGGAGTAAGTGCGGTAAGGAGGGCTGCTGCGGTGTGCTTTTGCATTAAAACCCCGCAAAACCTTTCCAAAAGTCTCCGTTACCCTCACGACCACGTTCCTCGTGACGTCATTCAGCTATTTCGGGCTAGTGGTATGTCGGGGCGATACGGGATATCACGAGAGTACCGATATGAATAAACAAAACAAACAAAACAAAACAAAAATGGGAGCAAGCCTGGCTTCCTATTTCCTACGGTGGTCTCGGCATTCCTCTCGCTTCTTCACTCCCTGAATCCGCTTATGCGGCTTCGATGATTGATGTTTTCAGCCGTTTCTCAGATCTGCTCTCCTTCTCGGAGACCTACACATGGAGGAAGTGCCTCTGGCCGCGATCTTTTTATTATCTACCCGTTATCCAGATCTTTCTGCTTCCTTTTCGCCCACTTCTCTGTTTCAGCGATGTCAAACGCCGGTCCCAGGCGAACGGCTCCAGTCTTCTATCTCGTCTGAGCTTCACAGTTCGACATTTGATCGGATCTTCCGTTCATCCTCTGACCGCGACAGATCTCGCCTCCTATCCGTCCGTGAGTCGTCCTCCTGTTCCGCTTTCTCAACTTTACCGCACCCTCACCGCGGCACCTATCTTTCCTCGCAAGCCTGGATAGTCGCTGTGTCTCTACGCCTCGGCCGCGCGCTTTTCTCTGGTCATGATCGATGTCCGGTATGTGCTCGCCGTTCCAACGACATCGCCCCGTTGCTCGATTCCCTGGGCAAACATACCCTCACCTGTAAGTACGACGATGGGCAGACTCGTCGCCACAATGTCTTGCGTAACGCTCTCCATCGTTACTGTAAGGAGCTTGGAATTTCTGCCTCTCTTGAACATCTGCTTCCTCCCCTTCCCCCTTCGTCCTCTCCCTCGTCCGCCCTTCGCATCGATCTTTATATCCCTGCTGCATATGGCCTCGACCCGAAGGATATCGCTTTGGATGTCACAGTGGCCCATCCACAGGTCACTTCTCGCGTTTCCCAGTGTGCCCTATCTGGCGGCGCAGCTGCCTCAATGGCTGAACGTGAGAAACACACGCACTACGGTCTAGTCTGCCACACGAACGATATACGGCTTCTTCCTGTTGGTATTGATGTGTTCGGTGCCCTTGGGGCCGACGGAGCGACTTTCTTCCGGCGCCTTTCTACGTTCGCTGCTGCCCGTCGAGGCACCACTCCCCAATGGGAGCTGCTCCTCGTAATCACGTGCTTTGTTTTCTGCTTGCATGGGTTGCAAGCGCGTCAGGTTCTTACCAGACGCATTTCCGATTAGTTTCTCTCTCATCCCCCTTCGCATGTTAGTTTTTCTGTCATCCCTCTCAGCATGTTCTCCCACATGCTTTTTCCACATCCGGTAAAGATTTCACACACAAACAAAGCAGCCTAATTTTTTCCTCAATACTCCAAAAGGTCGACGTGGACATTTGGTCAGGGATCGAGTTGTCGCATTACTGTGCCTGCAGTGCACATGTCCACTCTGGGGAGGTACTGTATTCGGGAAGTTTCTGCAAATATCTTCTACGGGGCCTGCCGTATAGCTGGCGAAAAGAACAGTAGAATTACCCACGTCACACAATGCAGCGCAGTGAAGGGGGAAAATTGGTTTAGTTTACTGCGAGTAATGGAACGGTTGAGAGTCCTCTGTATTTGTAATCAAACCATTGGCGGGACCTACATTGCAAGTGCTTGAGCGTGTGTACCAGCTAGAAAGTAGCTGGTAAACCGGTTGACAAGCAGGCTGCGTTAGAAGTGACCATCAACGCCGCGTGTCGTTGGAGGAGAATTGTCCTCACCCTGGAGTATTGGTCCAGGGCTCGGTTGGCGACTGCTCGGGCTACCTCCGTGATGTGGCGGAACGCTTCGGGATGCCACCCCCCGAGTGTGGAGATAGGAACGGGCACGAGTCTGTTCCTGCCAGGTAAGCTGGCTAAGAATCCCTGGTATTTTCGGAGCTTGTCCGCGTGGGCTGCGTTCAAGCTGGTAAGGGGGTTGAATGTTCTCATTCTGAGGTGAGAAGGGGCCAGCGGGTTCACGAAGGTCACATCGAAGTAATCGGTGCCGCCAGTGGCGCCCGTTGCCCTGATGTCCGGCCTTGTTTTGTGTTCCCCGTGCGACCGGGGCTCGACGGCAGGATGCCTTGCGCCAAGGCTCAGGTCGTTACTTAGTAGGGTGACCTGGTCATCGTGGCGGACGATCCGTTGCGCTCCGTACCTGCAGTGGATCAAGTGGTCGCCGTGGACGTCCACTGTTTCCGGGCAACCGACTCTTGGACATGGGGTTCCTTGCTCGAAGAGCGGGGCTTGGCAATAGTATTTGAGCCACACCGAGAAATGTCGTGTGCCTATTGCGGTTTTCAAGCCTGTTGTGGGAGGGCAATGGACCCATTCCTTGGCACCTGGGAGACTCATTGAGGCCCTGAAGGCCTGTGTACGGCAACTACCCACCGGAAGCCCTTCATGTATTGCAGCATGGACTGCGTCAGTCAGTGTCTTTTGCGATGGAGGGTTAAGTACAGTACAGTACTGTACATCCACAGTGCATATTCCGCCACTAGGTCGTGCAGTCAAAAGAGAATGGTACATCCCGCAGCATGCAGAAGTTTGCCTCCCGCTCCAAAGCTAGTAAATTTTAGTGGGCCTTACAAGCATTGAAGAAAATTAATGAGTAAACCATATCAATTCCACCTGGCGAAACAATAAATAATAAATACCGCATCTAAGGGCCAAAGAAGGTCCGAAGCCACCATCCTTCACCTCCCTTTTTATGTTTCTACCCGCCGCTCGCATCCGTAGTTAATTTATGAATATCCTGCGCACGCTTCTGTGCGACATTGTACAACCCATAAAGATTTACCACCACTTTTTATGGATCCCCTTCGTCTGACTTTGCTCGTTTCCTCTTTCCGATCGACAAAGACGGGCTGGTGCGCCCCAAAATCGATGCCCAGACAGCCCTTCTAAGCCTATGTCATCCGGAAGGAACTTCTTTTGACTTCTACTATAAGCCATTTCCACGTCATGCATCTTTGATGGAGAAAAATGATCATCAAAAAATCGTCACGAATTTATTTGAGTAGTTCATGAGTAGTCCAAAGGAAGATGTCCACACGAGGTGACTGGAGAGTTGAATGCCAGCGACATACACAGGCCTCCATGACACGGTCTCGTCCGATTTTCTATCATTAAAAAGAGCGGAAAAACAACCCTTGACGGAATTCCTTATAAGACGGTCCCCAAAGGGCTACAATGAAATCAAAAATGCAATCTTTAAACGTCGTAAAAACGTTTCCTTTCTGAAAGCGGAGCGACTTTAGCACTGTTGGAGGCCTTGATGAGAATTTTGCAGTGTTTAGGCATACTTTCGCACGTCTAGGCAGATAGGACTAAATGTAGACCAGCTGACCACACAGCTCCTGGATCTCTCCGTTTTCGTTAAAAAGCAATCCAAGAAACCTGAACGGCAGGTGCGGTTAACATTAACCTAAGTTATGTCCTGTGCGGCGAAAAGCAACATTGTGAGATTTCGTGGCAGGTAATGTTCGTAGGGCTTTGTATTCTTCTTTTTAATGAAAAACTGACCATAAAGATGTAATTTTCTGATCCAAAGAACACAGTCACGGAAAATTATCTTGTTTGTATCATCCAAGCGCGCTTAAAATCTGGGAAAGAGCAAGAAATAAAGTCAAATGAAGAACTGCTTGTCGTTGTTCAAGAATTTCACAAGTGTGACATAGTGGCTGCGGCTACCAGGAATGCCATTTCAACATGAGATGTAACAACACCTTGGACATTAATAAGGCTACAATGCCTCTCCAACTAATGCTGTTCCATACGAAAAGCAAGAAGGGGACTAGAAACTTGCAAAAAAAGAAAGCATCAAGCGTACAGGAGTACTTCGTAAAGTATATGATGGTTGCGGAGCTTGTTCCGGCCTTTTCTGATACAATGTTTTTGGAGCTTCTCTGCAGAGAGCCGGAAAAAACTACAACTAGGCTATGGTGGTTCGTTTCAAGGACGAATCCAGTAAAAAGAGCCTCCATGAATAGCCCAGTGCATAGCAAATGTCGGCCAAGAGTCGCAAATGTGAAGCCCTATGGAATGGAGACCCATTGTAAAAATTAGATGATGTGCGTAGATCCAAAAATAGGTAATTCAAAGTAAATGAATGATAAATTACCTGAATAGAACTGATGATAATAATAAAAAGAAAACTAATACTTATTTATCGACGGGGATAGCTCGATGACCCGAGGCTTGCTGAAAATTTCTAAAGGCCCAAGACTATTTATACTGCAGATCAGAGGAGAAAGCTCAAATATTACAGCAGTATAATAATAATAGTAGACCTAATTCGTGCTCATTAATAATTATAGAATAATTATCCAGGTGATCATTAATCCAAATAATAATTTGCTGGCAATATAATTCTAGTAATTATAACTGCAGAATATAAAAACCAACTGAAAGATATAAGAATTGCTTCAGGTGTAATAAAATATAAAAATGGGCCAGTGAAAATAGATAAAATTATTTTCGGTGATTCAGAATAAATCAAAAATTGATGACCTCTGATAAAATATTGTTCCACAATTTTTTCATCACTGTATGCGATATAAAAAACCGATCAAATAGTTTTCAAGTACTTGCAAACTTATTTTTCCAATTTTCACACCACCTCTCCTTTGAAAATTATGAATAGTATATATTGTTATCTTGTTGACTGAAATGAATCACCAGATAAATTTATTTCCATGTTCATTGGAATACATTCATTAAGTAGAAGAAATTTTGGATATCATATATATATCGATATTTTATGATTAACTCCATTGAATTTAAAACATCCGGGAGTGTGTACGACTGGACCAAGCTTCTAAGATTTTCCAAGTTCTTAAATAAATGTCACCTTAATTTTTTTTTGATCCAGCAATAAGTATGTTATCAACTAATTTAACAACAAATAGTATCAATGACTCTTTTGAACACATAAAAATAATTGAGGAACATTAACCACCTATTTCAAGCCGAGATAAAAAATGTATTATCCGAATGTAACTGCCAATTAGCATTCGCCGTAACTAGACCATTAAAATATTTTCCGTGAATTCTCGGGGATTTCTGGCATAACTTCCGTAGTGCTGATCCAAATTGTAAAAATGCTGAGTTGATATCGACCTTTGATAAATTACATTTCAAAATTGTAGCAATGGATAGAATAATTCTAATTGCCATAGGATAACAGAATTCTGAATCTGTCTTTAGATTGTTCTTCTCCTTGTCCTCATCCCCATGCGAAGCGATCCGCTCCTTGCAATAATATTTTCCATCATCTAGAATTTTAGTCTTTTATAAAACGTGACTGAATATTACTTTTGAGTCCGGAGGAATTTTTGACACATGAATTTTCGAAGAAGTTCTTAAAATTTTGTTCTCTTCTGTGCTGTATGCATTTGAAGTAATTCGAGATGGAAGTCACGATGCTTGATGAAGGAAAAACTCTTGAGATCCAAACCTCTTATAATAAAGATCTAGATCTTGTTTTCCGAAGATTCCAATTCTGTCCTAGGTAAAAATTCAATTCCATGAGCATCAAATGCACCATTTTCATTTAATGGAATTTGAATTAAATTTTCAGGCTTTTTAAGTTTGTTTTCGGTTTCAATCGGTGCATGTTCAAAAGATAATACATTTCTATATTCTGAAATGTTTTCATCATTTTCCGCCTCAGTTTAATTAAAACTACAGTCATCTAAATGTTCTTCAATATTTTTTTCACATAAATTCCTGATTTTATGAGTACTTAATTGTTCACAATTTTCTGAATTTCATGAACAGAATTATCAATTGACTAGTCCAATAAAACACTCGCTTCTTGAATTTGATACGCAAGTTAATTTGACGAGACTGGGTGGCGAACGTCTTCAATTGCTGCGTTAATAAATCTTCCATTAGATCCAGGAACTGTAACAATAAGAGATTTTTTGTCGAATTTGAAGACTGGTTTTGGAGATGGCCATTATCCTCTTTTTGGTTTGGCGGATGAATAAAATTTTCCACAATATCGCCAACATTAATTGGAATATCGGTCAGAGACTTCGATTTCACGATAAGATTTAATTTCCTCTTCGAAATGAGCTCATCATGAGCCATTTTTGAATCGTTGGGTATATTTTGAGGTCCATTATTATCGATGGGTCTGGTGTGACCAATGGCGAGCTCGTATGGAGAGACAACATCGTTTCCATATAAGTCATTGGACATTTGAAACATTCGAGCAACGCAAACAGCATCATTTCCATGTGGTTCGGATAATTTTAAACGTAGATATTTATCTCTTAATATTTTGCGTTTCGATTCAACAATTTTTTTTGTAGCGGCGAGAACCAATAGGACAGAATAAAATCCATTTTTCTTCTAGATAGCTTGTAAAAATATCATTGTCAAACGCCTGACCTCTAATTATATTATTGGGGTCCCAAAAGGGTGTTATCCAGAGAGTTTCAAAACAATTAATACAATTTTCCATTTTCAAGGAGGGCACAATGGCACCAGTAGAACATCTGGTAACTGAGTCCATAAAGTGAAAAATATCCAAAATTTCCAGAAAAATTGATCCACACGTATCAATTCATTAAAGACGCGAGACAAAGAAGTTATAGATACTGCGCGGGGATGAATTGGTTTTTTTTGTGACATCGCAAAATCTGCAGGAGTCAATTATGTTTGATAAATATTTTCTGCATTCATCGTCCCACATAAAATTTCTCTGTAATAATAATTTCATACCATCATAATTTGAGTGACCACATACATGTTTGTCGACCTTATTAATTTTTTTTCTTTTTTTCCGCCCAAGATAATTTTTTTGTTGTATTGATATTGTTGGAACATATTGTTGATAGAAATGGAATTTCCATATGGTCGGAGGTTTGTATAAATATATTTCCGGGAACATAACAATGATGACCATGATCCATCAATGCTATTGAATTGGTTGAATTACTTGCTGAATTGAATTCTATGCGGTTACCGGCGATATGAATAATATTTGACTTTTTTGTAAAATTTATTTCGATAATCCATTGCGATGATCCTCGAATTATCAGATGCCTTATTTTGACCTTATTACCATTATCTGAAATAGCTGATAGAAACATTGAGCCGATTATTTTTATTTTTTGGCTTGAATGAGCTCCATTTCCATATTGCCAGAAGGGAGTTTCTTTGATAGATTCTGGAAGATCATCTGGTTTTCCATTCCATTCGGGTAAAATAAATTTTGAAAGTGCCCGTAATTCAACAATTCCCATTCCACTATACGGTGCTCCATCATCAATGGACCTGGGTAAAATTCGTTAGATGGAGAATCAATCACAGTTTTATCCATATGAAATGTTGCAAAAACCAGGCATAGTTTTGTTTTTGATTTTTTCGGTATTTTGCATTTTTTTGCAAAATGTTTAGTACCCTTCCATTTAACTTTTTCATAAGCCCCAATGTACAGCTTCACTACATCAGTCTCAAGTTGATTTTGCTTTGAGTGCAGCGAATTCTTCAGGGGGTAGTTTATGATTGGGGTTTTTCTTGAAGTTTTTCTTTTCTCCATACGAAATATTGAATTGATTTGAAGAAACATATTTTTAAGAATTCACATGATCTTGTCTTACTTTTTTCGGTTTATCGCATGCCCGAATAATAGATGATATTTCGGAATATTTGATTAATTCTAAAAATTTTCCTTTTTCCATATCGGCTTTTTCATTTCGCTTCGGAGATGCAGCAGCCAAAATAGATACTCGCTGGTTTGAATCAATTTTCAAGTTAACCAGAAGTGGAAATGATACCAGTGCTTCAGGTAATTTAGAAGTGTCAGTGGATGAATGAAATCGGGCAATTGGAGCTTCAAATCGTGATTCAAATTTTTAAAAGACTCATTATCACCATGAGTAGTGTGCAAAAGATCCAGAAAATTTTGGAATGTATCAGATATTGATGATAGAGGATACTCCTTATAAATAGCGTTGGCAATCGCCAATGCACCATTTTCAGATTGAATTTCTGTATCTGGAATTTTCTTACATATATCAAACGCTCGTCCATATAATGTTGATTGTAAAACAGGACCTGGTACAGTTTTCGGAATCTTATTAGAATTAGATGCTGGTAATAGACTATGGACAGATTCCCATTTGGGTACAGCATCAAAATATTTTCTTGAGGTCTTTTACCATCCGTGAAGAAGTGCTAAAAATTCGTCTTTCATTTATTTTGCCGCAGATACTTGTTAAAGGCCTAAATCCAGATTCCTATGCATAGATTACAGGCTGCTGTTGGTAGTAGTTCCAAGGCATTTCCCAGTTTACACCGGAATGAAGTCCAGCGGCATCATCAGTGATGCGAAGGCTAATTAAAAGTTTTAAAGAAACCCAGAAACATTAACATAAAATTTTCCATCAGTAACACTGGCTCAAAAACGTATGGACTTCGGGGAGAATAAAAAGAAGCCTCCGGAATTCCCATGATATCAAGTTAGTAATGACGTTTGTACCCAGTGGGGCTTAGGTCTGAAAATTGGAAAAATATTGAACAACTTTTTATCAGAGGTCAAGAATTTTTATTTATTGTAAATCATCGAAAATAATTGTATCTATTTTCACTGGCCCATGTTTTATACTGTATTACACGTGAAGCAATTCTTATGTCTTTCAGTTGGTTTTTATATTCTGAAATTATAATTAGTGGAATTATATTGCCAGCAAATTATTATTTGGATAAATGCTCACCTATCTATTTATTCTATAATTATTATTGAGCACGAATTTTTGAGGAAATGGGGGGTTAATTTACTGTGGTAGATATGTGGGTTGGTACCCAGTAAATTTGTACCGGAGCGTAGATACCGTATATTGGCCAAGCCATTTGCGAAACCGTGCAATGCATCGAAAACTGTAGATGGCACTCCAATCTACCAGAAGGTGGAGGGGAGGCCAGCCAGCAAACAAGCGGCATTGGAGTTTATAGCACGAATTTGGTCTACAATAATTATTATACCGCTGAAATCATCTTTGTAGCTTTCTACTCTGATCTGTGGTATAAATGGTCTTAGGCCTTTAGATAATTCTAGCAAGCCTCGGGCCTTCGAACTTTCACCATCGATCAATAATTATTGGTTTCCCTTTTAATACTATTCTCAATCCTATTCAGGTAATTTATTATTCATTTTATTCCGAATTATCTATTTTGGATCTACGCATATCATTTAATTTTTACATTACGTCCCTTATTCAGATGGGATTAATCCTAAGAGGATTGCTAACGATGCATTCGCTCTCTTGCGTAATGCGGAAGCACAGCGTAGTATTTCTCAGCTGCAATGAGATTCATTCGCTCGAACCGCAGTAACTGCAAGATCGGGAGTTCCAAGGAAATTTGAATGCCACGTAAACCTGCTAGCAGCCAGAGACTACAGCGCCAATAGCACAAGAAACATTACTCAGTAAGTTAATGCAGTGGTATGCGTTTGAGATGTTTCTCCTTGGGACACGCAGTTTTATCAATGCCAGTCATCTGTATTACGAGCTGCACGTATCTTTCGTGGCTCATGTGGACCGCAAGGTGATCCACGATTATCAGCTGGTCAGTCACAAGAAAGCATTGTTACTAACTGCGTTACCATTAATTAGAAGTCGGACATTGAAATGGCAAAATTTCGGCCAGCAATAATTCAAAAAGTGGGCTACTGGGGCTGTTACGGCAAGGTCGGCGAGTAATCTTGTGCCGCGATAGTATGATTGATCCGTATCTCTCGTCCTTCAGCTTCTCTTCCGTTTTGTCCTCGTGTCCCTTTCCTGTACTGAGGGCGTTCGGCAGAAGCCCCAGTGAGAAGGAATAATTACCAACTTTACCCATCGGGAGGCACTCCAAGCGACGCACCATTCAGTCTGTTTCGGCATCCACAGTGGACATCAACAAGTATTCCTCAGTAGAGTCAATTAGAAGGCAGGAAAATGTGTCAGCGATGATAAAATGGTCAGTACCACTGGAACCATTGTAAATAAACCCTGTCTAAATCGTGAATTTACAGGGCAGGCTATAGAATTTGCATGAATAAATTGCAAGAGTAAGTCAACGTAACATATAAATTTCTTTTCACAGTGTAGACAACATCGATATTCGATACCTCATTTATTCAATAATTCAACAGAAAACGATGCCAAAGTGTTTCTAGAAGGAACTGAAAATTGTTTTGACACTAGGAGGGATCTCTTTCGGTGAATCAAGTCAGAAAATCTCTGAGAGCTTGAATATAAGTCGACGAGGTCAAGCATTCCAAATTTAGGATCAAGTAGTGCTGTAGAAAAAAATGTGCATAAAGCAAGCGCAATTGTCTTAAAAATTTGGTAATACTGGTTGGGCATTTTAAATCTCGGATTCATACGCATCGGGAAGATCAGATAAACAAAAAGTACCTCTACGTTAAAATACCACAACCCCACTCTCACAAATATACTTTGTAAGCTTTTGACATGGATCCACTCCACCAATTAAACTCCTCATTCTTATTCAGATTTTTTCTTTCATGAACCACAGCCCGTTTTCTTGACCATCGCGGACAAAGAGGTGACAATGACTTCTTTGTACGGTTCTAGGAAGCAAAGACGGAAGGAAATAGATAGATAGGTTGGAGCATATCCAAGTCCCAAAACTTGACTAGAGAATCAAATCACTCGTCATTGCTTGGCCACATATATTTTAGATATCGCAATTACCAATGGGCTTGATCCTGCTAATGTCAAGGACAACATCGTTGCTTGTAATCAGATAAGCGCATTGAAATGCTTGAAACTCTCCTCTTTTTTTGGGCCTGGCGTAATCTATCCTCTCCTCCTCCGCTCCGGGGCGGCACAGCACTGAACTACACAGTATATACTGTACTGTGCTGTTCCGTGCCAATCTACGACTATAGTGCAGTAGAAATTGGGGAGATACGTCTGGGAGCCTCCGGACGGATATATCTCTGCAGGGAGCAGAGCTGTAGAGTTCTGTACGTTGCCTACCGTAGGAAAGGTCGGATATATCTGCCAAGAGTAAAACACCCAAACCTTTTCCCCCACCATGGGGCACGTACAGTACAGGTACTGTACTCGGTACATTATAAAGCATTCGTTCAGGTCACACGCATGTTTACCTTTTTATAAAATCAAAGGAATATTGTCATCGCATCATTGCTTGCACCATTAGTTAAAGAGTCATTGATTGATTAGGTTCAAAGATTGGGCTGTAGATTCGTTTATCGCTTTGTGGACCTTATTCAGAGGTACCGAATCGCACATTGCTACCCATGCAGCATACCAACTTGTACCATCCTGCCGGAAGGAACAGATGAAGTGCAGTCCAATACCATCGCTACACAAGCAGCCGTGTTGGTAGAGAACTGGAGTGGGGATGTGTGCTTGATGGTACACTCAAGGTGGTCATGACCAGGAGTGTGCAGGCAGCGCAAGTACAGTAGAAGAAGAAGAAGACTGTACCAAGCAGGAAAGGGGGGGCTAGCGGCCCTCAAAAGGGGAAACATCTATCCGAGCCAGGAGCGGTTGAGTTGTCGTCGGTTGATCGCGACAGAAGTTCGTTGTTGTATGAGCGAGCTAATAATCGTGAACAAGCGATCGCGCTCGAAGGCAGGGCTACTGCCTTTCCGTAGAGCGATGTACTCAGCAATTCTGGACAGACCTCGTTCGGCACCGGGACCGGCAGACCCGTATATATCGAAAGCCATCGGGTGGAAATCGATACGTAGTTCGGCGCAGAGGTGGCCACAGCGGAGAGATTTCGCGCGCTCAGATGCAGTAAGGGCAGCGAGGGGCGTGTGGATCCGCTGTTGGGCGTATGGAGCGGAGTGGGGGCTTATGACAGTGACGTCGTAGCCCTGCGGGACGGGAGAGAACTGGCCATCATCGATGTAGATGTCGAGGTGCCGGCGGGAGTTGGAGGGTCGGGGCAAGTCTTGCGGGAAGGTCCATTCCCGGACAGGGCGAATCCCAATTGACAAGCGTGATACCTCGGAAATGAGGCGGTCGCGAACACAATTGTGGCGCCGAATGGAGCCGTCGGCGCAGAGACAGACAGAGGCGTGGTGTCCATAGGAATCCAGGATGGGGACAGTGCGGAAGTGGGCGGCCGCGCAATAGGTGCAGGGTTGTGTGCCAGAGAAGATGGGGACACCAAGACGGAGGCAAACCATGGTTCGCCAGACTTCAGAAGCGGCCCGGGTACCGAGATGGCTCTGCGGGAGGTTGTGAAAGGGACGGGAGGCGTGGGAAGAAGCGGCGGAAGCTAGGCGGCGGAGTAGCCGGGAGCCTTCGGGGGAGGAGAAGTAGACGGAAGAGAGTAGTCTGGCGCGAAGCGCCTTCGAGATCTCAGCAGTAGCGGTTGTCTGGAAGTTAGACTGGGGGAAGAAGAGGCGCGGGGGCCAGCAAGGACGGCGTGGGGGGAGAAACTGTAGGGGAGGCTGTATTTGGCCCGGATAGAGGCGAGAGACGTTGAGATCAAGGGTGAGACGTCGAAGCAATCACCGAGGAGGAGGCGAAGAAGTGGGTAGGTGGAGAGAACAGAGCCAGCGTAGCATGCCTCTGCGATGGTTTCGGTTAGGGGCAGTCCGAGTACAGTTCCATACTGTATTCTCAAAGTCTACTTTCTAATCTGTCTTTAACAAAAATCTATCACACGTAGTACCAGTTGGTTCTACGGTACTTTGTCCCTAGTAGAAAAGTGTTTGACAACTGTCCTATGTACGGAGAGTAAAAGTTTGAGTACAGGTTGATAGGGGTAAATCGTCGGGAGAAGAGATATTCAGAATCAACCACCCCAAGAAGGTGTTGCAGCGACAAAAGTGCTACCGTGGTATAGTTGAACGAAAAAAGGAGTGTATAGGGAAGAGTTGAATGGGCTACAAGCAAGTAAGGGGCAGGGTCTACCACTATGCTTGTGACTAGGAAAAAGTTCTAGGGTCTGAAGTTGACTCTCAACTTCCTACTACTCGGACTTGAGCTTGAAGTTGTCTGCCAACTTGCTTGACCTCTCAAGGAGGAAGCACTTTACTCAGCTTATATAGACCTTTCGGCTAATCCTAAAGTCTCAATCAAACATACTAAATACCATAAAACGCATTCACGGGAATCGTGTGAACCAGAGAGACCATTAGAAGATATTTCCTCAAGGTAAATATCTAGGTGCCATACCCATGCCAGCCACCCATCGGCCAGGGGTGGGAATTGATGTGGCCATTATATAGACCTTTCAGAGTCACTCGTAGTATCACCCACAACCTAGAACTGTACTGACATCCACTATGACAGCGTGTCCTAAAATAAAAAATCAACCGATGAATTTGCCACACTCACCCAAATTAAAAATATCTTGCAAATTCAAAAACTGTAAAAATATCTTCCCAGTTCCAATACTGTATACAATTATGGTCCTCATCTAAATTTTTTCGTGTGCGAATTTGCGCACATCACGCCCTCCCGCTCAAGACGAACGTCCCGGCTCGTCACTGCTCTTGTTGTTCTTGTGGGAGTTCTATCCATTCATCAGGGAGAGTATAGGGTTCACTATAAGGATATGGTAGTAGCTCATTTCCAATATGATGAGAGAGTGTGTACCGTGCGATGACCGGCTCATCTCCTTGGTCAAGAGTTTCGTAGATTCGGCGTATGGTTTCATAGTGTTCTCTAATGAGCTCCTCCCGTTTCACTTCTCCAAACCTTCCAAATGTGAGGTAATAAACGTAGTATGCAAACTTTTCTGGCAACGGGTCCAGAAACGGGTATCTGAAGGAGAAAAAAACTCGCAACATAAGGACTGAGTCCTCACGAGTAAGGTGCGCCCCGTGAATGGTCTGGAAGCACATGCAAATACTAATTGCAAAAAAGGAAATTACTTCTGCTTCTCGTGGGTCCTCTGTCATTTCGCGAAGCCAACGTCTAATTGGTAGCCGTCCAATAATTAAGGATGCATAGTTTCCCCCTGGGAGACTAGGCGGTGTTTGAGGCGATCTTCTTGGCGATCTTCCTCGCTGCTCCCGACGCCTTGCCCTCTTCGATGATCCGCCCCGATCACTTGATGGTCCAGCTCGTATCATCATCACGGCCTCGGGAGGATCCTGGTCTTCGGCTGAGGTTGTATTTCTGAGCGGAGCAACGTAAGGTTCCCATAGAGGATATGGGACCAGTCGATATTCCATATCAGGGGGCAAGCTGTAACCTCTCAGTCGCACATCTTGGTTGTTCTTGAGAAATACGTAAACTGGACGGATAATGTTCAGATATGTTTGCGACAAGTCTCCGATAGCTACCATTCCATACCTCCCTATAGAGTAATGATATATGACTTCCACAAACTCTGGACCTGCTTCCGTGAACCTTCCGTTTTGGAATGAGAATAGAACTCTGATCAATAGTCGGAAATCTTCTTGAGGTAGCAATGGTCCGTTCAACGTACGAAAACATAGGCATATATTAATGTAGAAATGGATGATTACGTGGAGTTCGTAGTAGTCACGCGTAATCGAGATGATCCATTCCCAGGCCCTTTTTCCTCCCATAGGAATCATTCTATAGTTAAAGATGAGTATGCCTCGTGGTTGCGCATAGTCCTGTGTGAGAAGGAATTCTTCAGGCCTCTGATGGTAAGGGACCAGACGACGTGCATGGATTGCCCTCCTTGATCTCTTCCCTGAGCTTGAACAGAGCTTATAATGCGGGTGTCTTTCCTCCGTGACGATGCAAGGGTTCGAGTACTTTGTTTGGAAAGCCGGCCACTTCACAGCCTGTTGCATTGCTTTTCCGTGTGCTACAAGTACTTTAGAGCCGACTGAGAAAGTTTGGACTGGAGGCTCTTCATCCTTATTTCTTGTCTGTGTTAGCGCGCGGTGTGATCTCCAGCTTTCGGTGGCCAATAGTTCGACCTCTCTACTCTCTTCATCGATAACATTTGTTTCCATATCTCTCTGTAACATTCTAGGAGCTCTTCCGTACATTAGCTCAAACGGTGACCGTCCACTTCTTCCTCTTCTTCGCCGATAGCCGTATAACACTTTTGGTAAGGCATCTTCCCACTGGATTTCATTCTCGACATAGTTTTCGATATTGATCGTTTGATGGTTCCAACCATCCTCTCCGCTTTCCGTTTGACATAGGAGCATATGCGAGAACTGTCTTCTGAATCCTTTTTCTTCCAAGAAACGAAGCAGTGAAGTTGCAGTAAAACAAAGGCGTTATCCGAGATGATCCTTTTTGGAAGACCAAACGGTTCAATTATTTCTTTTTCGATGAATCTCAGGACCACTTCAGCATTGGCCTCCTCAACTGCAACTGCTATTGGCCATCCAGTAAGATGTTCCACCCCTATAAGGAGATATTTGTTTCCGGAAGAGGTTTCCTTGAATGGGCCGGCAAAGTCAATTGAAAGGTTTCAAAGAGACGGAAACTGGAAGCTAGAGTTGTCTTATACTTTCGTATCGGAGTGAATTTTTGACAGTTGTCAGCTTTTCACGAAGTTATAGACGTCCTTATGGATACTGGGCCACCAGAATCTCTCAGTAACGAATTTTTGGTTGTTTCGAGATCCCAATGCCCTAACTCATCATGAAAAGTCCTCAAGATCTTCATTCTTTCTTTCAAAGGGGCCACTAGTCGAGGACCGGCTTTCGTGTGTCGGAAGAGTTTCCCATTCCATAGTGTAAAAGCCTTTTGATTCCTGCGTACCCAATTTCTGTGTTCAATAAACCTTTCTCATTTCTAGTCCATCCAGGAATTTAATAGTCCGTCAATATTAGCTTCGTACTCGTTATTGTTCGGCACTTGCACCTCGGCAACTCCGACGATGTTCGGAAGCTTTTTCATTTGGAATCAGTGGATCCCTCAAGCGGGATAGGTAGTCGGCAGGCTGATTATTGCGTCCGGGCCTATACACAATTTCAAACCGATATTCTGCGAAAATGTCGAGCCATCGGGCCAAGCGGTGATGTACATCTTTCTTTTGGAATGCTGTCTTAAGTGCCTGGTGATCAGTTATCAAGACAAATTTCTCGAGTGATAAAAGGTATACGCGAAACTTTTTCAGTGCGAAGACAACAGCGAGCGCTTCTTTTTCGCAGACTGAGTATCTCCTTTCCGCATCATTCAGAGTGCGACTTGCGAATTGAACCGGGTGTAGTCTTCCGTTTTCATCTTTTTGGGACAAAACGGCACCCAAAGACCGTTCTGAGGCATCTGTCTCCACAACAAATGGTCTCTTGAAATCTGGATACATGAGCACTGGGGGGACACATAGCTTATCTTTAAGCTCTTCAAATGCGGTTTGCATTTCCTTGTTCCATAAAAATTTTCCGTTCTTTGTTGTGCTGGCATGTAACGGTGCTGCAGTCTTGGCGAAATCTTTGATAAATCTCCTGTAATATGAGGCCAGTCCTAAGAAGCTTCGAACCTCCGTCTTTGAAGCGGGCCTTGGTGCCAACTTGATTTTTTTCGTTTTCTCTGGATCCACTTTAATTCCCTCTTGATCGACGATATGACCGAGTAATTGGATAGACGTTTTCGCAAAGAAGCATTTGCTTAACTTAATTTTCAGGCTGTACGCAGCTATTTTCTCCACCACAGTCTTGACATGCGATATGTGCTGATCCAAGGTTTTTGAGAATATCACTACATCATCGATATAAACTCTTGCAAATGGAAGTCCTTTCAAAACCTCGTTCATCATTCTTTGGAATGTAGCTGGGGCATTCATGAGACCAAAAGGCATCACTTCGAACCTGAATGTACCGGCTTTGCTGGTAAAAGTTGTTTTTTCCTTGCATTTTTCATCCAATGGAATCTGCCAATAACCAGTGTAAAGATCAATTGAGGTGAAGTATCTCCCGTCCTTCAAGTCCTCGAGGATTTCCTCCATATTCGGAATCGGAAATCGATCGGGTATCATTCTCTGGTTCAGTTGTCGGTAATCGACGCAAAAACGCAGCTTTCCATCCTTCTTTGGTGCGACCACAACTGGAAATGACCATGGGGATGAAACTGGCCGAATGATATCATTTTCCAGCATACTTGTAACATTCTCTGAGATAAATTGGTCATATTTTGGCGGTTGACGTCTAGGCCTGTGGTAAATTGGTTGAGTATCGGTAAGTTCAAATGAGTGAGTGACCGGTACACTTGCTTGTCTTAAATCTGATACACTCCATGCAATTACTTCGGAAGATGTTAACATGTCGGATATTATCATTGAGGCGGGGGCTGGAAGGTGCTGTACTTTTTCTTGAATTTCTCCAATTTGGCGCTGGTCCTTTTCTTGATCCTCACCCTCCAAATTTTGAAGGACCTCTTCCGGCGTGCTCACATCTTCAGATATGGAATTCGATATATTCCTTGTTTTCCGTGCAATTGTAATCTTCTTTCATGCCCGAATTCCGTCCTTTGATTCGATATTATCGCAAAAAGAAACACATTCAGGTGTCAAACCTACCCTAGAATTCCATTCTTCATCTGTTTCAAACCCAGAATCATAATCGTCCCATGTCATGTTCATTGTCCCCCGAGCGTACCCTTTCTCACTTCCGAAAGTGTTAGTTGGTTCGGAATCTTCGCTGTCATAGCTAGAAGTGAAATCTTCACTGTCCGTCTCTCTTAGATCTTCCGGATGTGTGCTTTTGTCGAAATCCAGGGGCATCTTCACGTTTCTGCCGTCAACATTAACTGAAACGATTTGGTTGCCCAAGTCAATGCAGGTCCCTAGTCTTTCCATGGTAGGACAGCCAATGATTGCATCGAAAGGGAGCTCCGGCATGACGAGAAAGTCTACATCAACTTTAGAGTCCCCAAAGAACACGGAAACCTTGTTAACAGTGCCCATGCATTTTGAGACGGTTCCATCCGCCACAGTTATTCTTCGAGTAGTTGGAATAATTTCGAGACCTAATCTGTCACCAAAGTTTCTGAGATAAGGTTTGGAACAGCGCCCGAATCGAAAAGAGCTTGGGTTTGCATTCCCAATACTTTGACTGGTACTAGTTTAAGACGTCTTGGTGCTGTCGAGGCCGATTGAAGAAACAGTTTCTTACCCTTAGCGGACTTATTAGACCTGATAATTTTTTTGAGTTCTTTTCTCGCATCCTCTGCGTCGCCCCTCAAAAGTTGACCAAACGTTATCCCAGTTGGGGCCGATGCAAGCTCAGCCACCAAATTGTACTTCTTCACATATTCTAGTACGTCCTTCGGGATACTCTTAAATTTCTTACTCTTTCTCGTCTTCTTGGCCGAAGTGTTTCCCACCCCTGGAACAACTTGATCAAGCCTCTTGGTTCGAGGAGGTACAGGTGCTGGGATATGCTCCAGCATTCCATAATCTAGCCTAGGTTTTTTCGACAAAACGTTCCCTTCCCCATCCCTTTTTGTCACATTAACTTGACTGATTTCTTCAGCGATGGATACATTACCGGCATCCGCCAACCTTTGATCCTTCCTGTTTTGTAAGATTTTCATCTCTGGTCCTGACTCACTCCTCGCGTCCGATAAATTTGCTCTTCTGTTGTCTTTAGACCAGCAGTTACTTTCATGATGCCCGTAACGACCGCACTTTCCACAACGAGTGTTTCTATGTGGATTATCAGGACACCTATTTGCAAAGTGTCCAGGCTTGTGACAGTAGGAACAGACTTCTGCGGCCTTGGGGGCCCCAGACTGGTTCTTCTTAATGGTAAGAGTAAGGCTTTCCAACTGCGAGGTTATCATGTCAAGTCGATTATCGAATCGGGTTTCCAACCTTTCTTCCAAGTTTTTGACATCGCTCCTGACTGATTCCAATGCTGCTGCGCTAGTCGCTGGCCTTTGATAATTCTTTTCAGGATGTACGATCGGCATAGATGTGCGGGTTTCCCTCGGTACTCACTCAGTGACTGAAACGTCTCCGAATTTTTGACAAATTCTACTATGGTACCCTTCAGTTCATTAAAAGTGTGAGGGCCCTTGATGAGGAGGAAATCGGAGAGCCGCTTATCCCCCATCGCCGCCTTACGCAGCATTCCGTACTTGGCTTGGGCGTTGAACCCAGCCTTTTCATAGAGATCACACAAGTATACCAATGAGCTTAACAAATCGTCGAAGTTGAGCCGGGCCTCTATGGCGGTACGAATCATCTCATCTGGTTCTACCTGCTTAGCATATTCTTTCACAAGCCACTCACATACCTCACCGAAGTTACGCCCATTCCCGTTAAGAGACCACCCGTTGATAAACTTGGCCTTATATTTGTGCTTTGCGTCACCATGAAGATAGGCGAAGATACTTTCGGCCTTCTCTTCATCGCTCTTCTCACGCATCACAACGTTGACATATGTATAGAGAAACTCCTCAACGTCTTCATTCTTGCCCCCTGTGAACGTTATACGAGCAGCGTTGAGATCCATGATTACAGAAAAGAATCCCTCGAATGGTTCCCTAAGACTGCTCAACTCGAATACCTCGGGTGCAACCCCCTCACAAGAGTACCAAATGATAGGGGTAAATCGTCGGGAGAAGAGATACTTAGAACAACCACCCCAAGACGGAGGTGTTGCGAGCGACAAAAGTGCTACCGTGGTATAGTTGAACAAATAAAAAGGAGTGTATATGGGAGAGAGTTGAGAGGGCTACAAGCAAGTATAAAAGGGGCAGGGTCTACCACTGATGCTCTGCGACTTGGAAAAATTTTCTTGGGTCTGAAGTTGACTCTCAACTTCCTACTATCGGACTGAGTTGAAGTTGTCTGCCAACTTGCTTGACCTCTCAAGGAGGAAGCACTTTACTCAGCTTATATAGACCTTTCGGCTAATCCTAAAGTCTCAATCAAACATACTAAATACCATAAAACGCATTCACGGGAATCGTGTGAACCAGAGAGACTATTAGAAGATATTTCCTCAAGGTAAATATCTAGGTGCCATACCCATGCCAGCCACCCATCGGCCAGGGGTGGGAATTGATGTGGCCATTATATAGACCTTTCAGAGTCACTCGTAGTATCACCCACAACCTAGAACTGTACTGACATCCACTATGACAGCGTGTCCTAAAATAAAAAATCAACCGATGAATTTGCCACACTCACCCAAATTAAAAATATCTTGCAAATTCAAAAACTGTAAAAATATCTTCCCAGTTCCAATACTGTATACAATTATGGTCCTCATCTAAATTTTTTCGTGTGCGAATTTGCGCACATCAGGCAGTCCACGGAACAAGAGATCCCTTTTGGCCGGTTACCTCTCACGACGCACGATCGACCAGCACATGTCAAACTTCCAACACCGGCAGAGTTTGCGTTTCCACCCATGGATAGAGTCACTCGCACATCGTTACCACACTGCACGGATGTCAAAAGAGGATATCTGCAGTACCCTCCCCTGTTATTGGCGCTACCTGATGCTCTGGATTCCCACTGACGGCTGACTGGGTCGTACCTCACGAAGGAAGATTCGTCCTCTCCACAAGAATTGGACTGCCATGACAGCGCGTTGTTCTTTCCGAGGCCTCTGCAGTATGCGTCTGCAGTTGCCTGCAAATCAGCATACTGGCGCGTGCCCCAGATACGTCGTGCATACCCCCTAATCCGCACGTGCACATCGGTGGCTGTACCAAAGCCTACGACGTCGAACCTTGCACCCTGTCTGAATGTTGGAATCACAGGAGGAGGAGCGAATGAGCTCACAAACTCGCGAATCTCCTTATCGGCAATTTTCGTGTACACACCTGGGTAATTGGGCAAGGCGCATCCAATCCCCCAGCTTACCAAACCTGTGAGTAGGGCATTCCCAATTCCTCCGGTGATGGGGCCACCAGAATCACCTTGACAAGAGTCCCTACCACCGGCCAAGAAGCCAGCACAGAACATTCTAGGTGTGATGTCGCCATTATAAGAGCTGGCACTATTGCACAGACTCTCATCAATGACAGGAAGTTGCAACGCATGGAGATCAGTCGGTGATGGTCCTCCCGAAGATAGTCTACCCCAACCGGTAACGAGGAGTCCCTCATTGTGTCTTGGCTGGCTGATCGCCAAATCCACAAATTCAATTACGGCCGAGCGTCCAATCCGGATAACAGCAACGTCATAGTCAAGCGTGAATGGATTGTACTTGGGATGTACCGATATGCTGTGTATGGGGAAGCGCTGTCCAGATCCGTCGAGGCGTCGAGTGTCGATGAGTACCTGTACTTCTCTTGCCGTCCTTCCCTCAACACAATGTGCAGCGGTAACGATATGATCTCTGGAAAGAACAGCGCCTCCACAGAAATGGGCGATCATATTATTTGAGATTGTTGCCCAAACTAAAGAAACCTGGAATGGATTATCCCATTCACCAGCCGTTCTTCCATTCACGATACGAGGCTGAATAACTCTTTGCACAATTTGCCGTGCCTCAGTCACAGATCTTGCAATGCTCGAAATCGAGTCCAGACCCACTCGCAACTCACGTTCCAAAACTTGGTACAGGGCTGGATTCATCCCCGGACTCATGGCACGCAATTCCTCGGTAATGATACGTGCCCCAGAGGATCTCGAAACCGCTCTCGCCGTAGGTCGATTCAATAGTGACGAAGAGTCATTGGCAGGAGCACTTTCCACGAACGGTACAAAAATGCACAGCAACACACATATCAAAAGCGATACACATGTTTTGGCAATCATTGTGAATGTTGTGAATTGATCGTATTTTCCAGTAGGGGATGAACTCTGGCACCGAGTCTGGGGTGCGTTGACGTTGGATGCTCTCGGCTTTGAAAATAGTCGACAACTTTTGCCGTTTTCGGTGGAGAACACCAAAGCGTGAACAGGAGGGAACAACTCTAGGCCTTGGCGTCCGATACTTTGCATCAGATCATTCCGCTGGAGAAATAGTAGTCGCCCAGCCTAGCTATGGTTTATATAGACCGCAGAAGGAACCTAAAACCCCTCAGGGCAATTCGGAATGCTGACCTCATTGATCAGAGAGCTACAACATTTTCAGTCTTGTTGTCAATACCCGTCGTCTCCCAAACTGCGAACATTCCTTGATGGATATTTGCCCTGCTCCTTACGCTGCTCGATGCAATGCGTTTTTGACAACAAGACTGAAGTACTTACAGCAAATGTTCCCGCCACTATGACATTCCAAAATTACGGATCTAGCCTGCACACTTTTCAATAGCACCGCACTCAAATTCGTTGTCTTGAAAACCATGGGATAGACCGGATATATCTTCCAAGAGTAAAACACCCAAACCTTTTCCTCAAATTCTCTTTCCTCACGACTGAGCAGCTGGACGGCGAAGAAACTTTGAGACGGCAAGGGGCAAGGTGCCGTGTTGTTGTTGACACAAAGGCATAATGAAAATGCTTTGGTTGTAAAACATAAACAATATAAGGCGTCGATAATTCCCCTGTCGCGACCTCTCTGTGCGATTACGGAGGCATAGTCCAAATTCAGGGGCGCAAATTCTTTAAAAAAAATAGCTGAGTGAGTCTACCGTTCCACACAACTGGGTCAGTTACAACTGAGCTGATAATCGACAGCAACCTCTTTCAGATACTCGCAATTACCTGTGATGTGCGCAAATTCGCACACGAAAAAATTTAGATGAGGACCATAATTGTATACAGTATTGGAACTGGGAAGATATTTTTACAGTTTTTGAATTTGCAAGATATTTTTAATTTGGGTGAGTGTGGCAAATTCATCGGTTGATTTTTTATTTTAGGACACGCTGTCATAGTGGATGTCAGTACAGTTCTAGGTTGTGGGTGATACTACGAGTGACTCTGAAAGGTCTATATAATGGCCACATCAATTCCCACCCCTGGCCGATGGGTGGCTGGCATGGGTATGGCACCTAGATATTTACCTTGAGGAAATATCTTCTAATGGTCTCTCTGGTTCACACGATTCCCGTGAATGCGTTTTATGGTATTTAGTATGTTTGATTGAGACTTTAGGATTAGCCGAAAAGTCTATATAAGCTGAGTAAAGTGCTTCCTCCTTGAGAGGTCAAGCAAGTTGGCAGACAACTTCAGGTCAAGCTCCGAGTAGTAGGAAGTTGAGAGTCAACTTCAGACCCAAGAATTTTTTTCCTAAGTCACAGCATCAGTGGTAGACCCTGCCCCTTTTATACTTGCTTGTAGCCCTTCAACTCTCTCCCATATACACTCCTTTTTATTCAACTATACCACGGTAGCACTTTTGTCGCTCGCAACACCTCCGTCTTGGGTAGTTGGTTCTAAGTATCTCTTCTCCCGACGATTTACCCCTATCATTTGGTACTCTTGTGGAGGGGGTTGCACCCGAGGTATTCGAGTTGAGCAGTCTTAGGGAACCATTCGAGGGGATTTCTTTTCTGTAATCATGGATCTCAACGCTGCTCGTATAACGTTCACAGGGGGCAAGAATGAAGACGTTGAGGAGTTTCTCTATACATATGTCAACGTTGTGATGCGTGAGAAGAGCGATGAAGAGAAGGCCGAAAGTATCTTCGCCTATCTTCATGGTGACGCAAAGCACAAATATAAGGCCAAGTTTATCAACGGGTGGTCTCTTAACGGGAATGGGCGTAACTTCGGTGAGGTATGTGAGTGGCTTGTGAAAGAATATGCTAAGCAGGTAGAACCAGATGAGATGATTCGTACCGCCATAGAGGCCCGGCTCAACTTCGACGATTTGTTAAGCTCATTGGTATACTTGTGTGATCTCTATGAAAAGGCTGGGTTCAACGCCCAAGCCAAGTACGGAATGCTGCGTAAGGCGGCGATGGGGGATAAGCGGCTCTCCGATTTCCTCCTCATCAAGGGCCCTCACACTTTTAATGAACTGAAGGGTACCATAGTAGAATTTGTCAAAAATTCGGAGACGTTTCAGTCACTGAGTGAGGTACCGAGGGAAACCCGCACATCGGTGTCTATCGTACATCCTGAAAAGAATTATCAAAGGCCAGCGACTAGCGCAGCAGCATTGGAATCAGTCAGGAGCGATGTCAAAAACTTGGAAGAAAGGTTGGAAACCCGATTCGATAATCGACTTGACATGATAACCTCGCAGTTGGAAAGCCTTACTCTTACCATTAAGAAGAACCAGTCTGGGGCCCCCAAGGCCGCAGAAGTCTGTTCCTACTGTCACAAGCCTGGACACTTTGCAAATAGGTGTCCTGATAATCCACATAGAAACACTCGTTGTGGAAAGTGCGGTCGTTACGGGCATCATGAAAGTAACTGCTGGTCTAAAGACAACAGAAGAGCAAATTTATCGGACGCGAGGAGTGAGTCAGGACCAGAGATGAAAATCTTACAAAACAGGAAGGATCAAAGGTTGGCGGATGCCGGTAATGTATCCATCGCTGAAGAAATCAGTCAAGTTAATGTGACAAAAAGGGATGGGGAAGGGAACGTTTTGTCGAAAAAACCTAGGCTAGATTATGGAATGCTGGAGCATATCCCAGCACCTGTACCTCCTCGAACCAAGAGGCTTGATCAAGTTGTTCCAGGGGTGGGAAACACTTCGGCCAAGAAGACGAGAAAGAGTAAGAAATTTAAGAGTATCCCGAAGGACGTACTAGAATATGTGAAGAAGTACAATTTGGTGGCTGAGCTTGCATCGGCCCCAACTGGGATAACGTTTGGTCAACTTTTGAGGGGCGACGCAGAGGATGCGAGAAAAGAACTCAAAAAAATTATCAGGTCTAATAAGTCCGCTAAGGGTAAGAAACTGTTTCTTCAATCGGCCTCGACAGCACCAAGACGTCTTAAACTAGTACCAGTCAAAGTATTGGGAATGCAAACCCAAGCTCTTTTCGATTCGGGCGCTGTTCCAAACCTTATCTCAGAAACTTTGGTGACAGATTTAGGTCTCGAAATTATTCCAACTACTCGAAGAATAACTGTGGCGGATGGAACCGTCTCAAAATGCATGGGCACTGTTAACAAGGTTTCCGTGTTCTTTGGGGACTCTAAAGTTGATGTAGACTTTCTCGTCATGCCGGAGCTCCCTTTCGATGCAATCATTGGCTGTCCTACCATGGAAAGACTAGGGACCTGCATTGACTTGGGCAACCAAATCGTTTCAGTTAATGTTGACGGCAGAAACGTGAAGATGCCCCTGGATTTCGACAAAAGCACACATCCGGAAGATCTAAGAGAGACGGACAGTGAAGATTTCACTTCTAGCTATGACAGCGAAGATTCCGAACCAACTAACACTTTCGGAAGTGAGAAAGGGTACGCTCGGGGGACAATGAACATGACATGGGACGATTATGATTCTGGGTTTGAAACAGATGAAGAATGGAATTCTAGGGTAGGTTTGACACCTGAATGTGTTTCTTTTTGCGATAATATCGAATCAAAGGACGGAATTCGGGCATGAAAGAAGATTACAATTGCACGGAAAACAAGGAATATATCGAATTCCATATCTGAAGATGTGAGCACGCCGGAAGAGGTCCTTCAAAATTTGGAGGGTGAGGATCAAGAAAAGGACCAGCGCCAAATTGGAGAAATTCAAGAAAAAGTACAGCACCTTCCAGCCCCCGCCTCAATGATAATATCCGACATGTTAACATCTTCCGAAGTAATTGCATGGAGTGTATCAGATTTAAGACAAGCAAGTGTACCGGTCACTCACTCATTTGAACTTACCGATACTCAACCAATTTACCACAGGCCTAGACGTCAACCGCCAAAATATGACCAATTTATCTCAGAGAATGTTACAAGTATGCTGGAAAATGATATCATTCGGCCAGTTTCATCCCCATGGTCATTTCCAGTTGTGGTCGCACCAAAGAAGGATGGAAAGCTGCGTTTTTGCGTCGATTACCGACAACTGAACCAGAGAATGATACCCGATCGATTTCCGATTCCGAATATGGAGGAAATCCTCGAGGACTTGAAGGACGGGAGATACTTCACCTCAATTGATCTTTACACTGGTTATTGGCAGATTCCATTGGATGAAAAATGCAAGGAAAAAACAACTTTTACCAGCAAAGCCGGTACATTCAGGTTCGAAGTGATGCCTTTTGGTCTCATGAATGCCCCAGCTACATTCCAAAGAATGATGAACGAGGTTTTGAAAGGACTTCCATTTGCAAGAGTTTATATCGATGATGTAGTGATATTCTCAAAAACCTTGGATCAGCACATATCGCATGTCAAGACTGTGGTGGAGAAAATAGCTGCGTACAGCCTGAAAATTAAGTTAAGCAAATGCTTCTTTGCGAAAACGTCTATCCAATTACTCGGTCATATCGTCGATCAAGAGGGAATTAAAGTGGATCCAGAGAAAAGAAAAAATCAAGTTGGCACCAAGGCCCGCTTCAAAGACGGAGGAAGGTTCGAAGCTTCTTAGGACTGGCCTCATATTACAGGAGATTTATCAAAGATTTCGCCAAGACTGCAGCACCGTTACATGCCAGCACAACAAAGAACGGAAAATTTTTATGGAACAAGGAAATGCAAACCGCATTTGAAGAGCTTAAAGATAAGCTATGTGTCCCCCCAGTGCTCATGTATCCAGATTTCAAGAGACCATTTGTTGTGGAGACAGATGCCTCAGAACGGTCTTTGGGTGCCGTTTTGTCCCAAAAAGATGAAAACGGAAGACTACACCCGGTTCAATTCGCAAGTCGCACTCTGAATGATGCGGAAAGGAGATACTCAGTCTGCGAAAAAGAAGCGCTCGCTGTTGTCTTCGCACTGAAAAAGTTTCGCGTATACCTTTTATCACTCGAGAAATTTGTCTTGATAACTGATCACCAGGCACTTAAGACAGCATTCCAAAAGAAAGATGTACATCACCGCTTGGCCCGATGGCTCGACATTTTCGCAGAATATCGGTTTGAAATTGTGTATAGGCCCGGACGCAATAATCAGCCTGCCGATACCTATCCCGCTTGAGGGATCCACTGATTCCAAATGAAAAAGCTTCCGAGAACATCGTCGGAGTTGCCGAGTGCAAGTGCCGAACAATAACGAGTACGAAGCTTATTCACGGACTAATTAAATTCCTGATGGACTAGAAATGAGAAAGGTTGATATTGAACACAGAAATTGGGTACGCAGGAATCAAAAGGCTTTTACACTATGGAATGGGAAACTCTTCCGACACACAAAGCCGGTCCTCGACTAGTGGCCCCTTTGAAAGAAAGAATGAAGATCTTGAGGACTTTTCATGATGAGTTAGGGCATTGGGATCTCGAAACAACCAAAAATTCGTTACTGAGAGATTCTGGTGGCCCAGTATCCATAAGGACGTCTATAATTCGTGAAAAGCTGCGACAACTGTCAAAAATTCACGCCATACGAAAGTATAAGACAACTCTAGGCTTTCCAGTTTCCGGTCTCTTTGAAACCTTTCAATTGACTTTGCCGGCCCATTCAAGGAAACCTCTTCCGGAAACAAATACTCCTTATAGGGGTGGAACATCTTACTGGATGGCCAATAGCAGTTGCAGTTGAGGAGGCCAATGCTGAAGTGGTCCTGAGATTCATCGAAAAAGAAATAATTGAACCGTTTGGTCTTCCAAAAAGGATCATCTCAGATAACGCACTTTGTTTTACTGCAACTTCACTGCTTCGTTTTTTGGACGAGAAAGGGATTCAGCTGAAGACAGTTCTCGCATACGCTCCTATGTCAAACGGTAAAGCGGAGAGGATGGTTGGAACCATCAAACGATCAATATCGAAAACTATGTCCGAGAATGAAATCCAGTGGGAAGATGCCTTACCAAAAGTGTTATACGGCTATCGGCGAAGAAGAGGAAGAAGTGGACGGTCACCGTTTGAGCTAATGTACGGAAGAGCTCCTAGAATGTTACAGAGAGATATGGAAACAAATGTTATCGATGAAGAGAGTAGAGAGGTCGAACTATTGGCCACCGAAAGCTGGAGATCACACCGCGCGCTAACACAGACAAGAAATAAGGATGAAGAGCCTCCAGTCCAAACTTTCTCAGTCGGCTCTAAAGTACTTGTAGCACACGGAAAAGCAATGCAACAGGCTGTGAAGTGGCCGGCTTTCCAAACAAAGTACTCGAACCCTTGCATCGTCACGGAGGAAAGACACCCGCATTATAAGCTCTGTTCAAGCTCAGGGAAGAGATCAAGGAGGGCAATCCATGCACGTCGTCTGGTCCCTTACCATCAGAGGCCTGAAGAATTCCTTCTCACACAGGACTATGCGCAACCACGAGGCATACTCATCTTTAACTATAGAATGATTCCTATGGGAGGAAAAAGGGCCTGGGAATGGATCATCTCGATTACGCGTGACTACTACGAACTCCACGTAATCATCCATTTCTACATTAATATATGCCTATGTTTTCGTACGTTGAACGGACCATTGCTACCTCAAGAAGATTTCCGACTATTGATCAGAGTTCTATTCTCATTCCAAAACGGAAGGTTCACGGAAGCAGGTCCAGAAGTTTTGGAGGTAATATATCATTACTCTATAGGGAGGTATGGAATGGTAGCTATCGGAGACTTGTCGCAAACATATCTGAACATTATCCGTCCAGTTTACGTATTTCTCAAGAACAACCAAGATGTGCGACTGAGAGGTTACAGCTTGCCCCCTGATATGGAATATCGACTGGTCCCATATCCTCTATGGGAACCTTACGTTGCTCCGCTCAGAAATACAACCTCAGCCGAAGACCAGGATCCTCCCGAGGCCGTGATGATGATACGAGCTGGACCATCAAGTGATCGGGGCGGATCATCGAAGAGGGCAAGGCGTCGGGAGCAGCGAGGAAGATCGCCAAGAAGATCGCCTCAAACACCGCCTAGTCTCCCAGGGGGAAACTATGCATCCTTAATTATTGGACGGCTACCAATTAGACGTTGGCTTCGCGAAATGACAGAGGACCCACGAGAAGCAGAAGTAATTTCCTTTTTTGCATTAGTATTTGCATGTGCTTCCAGACCATTCACGGGCGCACCTTACTCGTGAGGACTCAGTCCTTATGTTGCGAGTTTTTTTCTCCTTCAGATACCCGTTTCTGGACCCGTTGCCAGAAAAGTTTGCATACTACGTTTACTACCTCACATTTGGAAGGTTTGGAGAAGTGAAACGGGAGGAGCTCATTAGAGAACACTATGAAACCATACGCCGAATCTACGAAACTCTTGACCAAGGAGATGAGCCGGTCATCGCACGGTACACACTCTCTCATCATATTGGAAATGAGCTACTACCATATCCTTATAGTGAACCCTATACTCTCCCTGATGAATGGATAGAACTCCCACAAGAACAACAAGAGCAGTGACGAGCCGGGACGTTCGTCTTGAGCGGGAGGGCGTGATGTGCGCAAATTCGCACACGAAAAAATTTAGATGAGGACCATAATTGTATACAGTATTGGAACTGGGAAGATATTTTTACAGTTTTTGAATTTGCAAGATATTTTTAATTTGGGTGAGTGTGGCAAATTCATCGGTTGATTTTTTATTTTAGGACACGCTGTCATAGTGGATGTCAGTACAGTTCTAGGTTGTGGGTGATACTACGAGTGACTCTGAAAGGTCTATATAATGGCCACATCAATTCCCACCCCTGGCCGATGGGTGGCTGGCATGGGTATGGCACCTAGATATTTACCTTGAGGAAATATCTTCTAATGGTCTCTCTGGTTCACACGATTCCCGTGAATGCGTTTTATGGTATTTAGTATGTTTGATTGAGACTTTAGGATTAGCCGAAAAGTCTATATAAGCTGAGTAAAGTGCTTCCTCCTTGAGAGGTCAAGCAAGTTGGCAGACAACTTCAAGCCAAGTCCAGAGTAGTAGGAAGTTGAGAGTCAACTTCAGACCCAAGAAGCATTTATTTTACCCTAGTCACTAAGCATAGGTGGTAGACCCTGCCCCTTCCATACTTGCTTGTAGCCCATTCAACTGTCTTCCCTATACACTCCTTTTCGTTCGTTCAACTATACCACGGTAGCACTTTTGTCGCTTGCAACACCTCCTTCTTGGGGTGGTTGATTCTGAATATCCCTTTTCCCGACGATTTACCCCTATCACTGCCCATCCGGCTCCACCGTATTTTTGGATTGCGCTTCGAATAACAGTCGTAGACCTGTCGAAGATGCGCACTTCACCAGGGGGGGTAGTGGTAGGCAAACTGTTGTCAGTGGCAATCTATCCATAACGGGTATTTGCAGTTTCTCGGACTAGTAGGGTTTCTCTCGATTCCCTCCCCTTTCTCATTAATAAATACAGCATCTTCGTCACTCAGGTACCTTTTCTTTCGCACTCTTAGATGGTGTTCACTGTTCGACAAGTGTACTGTACGTACTGAACATCCCTTCTGAGAAGCCAGTTTCTTGCAAAGCAGCACCCCGGTTTAGCCATTACTGTCTCGATATACCCTTTTTGAGTTGATTGCGGTTGTCTTGAAAACCATGGGATAGAACGGATATATCCTCCAAGAGTAAAACACCAAACCTTTCCCCCTGTTTAAACTGCTCCCACGAAATCTCGCCCACTTCTTCCCTACATCGCGAGCACCGTACGTACACACATGCAATCCAAACAAGTTCAAATTTCAATACAAGGCCACTGGCTACTGCTGCTGATCCAATCCTCGTAATCATTGCGTTCGTTTCCTCCGCCTTTCATTGCACCGCCCCCCCACCAACTGCTGCCCTCGGTGATGATCAACTCATATCCCTCTCTGTCACCCCTCGCTACTTGTAGAATGAGCTTCAATGAATCAAAGCCTCGGCTTTTGACGCCAGTGTGCAACATTCACAATCCCTAAATCCCATGATCCCGAAATCACCATATTGCCGGACAATCCGTCTCCAATCATGCACACCGCGAGTCTATGATAAAATATAATTGGCCTCTTGATGAACACCCCTTCCCCTAGGGGTAAGTGTTGCAAGCGACTCAAGTACTGTTGTCGGTTCCTACGGCTAGAAAGGTTCAGTGAAGATGAAAGAAGAGGCAATGATCTACTCAACGCACAAGAATGGGCCAGCTCTTCCACCTTGCTTCAGGGGCTGAGATCAGAACGAACGGTTCTAGTCTCGATGTGACACAATACATGCATTGCCTCCGATAGAGGAAATATGCACGCAGCTTCTACAGACTTTTTGCTACTTTTTAATTCTCGTACTACCAAAAATACCATAAAATACATAAAACTACTTTTCGTGGAGGAGACAGACTTAATAAAAGACATCTAAAAAGATTCTCAATAACATCATAATGAATCCACTCTTCACATTTTCCATCCTCTAGATCAGAGCCAAGCAGATTCTGCAAAGAATCTATACTACTGAAAGACTCAAAAAAATATACCCAAACGACTCACCAAGGGAGGGGTAAAAGGGGGGTCTTTATTGAAATGTATGGATTGGCTGGGACCCTTTTGGAGTTACATATCTGCATGTCATATTAAAACCATGTACCAATGGTCGAAGCAATGTACAAAACATTGATGTCGAATGCTAGCAACAGCAACAGTCTACCAGAAAGTCGATGGGATGCCAGCCAGCAGACAAGCAGCGTTAGAAGTTTCTGCCAACGCCGACTAAGGGATTGATGAATTCTTTATATCTCTAAAACTGTCTGAGGCAGCAGTAATTCAATACTTTGACAAAATAAGGTCCGTAAGGCCAGTAAAGTTGTAGGTAAAACTGAAAGAAAACGACCAAAAACGTTCAGATATTTAACTTGTCAAAGTCATGGACAGTCCCCCGTGCATTACTATCCCTTTCTTGCGGCCTCTTGGTCTTTATGAATATTATAGTTTTCCTAGCTGGCGATGATCGAGCAAATGAGCTACTTATTATCTGCCTTCCGGTACTTTGACATTTGCGTATGGATACTAGGACGCTTTTATAAACGAACAGAGACGAGCTTGACGGTACTGGTTCTAGTTTGTCCGGCCTATCGCCCATCACAACATCTAAAACTCAAGCATTTTTATGGACTTTGGATGAGTTCTAGACTGAAAAAGGTAACAAGTACTATATTCGGGTAGTTTGGCACCAAAATATTTGAGAACACGCATCGACCTCACGCTAAGTATTTTCAGGTGCGATCCGAGTCAACTTCTTTTCCCTACCATTTACTACTAGACCCTTTGGACACCGACTGATATGAGTATATCAAAGCTTATATCCAGTTTGTTATGGAACACCCTGAAGCTACGTTCTTCTAGTACAATTCTGGTCGAAATGTGACCTCCGTCATGACTTTACATTGTATTAAGCTTTGACAGGTAACCTCCCTTTGATTTCGTTTGATTGGACAGCCTGATGATTTACTGCTGAATGCATAGCAATCAGGAGAGCAAACTGCATTTTGGAGAGTGCATTTAGCACATTGCATTTTGGAGAGCACATTTGGAATGTGATGGACAGGAGAGAGAGAGTATTGCAGATGTTACAGTATTTAACTTTTGAGAATCACTCAATGGACAGTCAGTGGAATACAGGGCAATGCTAGCCCTGTATTCCACTGACTGTCCATTGAGGCCCCTCCTTTTTGCCTCTTCCATTTGCCCAAATAACCTTTGCTCAGTCACCAAATCAACATGGGTACGGATGAAGAAAAAACAGCGTTCCTCCGTTGGATGAGAACTCAGACTACAGATTGTGGAGAGTCCGAGTTGAAGCATTCTGTGATGCTAAAGAAATCGGCCAAGCTCTCTCTGAAGAGGATAATCCGCACGAAGAAGGACTGCTGAGTTCAAGAAGTTCCAATTGGACTGTAAGAAGGCATCAAACCTAATCGTTAGGTCATTGACAAACAGGGTACTGAGAATTGTTCTTCCGAATATTGGAAAGCCATTCAAAATGCTCGAGAAATTGGACGAGCGGTATGATTCGAGGTCTACGGCAACTAAGATAACGGCAATGTCAGATCTTGTGTCAACGAAGTACACTTCTATAAAAGAAGATATAGGCCTACATATTGACAAAATGGCTGGACTGATTGATGAGCTTGCTAACATGGGTACACAACTCCCCAATGAGCTGCGAATAATGCTACTTGTTGTTTCTATTGAGGCACCTGAGTTGCAGGCTGTAATCGCAGCTATCAAGACCCTTGCAGATGAAAGGGCTGATTGGAACGTTGTCTCTAGCCGACTACTTGAGGAGCATAGAGAAATGAAATCCAGAGCTCGCAATTATCACGTTATAGCAGCGGCTAGTACTGGCAGAGGACACTTGTACTGTGAAATATGTGATCGAAATGGACACTTAACCAGCAAATGTTTCTGGAATACAAATAATCCGGAAAACAAGATTCAACTTCGGCTAGACCAAAAGAAGCAGGAATCAAAGGACAATACTGTACAGGAAGATGATAAAAAGAAGGATAACAGAAAGAAGAATAGAGATCATCGAGTTTGCATTGCAAGATCAAATGTCGTACCAGCAAAACAGCAGTCGAGAATGATGCTTGATTCCGGCACAACCACTCACATGGTAAATCACCTTGAGAAGCTCACGCAAACAAAAGAATGTGATGTGAAGATTTCTCTGGGAGATAAATCGGAGATAAAAGCGTCTCACACTGGAACACGTGAAGTTACATGGACTACTGAGAATTCTGATACAGATGTCTCTCTAAGCAATACTCTTTTCTCAAAGGACCTTGCTATGGATCTCTGTCTGTTCCCTCACTTGCTCGTGCTCGAGTATGCACTGTATTCTTGCCTGATTGCGCTCTTCTGTTGGACATGACCAAAAATTATAAGCTACTTGGAAAAGCTAAAGTCAATAAGGACGGGCTGTACTACATGGGGGAGGCACAGAACTCAACCGATCAGTTAACAAACCAAGAAAACTCCGCGATGAGAGCAGTAATCGAAACTGCACAAAGGCACGAGGCCATTGACCTGAATACATTTGGTGCTTCTAACTCTCAAACAGTATCCTTTGCATCATCAACACCTGGTGTTGCTGAGGATAGTGAACCTATTGATCTATCATCAAAAGAAACAATTGATAGCCATATGTCTGCCGACAAGGCTGACTCTGGTTTCTACGCGGATTCTGATGAAGACTCTCCAGCGGAAGTGGACAAAATGAGTGGCATCAATTACCAGCTTACTTATAATGAGAACGAAAAGCCTCCACCGTCCCATCGACAAAAGATTCTGAGGACTGTGAAATCTGGCACCATCGGCTTAGCCATCAAGGTTCAGCTAAAATGATTCGAGAAATGATTAGGAATGGGGACTTGCCTAAAGTACCTACACGGTCAAAATGCAAGCCTTGTATCCTTGGAAAGTTTCGAAAGTCCTATAAGGGCAGTATCACAAAGGCAGATAAGCCTGGTCACCTGCACATCGATGTTGTCGGTAAGATTAAGCAAACATCACCACGCGGGGAGAAATATCTTGTTACCATTGTTGATGAAGCTACGCGCTTTATTTTTGCAAAGCCTATTTCGAATAAGGGGGATGCGTCTCCTGCGCTGCTGGAATTCACAAAGTGGTTCGAACGTCAAGTAGAGTCTACTGTGAAGTCTTTACATTCAGATGGTGGTCGAGAATTTACTGAAGGACAAAAAGTACTTCAGGTAAGTGGCGTTGATATAGACCTAACATCCAGTTACACTCAAACGGTTGTTGAGCGAACCCAGGGCGTCATTATCAATGTAGCACGTTCAACTCTGTCTGTCTCGAAAGTACCATTGCAGTTATGACCACACGCATTGAAACATGCCGTAGATTGTAAGAATGCAATCCCGCACACCCAAACAGGAAAAGCACCGCATGAGGCTTTATTTGGAACAATATCGCCAATAATTAAGCATCTGCGCGTTTTTGGGTGCAGAGTCAGTTACTTAACTGATCCCGGAAAGAAGTTTAAATCTAACAAATTCGCACCACTCATGGCTAGTGGTCTTAATCTCGGACATGACAAAGGTGGCGTCTACTTCATCCTTTGCCCGGGACACCCTGCAAAGGTCATTAGAACAAAGCATGTGACCTTTGATGAGGATAACTTCCCCAGGCTTAAAGACCTAGTACCTAATGTCACGAACAATTCTCTACAGAGGGAAGAGTGGCATACTGACTTTGATTCAGATGGGACACACACTAGTGATGAAGAAACTAATAGCTACGAGCAGTCAGACAAAAATATCTCGTCAATCGACCATTATCACGATTCTTTATATCACGATTCTTTAGAACATATACCTCTTTGCGGCAGTGAAAGTTCTAATGCCAGCGAAGGGGGGAGTTCTGGCTCGTGCCACAGCCTCTGAAAGCCCTGTAAATGGCTTGCCACGATCAATATCCACCAAAGACGAACCGAAACTTCGAGATGCTCTCAAGTGAGGAAAGTACTATTGGAAACATGCGATCATGGAGAAATGGAGCTGCTAAAAAGCAGTAAAACCTGGAAACTAGAGTCAGAACTCCCTCCATCAGGTGAAAAAGCTTTGCCCTCCGCATTTATTCTCAGGCTAAAACGCAACTCAGAGGGGTTGCCTGCTCGGTTCAAAGCAAGATTGGTCGCAAGGGGCAACATGCAGCGTATAGATGGAAGTGGATCATCTGAGTTTTATGCACCTGTCATATGTATGGAAATGGTCAGACTACTTCTCGTCCTTTCCGCTGCTTTCGGATGGGCTCGTCAACAGTTGGATGTCAAGGGGCGTTCCTATACGCAGACCTCCCAGTAGACACGAATATGGATCAGATTGCCAAGTATCCCAGGCATCAAAGGTCTGGATGGTAGAATAGTCCGTTTGCTCAAGAGTCTTTATGGTCTACGACAAGCACCTAAGCTCTGGTATAGAAAGCTCAGAACTCGTCTCAAAGAAATTGGTTTTGAGGAGCTCCGGATGCATGAATGCGCCTTTATGCTTAAAAGGACTGGAAAAGTTGTTATTCTTCTGTGTTACGTGGATGATATGGCTCTTCTTGGAGATATTCACCTCATTGAATACGTCAAGGATGAACTAAGGAAAACATTTGAGGTGACTGACCTTGGAGAGCTATCCTTCTTTTTAGGAGTAAGGATTGAAGATCATGATTCCTTCCTCTTCCTATCTCAATCCTCATATACTAATCAAATCATTGAAATGGCTGGTATGGGCACAGCAAAGCCAACTAAGTCTCCACTGCCAATGGGACATGTCCTGTATGAAGCTCGAAAACCACTGCTGCAGAAAGAAAAGGATGCTATGGAACATAGGCCGTACAAGGCAATATTGGGATCTTTACTGTACTTGGCAACGAGGAGCAGGCCGGACATAGCAACTGCGGTATCATTGCTTGCCAAGTTTAATGAAAGCCCTGCACCGAAACATTGGAATGCGATGAAGTACCTAATTAGATACTTGATTGGAACAAAAGGCCCTGGGATCATTATAAAGAAGGGTTTAAAGAAGGCTGTAGTGGAAGCTCACTCTGATGCTGACTGGGGCCGCGACGAGGAACAGCGAAGGTCCAGATCTGGAACAGTAGTTACTTTAAATGATGTACCGATACTGTGGACATCAAAGAAACAGTCCAGTATTGCGCTCTCAACGGCAGAAGCTGAATTCATAGCATTATCATCAAGTATTCGAGACGTATCATGGACTCGAGGAGTGCTTAAAGAACTGGGACTCGCGGATGAGAAGCCGACAAAGGTATTTCAGGATAGCCTTGGGGCCATTAACTGGACCACAAAAGTCCCAGGTCTTCGCCATGTGAAGCATATTGCTATCAAGTACTTTCATGTTCGCGAGACTGTTGAGGCTAATGAGTGTGAGGTGGTTTACATTTCGCCCCTTAATAGCAAGGCAGATTCCCTCACCAAAGCCTTACCATCCGAGCTGACTAGCCACCATCGAGATTTACTCAACATTGTGGACATCAACTCGAGGGGGCGTGTCGAAATGTGACCTCCGTCATGACTTTACATTGTATTAAGCTTTGACAGGTAACCTCCCTTTGATTTCGTTTGATTGGACAGCCTGATGATTTACTGCTGAATGCATAGCAATCAGGAGAGCAAACTGCATTTTGGAGAGTGCATTTAGCACATTGCATTTTGGAGAGCACATTTGGAATGTGATGGACAGGAGAGAGAGAGTAATGCAAATGCTACAGTATTTAACTCTTGAGAATCACAGATTCACAGTAAACAAAAGGTAGACAACTGCATGAACAAAAGTTTAACGTCTTGTGAGAAAACGCTGAAGCTACGTTCTCCTAGTACAATTCTGGTGCTTTTGAGTCTTGTGACCGAAACTTCTCCTCTACTACATTCTGCTTTGTTTATCCAACCCGTTATATAAGTACAGTTTGCTGTGACTAGACTAACGCAATTATCCTGTCTATGCCATGCTTGTAAAAACACGCAAAAATAATGTACTTAAGACCCTAACCGCAGATTGATTCCGTCACGTATGCATCAGAGCGTATGTGTGCGGACGTACACTCCCACTCATCTTTAAAAAAACTTGTCATCCATATTTCAGTATAGAGATTGTGGCCAAACAAGCCTGATCAAAATGCAAAACAGACGAACATAAAAGCATATGCGCACAGCTTCTTGGAAGCTTCTCTTCCATATAAAACCGTATTATGGGCATTATCTTGTTTGTATTTTGAACTCTAAACAGAGCTTCAGTACTGCACGCGTCTCAATATCAGTGACACGCGCCAGAAGCATGCGTGAGATTTAAACACTGTGAAGTAAAATTCCTCGGCTCAATTCTCCGAACATACAGCACCCTGATACTAAAGGACAGAAAAAGATTATTAGCTAATCATCTCTGCCTGAAAATACGTGTCAGTCGAAATAGCTGAACTGAACTTGTACCCACTCTTAGCTCGACAAAAACATTTTTTTGGTGTTAACCTAGATAACCGAATTTGTGAGGAAGCAAATCAAACTTAATGACTTAACCACCCAATTATCAACTAGGCACCGTCAATACTTTCCAACCCCTCCACTCTTGTCAATAATCACTTTTAGTCTCTTCCGATCTTTCAAAACCTTCTTCCAGGAAGAAAAAACAAACTCCTTTCATCAGTATCCACTCCTTCTTTCTATTCATTCCAATTATATCCCGTACTGACTTATCCCTATCCTTCCTCTTCAACGAACTACGCTCCTTTTCAGCGCTTGAAAACACCTCCACCTGGCTGCTCTCTCTCATCCTATCTACTCCTATTGCTCTTCCTGCCCATCGCTGTCCTTGGACTTCCCAAACCAAAGCATTTTCTTCGCCTTCATTTTCTAGACTTTTTTCTCTCTGACGCTTACTTCGTGTTTTCCGAGCTCTACCCTGTAAATGAGCTCCTGGATGCTTTCAAATCCTAATCTACTACCATTTTACAGCCCAACCTTGTTCTTCACCTTTTTGCTCCTGTCCGACTTCACAGCTGGAAAAATGAATTTGACTCAATTGTATAATGTTCCGCACCAATCCTCTCCTGGTCCATACGTCTTTCACCATTTTTTCCCTGTACCTCGTTCAAATCTTCACTTGTCCTGAAAATCTCCTTCTCTTCTTCGAAAAGCTCAATCCTTTTCCCTCTTGAGTTTCTCTGACAGAAACTGCGAAAGTTGGAGGACTAAGTGGATAAGTTGGTTTGTGTGTCAAATCTGATTTCGTTTTTGTACTCTCCTCACACAACACTTCATCCTAACTTTTGCTTTTCTGAAGCAAAAATGGTCCATCTTCTTTCTTCAAAACGAGTTTCAGCCTGTTGCAGTTTATGGACTCCGACCTCAACTGTCACGTAATGTTTCGTATCTAGATGCTTCCTGATTAGACATTGACTCCACTGTATGAAGCTGTGTTCGTCAGCCCCGTAACTGGACATATGCACTTGTCAGCTATCAGATACGGAAAGTTACCGTGATGTACAAAAGTGTTTCCCAAATTGGTCTGATACCTTGCAGCAAGCACTAATCATGCTTAACCAGCACTTTCGGTAGAAGGATGATACAGCATCCGGGACCAATATGATTCACTCGTACTTGCAATGCAGTTGACCTCTACTGATAGTTCTATGCCGACTTAAGCCGTACTTGGTACCAATCGTGAACAAAGTAAAATTTTGAACATCCTGTGCGAGGCGTGTGTTGTATCAAAACCAGTTCACTTGTATTGCTGCCAACCACATCTCCACATCTTTCAATGGGTACAAGTTTAGTGTATTTCCCCCATTTTTCTAATAAATTCCCTGCTTCCACGGATCCTTCTACATTCTCATGTTCTAGCTACTCCGAGCGCACCATTATTGCTACAATTTCCACAACCACTACAGAAGCTTCCCCCTTACCCTCTATATTCCTCCATTTCGTGAACTGCTCATTTCCACCTTCATCTGTGTTACTACTCATCACCAGCTACTCGTAACAATCTTCAGGCTTCCTTTTACTCCCATTTCGACTATCTAGCCGCTTTCTATACTTTTCTTTATCGGTATGCCTTGCAGAATCAGCCCAGAGCATTCAGTGATTCCTCATTTGCGATCTTTTCCAAAATGTTTTCGTCCTCTTGCATTTCTCCAGCTGCAAACCTAAAATATCCGTTATATGCACCAGGGCCGCACTTCAATACGGCTAGTTGATAACTCACCTTCCATCCACCTATAGAACCTTACTGAAATGTTTACTTACAAGTGACTCTACTACAAATATCTTCATTTAGTACAGCGAACCACCATACAGACCATTAAACAGAACTCATGCATTCTCATTCGCCCCATGCCTCACTCCCGTCCCCTTACAACGTTCCCGCCAAAAAGACCCACATCATCCAGTAACCATGAGGTAATTGCAAAGATTTGGTATAGTTCATTCCGACTTGCATTACTCTTTGAAATCAGAAAGATGTACCACTTACTGCTGATTCGAATTACATAGCCGGATAAAACAGCCCATTGAACCTAGTCCCGGAAATTGTTGCACTTCGAAGACCCAGATTTAACGCTTATGTAGCCGGACCTACCCCTTATGTAGCCGGAGCTACTTCTATTGTAACGGGAATCACTCTGATTGAGAGTGGTTCTGTCAACGTCCATTCAGCGTGTGACGATCGCAAACTGATATTTTTTATCGATCATAAGTATGACCTTGTAAAAACACGTACAAATGCATGCATATCAAAGCAATTCTTCAAAATAACTGATCCTCAAATTTCATTGGAGGATGAAGGAACCTCCGTAACTTTCCTGCACCCAAATTGCAGGAAATTTTCCGTATAGCTTACGAAATCCTTTAATTTCCCCATTCTATGCAGATTTCGGACCCTCCTCCTATGGATATGCTTTTTTGGTTATTCGTTACAGGGTCGGACTTAAGTCCGACCGCGGATTTAATTTTTGGCAGACCTGTGACAGAAAAACACTCCTATTGTCTGAAGAAGTTGACCAAACACATCATTACAATCTTCGTGTAGTTCGTGTAGCATGTTGAGCGCACAAAAGGTAATCGACGGTTGAACTGATGATTGATGCTTCCGATGAACAGGCCGGAACTTCAGACCAGGGTTCATATAGAAAAGAACTCAACGACGGCAGAGGCGAATTGTAAGCAAATGGTACTGAGTTCAAAGGTGTTCTCGAAAAGCGTCCTTAGAGGTATCAAACTGCGACGCTCGGAAGGTTCATTTAACAACTATTAGTGAGAATGACAGCAATAAAAATCGTGTCAATGGTGTATCGGCCCAATTGTCAATAAAGAATAAAGTAATTACTGATTGGTGAGGTGCGGGAAGTTTCGAGAACAAAAGAGATTGCCGTGATGGCTCCATGTCATGGGCCTCGCATAAAGTGTCATGATCTTGTGTTTTACACTGTTTTTTTGGTACGGTGCGTAAGTTGTACTGATGTCTTAGTAGATTGGAAACACTTGATAATGGTTACTGGGCGGATAATGCGAGGTTATTCTAGGGTGTATCTGGGCATAATTGTTACATCACTTCCCTGGACGGAGAAAAATCGCCCCGATTCTTGCACCTGTATAGCAAATCTTCACAAATTTGAAGCTTATTTTCTAAAAGCCAAGAGTTCTCGTGGTCTGCATATCCTTTCCATTTGATGACATATTTTGCTCTCCCATGTTGCCTCTTGTGACTGAGAATGATTTCGATCTCGTATTCTTCTTGTCCACCCGGAACCTGTACAGGTGGTGTCGGCGGAAATTCTCGATAAGACTCATTTTCAAAGCACGACTTAGGAGACTATCATGGAAAGCATTGCGAATTCTTCTAACCACCATTGTCTTAGAAAAATTAGACGGTACGAAACCCCGTTTATATCCCCATATACTTCGAAGGGACGAAAAAACTTGGAGTTCAGTTTTCGAGATCCTGCACCATCTTCTAGAGCACTTTTTTTGTAAACAACCTGACTTTACCACCAATTTTATAACAAATGGTCAATACAAACAATAGAATGAGAAATTCAAAATGTCCGTATCTGATACGAAAAGTTGTGAGCGGAATTGAAGTTTCCCGCAGTCCGATCTGATGGTAACCCATGATCAGATTTATTTTGGTGAAGTACCTGACTCCTTTGAGTTGATCAAGGATTTCATCGATGCGCGGCGGGGATAGCTGCCTTTTACGGTAAGCAGTTTAAGTGCTCTGTAATCCACTCACATCCGCAAAACTGCTGTCTCTTTTTTGATACAAAGAGTATTGCTTGGTATAATGAGGTAACTCTCCAGTAGATCATCCTTAACTACAAAAGTTTTAGTGGTTCAATGGAAATAATTTTTGGTTACTCGTAAACGTGTGTAATAGGAGCTACCGTGAATTTGCATGGAAAAAGGTTACAGCTCCTCACTGTTTTCAGACGACGAATGAGAAGCTGCAGCTCTACCTTGCATAGTGGTGGTTCAATTCACGGGGAATGCCTCTAGTGGACAGACAAGCACTGGAGTGCATAGGCGTGTATAGAATGCAAGGTACTGTGAGAAACGGCTTGTAACAATCTGGCGGGCTTCCATTACTTGGAAGCAGAAGAAAGAGCACGTAGGGAATTCATATATCTCCTGCTGGGGATGGCTATGACGACGTGACGCGGCATGGGCGGCGAGACTGCGGAAAAACTTGGAACTCTCGTCCCCTACCGCCCGGTGGACGTCAACGGAAACAGGGAGGAGGCGGATACTGTGACAACGGCGGAAATCGCAGAAATTAAGTGCGTATGTGCAACCGTGACTGGGTCAAAACGGGTTTGGTGTCAAGTGCATAAAACTACGTGGAGGTTGTTGTTACAAAACGGTCCTTTCTGTAGGAGAGCGGTCCTCCTCAAAAATTTCTGTCTTCTCCTTCCCCGAGAGCTTTCAAAAACAGCTCTTTTCATCAATTCTCTTTTTGGAAAAAACAATGAAACGGATTTTCACATGAATCCATATTCACTGTGCAACTCCATTTCTATTTTGTCTTTGAACATTTTGGTCATCCTTTTTCAAAAAAAGAAATCTTTCGACTCGTGATACGCTTCGTCCTCCGAATACAGTTCCGATATTTTATCTAGCAGATTTTTAGTTACTGTCCTAATCGAATGCCAATTCAAAGCTGTGGCATTGGCTCACATTTTTTATTTCGTCTAAGGCCGTGATACTTTTCGATTACGTTACCCTATTTAAAGTCCGAAATCGACGTCGTCGAGGCAATTACCCCTCCATCAACTACCCAGTCGGCTCACCCCTTTTTCGCCCTCAACATGACCAACCTCCGCCCGTTTCTCAATACCACGAATTCATCTCGAGGCGGCTGCCCCTGAGCGCCTAGGCCTTAATGGCCAATGGACCAACTGACTATGATGATAATTGTATAAGAACTAAGCGGTATCGCGTTAGGCAGTGGGTCCCCCGGCACGTGCTTCGAGGAGGGAGAGGAGGGAGAGTAGGAAGTAGAGAAAGAGGAAGTAGAAGAGAAGGTAGAAGAAGAGGAGGCTGAGGGTGAGTTGGAAGGATAGGAAGGTGACAAGAACTGGGTGAACCTGGAAAGTCACTATTGAACAACCTTGGGGCAGATGTTGTAGAGATCGGTCGAGAGAGTGAGGAAGTAATCGCTATTTCTGACTCTCCTGACAAGAGTGAGGAGGATATTGAAGGTTTTGAGGAGGGATTAGAGGAGCTGGATATGTCCAAGGGGAATATCTATTATTCTGGGCCGTTTGATGGGATTTGGAGGGACGGCATTGGGGATATGGATTTTTTGCAGGAGTTGTTCGGCTCTGGTCCCGAGAACTAAGATTTTTAGGATAAAATCTAGAAATTTATCCCAATAGTATCTGCTGTTGGTTTTTCTCGTTCACAAGATTCCATTCAATGCATTTTTTGCATCTTAGTATGTCTGTTTGAAACTTTAGGGTTAGCCAAAAAGTATATATAAGCTGAGTAAACTGTTTCGTCTTGTGGAGCTAAAGCAAGTTGGCTGACAAATTCAAGTCAGATCCCGAGTAGTAAGAAGTTGAGAGTCAACTTCAGACCTAAGAACTATTTTTCTTAGGCTGGTCACAGAGAATCAGTGGTAGAACCTGCTCCTTTTATACTTTCTTGTAGCCCTCTCAACTTTCATTCTTACCCAGCCCTTTTTGTGGGTTCAACTATACCATGGTAGCACTTTTGTCGCTTGCAACACCTCCTCTTTGGGATAATCGGTTCTGAGTGTCTCTTCTCCCGACAATTTACCCCTATCATTTGGTACTGTTGTGGAGGGGGTTGCACGCGAGGTAATCGAGTTGTAAAGTATTAGGGAACACTTAAGTGGAAGTTTTTCCGTAATCATGGATATCAACGCTGCTCGTATTGCGTTCACAGGGGACAAGAGTGAAGACGTTGAGGAGTTTCTCTATACACGTGTTAGTGTTTTTAAGCGTGAAAAGAGCGATAGAGAGAACGCCGACGGTATCTCCGCGTATCATCATGGTGACGCAAAGCTCAAATATAAGGCCAGGTTTATCGACGGGTGGTCTCGTAATGCGAATGGGCGTAACTTCGGAGAGGTATGTGAGTGGCTTGTCAAATAATATGCTAAGGAGGTAGAAGCAGATGAGATGATCCGTACCGCCCTATAGGCCTGGCTCAACTTCGACGATTTGTTAAGCTCATTGGTATGCTTGTGTTATCTATATGAAAAGGATAGGTTTAAAGCCCAAGCCAAGTACGTAATGCTGCATAAGGCGGCGATGGGGAATAAGCGGCCCTCCGATGTCATCTTCATCAAGATTCCTCACACTTTTAATGAAGTGAAGGGTACCATAGTAGATTTTGTCAAAACTTGGAGGCATTTCAGTCGCTGACTGAGGCACCGATGGAAACCCGTAGTACATCGATGTCCATCGCACATCCTGAAAAGAATTACAAAATGCCGACTAATATTGCAGCGGCATTTGAATCTGTCAGGAGGGATGTTAGAAAATGGGAAGAACGGCTGGAAAACCGATTCGATAACCAGCTTGACATGATAGCCCCGCAGTTGCAGAGCCTTACTACTACCATCAAGAAGAACCAGTCTGGGGTCCCGAAGGCCGCAGAATTCTCCTCCTACTGTCACAAGCCTGGAAACTTTGCAAATAGGTGTCCTGATAATCCGCATAGAAACGCTTCTTGTGGAAAGTGCAGTCGATATGGGCATCATGAAATTAATTGATGGTGTGAAGACAAAAAACGAACAAATAAATCAGACGCAAGAAATGAATCACGAATCAGGACCAGAGATGAAAGTTTTACAAAACAGGAAGGATAAATGGTTGACGGATGCGGTTAACATATCCATCGCTGAAGAAATTAGTCAAGTCAATGTGACAAAAAGGGATGGGGAATGGAACTTTTTATCCAAAAACCTAGGCTAAATGATGGAATACTGGACAATATCCCAGCACCTGTGCGTCCTCAGACGAAGAGACCTAATCAAGTTGTTTCAAGAGTGGAAATCACTGCGGCCAAGAGAATAAAAAAGAATAAGAAATTCAAGAGTATCTTGAAGGATGTACTAGAGTATGTGGAGAAGTACAATTTGGTAGCTGAGCTTGCATCGGCCCCAAATGGAGTAACGTTTGGTCCACTTTTGAGGGGCGACGTAGAGTATGCGAGAAAGGAACGCAGAAAAATTATAAGATCTAATAAGTCTGCTAAGAGTAAGAAATTTTTTCTTCAATCGGCCTCTACAGCATCAAGACGTCTTAAGCTGGTACCAGTCAAAGTATTGGGAATGAAAAATTAAGCTCTTTTCGACTCGGGCACTGTTCGAAATCTCATTTCAGAAAGTTTGGTGACAGATCCAGGTCTCGAAACTATTCCAACTATGCGAAGAATAACTGTTGCGGATGGAACTGTACTAAAATTCATGGGCAATATTGACAAGATTTCCGTGTTCCAGGGGACTCTAGAGTTGATGTCGACTTTCTTTTCATACCTTTTCTACCTTTCGATGGAATCATTTGTTGCCGTACCATGAAAAGACTAGGGACATGCATTGACTTTGGCAACCAAAGCGTTTCAGTTCATATTGACGGCAGAACCATGAAGATACCCTTGGACTTCTACAAAAGCATACATCCGGAAGATTTAAGAGAAATAAAAAGTGAAGATTTCACTTCTACCTATGACAGCGAAGATTCCGGACCAAATAATGCTTTCGGAAATGGAAAAAAGTACGCTCGAGGAGTACTAAACATAGCATGGGATGATTATGTTTATGGATTTGAAACAGATGACGATTGGAATTCTAGGGTAAATTTAAGACCAGAGTATGGTTCCTTTTGGGATAATATGGAATGAAAGGACATCATTCAGAATATGGAATGCGAATAACTTTGCAAAAAGAATAAGAATATGTCGAACTCGATATATGAAGATATGGGCACGCTGCAAGAGGTCCTTCAAAATAATGAGAGTAAAGATCAAGAAGAAGAAGAGTGCAAGATCACAGAAATTCTATGAAGAGTGCCCCACCTCCCCGCTCCTGCTTCAAAGAAAATATCTGAGACATTGAAATCTTCCGAAGGAATTGCAAGGAGCGTTTCAGATCTAAGACAAGCGAGTGTATCGGTCACTCACACATTCAAGCCTATCGATAAATAATCAATTTTCCATAGGTGTAAACGTTAACCGCCAAAACGTGACCAGTTTATCTCAAAAAATGCTACAAAGTATGCTTGAAAAAGATATTACTCGGTCAGTTTCGTCTCAATGACCAATTACTGTTGAAATACCTCCAAGAAAGTATGGAGAAACTCGCTTTCGCGTCAATTATCGTTAATTAAATCAAAGAATGTGACGAATATGCCCAGTAGTATCCCGCTAGTAGCCGTCAAACGGCATGAGCATCGTAGAGAGGCACCAGTGCAACATAAGCACTGTAAGGAGACATCAGCGCAACTAATGTACAGTAATCTGGCACCGACGCAACGCAATACCACAGACCAATCAGACGTAGCCATTATGGATACTTGGCGTACTCCTTGCAGTAGGACTTGTAAGTCCGTATCGCCGCCAAGTTCTAGACAGGAAAACAACCGTTTGGTAAAGCATCGGAAGGAGGGCTACTATAGAACACCCAACGTGACTGACGTCAAACCCTTACGTCAGAGAAAATCAACTTTCCCAAGTTATCGACTGGGATTCAAACTCGAGACCTCTCAGTGGTGTTTTGCTGGTCTTGCCAACTCGGCCACAGTGCAGACCGATTCTTGCCGAACAAATTGGAAAACTTTTATTTAAAAGTAAAAAATCCAACAGCACACGTGTGACCACCCGGTTAGCACCTAGCTAGCAATATAGTCGGATCCTGCAGCGGACACCCGTTTTACTGATGCCATAAAGTTACGACGACTCTATCGACAAATAGGAAAATACCATGGAAACTCCGGGAATTACGGTAGAGGCTCTCGCACAAGCTGTAAGCGAACTTCAACGTCAGCTGACAGAGGCCCATAATCAGATCTCTGCGCAGCAGAATCAGCTCAATAATGCTGCTCAGAAGGTAGGAGCCCTCGAGAATGAACCATCTCTCGTCAGGATCAATACTGGTACCTCTAGTAGTCAAAATGAAAATAAGGACGCCCTAAAGAAGAATAAACCGGGATCTTTCGGTGGGAATGGGTCCGTCAGAAGCTGGTGCGTGCAGATGGAGAATTACCTTGCTGAAGCAGATGGGCAAGCTACTATGAACATTGCACTGAGCTATCTTTCGGGAAATGCTCATGAATGGTGGATGGTCTATTCCAAGAGTGCCGAAGGGAAGGAAATTCAAGCATGGAAGGAATTGAAGACTGCTATCCTCGATCGTTTTGAGACCATAAACAAAGAAAAAATCACCCGAGACAAACTGGCTCGCTGGAAACAAGTCAAGGACGTTCCAATGTTTAATGATGATTTTAACAAAATCTTATTGGACATCCCAGACATTGGAGTGAAGGATCAAATAGATCGATACTCACGCGGCCTGAAACTATACATTTGGAAAACCTTATGCCCGAAAGAATACACCAAGCTTTCCGATCTTATGGGAGATGCAGAAAGAGTGGAAGCGGCGTACAGGCGTTCAGAACCCCTGAGAAATACCAAGTCCGGTGGAAAATCGCTGAATGAATTCCCATCTGCCTGAAGTAATGGTCCTGTACCGATGGAAATTGGAAACGTGGAAGTGAAGTCTGGTGTCGAGTCATCAAATGTGAATCTACAGAAGCTCGATAAGGTAGAGCGCGACAGATGCATGCGTGAAGGACTGTGCCTAAGATTCAGACAGAAAGGACACATAGAAAAGAACTGTTCAAAAGCACGGAAGAACTGATTGACGGTCCGCATTCAGTTCTAGATCAAAGAAATCTCATTCTTTCAACAGCAGGATCCAAAGAACTACTTAGGGCCACACCGACCCCAATCTTCCAACACAACCACCGGGGACTTCTGATTGTTAAAGGAGTTATTTGCAATGGACCAGCTAAAATTCTCATCGACCCCGGCGGTGAAGTTAACTTCCTCAGCGAATCATTTTGCGATCACCATAAGATTAAAACCGAAGAATCAAAAGAAATTGCCGAAATTTCGAACCGTGTTGATCAAAAATTAATGGAAACACCGCGTCCTGTTATCGTCCAGGTAAAGAAATACACTGAACCACTGTATTTCGCCATAAGTCCCCTGAAGAGGTATGATGCAATTCTTGGGAAGGAATGGTGTGGAGCCCATAAAGCGATTACCGACACCACCGAAAATCAAGTTTCATTCATTTACAAGGACGAAAATTACGTTATCGAAGCCAATGAAAGGCTATTGAATTCTTTCGTCTCCGCAAATTCAATACTGACTGATTTAGAAAAAAATTATGGGACGTATGCAGTACTTGTGAGACCCCTAGGTTCAAAGTCCTATTCTACGGAAACCTATTCCGGAGAGATTCAAGACATACTTACCAATTATGAGGATGTATTCCCAAGCAGACTTCCAAAAGGTCTCCCTCCGAAGCGAAAGTATGATTTCAAGATTGAATTAGAAAAAGAAGCAAAGCCCCAGAAAAAGGGTCTCTACCGTCTTTCAGACAAAGAAATGGGGGAGCTTTGCAAGCAGCTAGATGAGCTGCTGGAGAGTTATTTCATTAGACCGAGCAAGAGCCCATGGGGGGCTCCAATTCTCTTCGTGACGAAGAGGGACAGCTCATTGCGGATGTGCGTGGATTACAGAGCACTCAATCGGCTTACTGTAAAGAACAGTTATCCACTGCCGCGCATAGACGATATCTTTGATCAGCTCAAGGGATCAAAGTATTTCTCTAAAATAGATCTGAGGTCAGGTTATCATCAGATCAGACTGGATGAATCTTCAATACCCCTCACGGCATTTAGAACTCGATATGGACATTTCGAATTTCTGATATTGCCATTTGGATTGAAAAATGCCCCAGCGACTTTCATGGGTCTAATGAACGACATTTTCAAAGATGTACTTGACGTTTTTGTTGTCGTATATCTGGATGACATTCTTATATTTAGTAGGACATGGGAAGAACATTTGAAACACATCGCTGAAGTATTATAGATCCTTAGAAGGGAGAAGTTATTCGCAAAATTGTCAAAGTGTGTCTTTGGTGTTAAAGAAGTTGAGTATCTTGGGCACATTATATGCCAGGAAGGAATTGCTGTGGATCCCAACAAGATTAAAGCCGTCATGGAATGGCCGCTGTCTCGGAACAAACAACATCTTCAGTCGTTCTTGGGGCTCGTAAACTATTATAGACGGTTTATTAAGGGTTGTTCCTTAATTTCGAAACCACTTACCGAGTTGACAAAGAACGTTTGTTTTCATTGGACAGAAACTCTAGAAAAATCATTTCAAACCCTGAAGAAATTATTGTGCAACGCTCCAGTCCTTCGAAATTTCGATTCAAGTCTACCGATCTATGTCACTACAGATGCTTCCCAATACGCGATTGGTGCTGTATTGGAACAAGGAACCGCGAAGGACAAAAGGCCACGCTTTCGCATCCAGAACTTTAAATGGTGCCGAACAGAATTATGCTTTCGCATCCAGAACTTTAAATGATGCCGAACAGAATTATGCAGCCCACGAATGAGAGCTATTGGCCATTGTCGACTGCGTAAAGTGGTGGAAAGCATACTTGTATGGTAACTTCTTCACTGTTCATTCGGACCACTACCCGTTGAGATACCTCGAGACAAAAGATAATCTGTCACAGAGACAGGTTAGATGGTTGGAAAGATTAGTTGACTTTGATTTCAAGATTATACCCATCTCAGGGAAATCAAATATAGTTGCAGATTCCCTTTCAAGACAACCTGAATATGCACCCTCACCCCACCATCGAAACAAAGGGCTACTCCAAGAAGTAATAATGAAGACATCTTCGGAATCTAACAATATTACTGTTCCGTTTTTTTGAATCATCCGAACTCGAAGAGCTTGTGAAAGACTGCAACCTAGATGAAAGCCTCAAAGACAAAGATCCGAACGCACCTTTCCAAAGAAAGGGATCGCTTTTGTTAAGGCACGGAAAAAATTGCATAAAAGAAGGAACGTTTAAAGCCAAGTTATTGAATGACTACCATTCGACTCCAAATACTGGACACGTGGGAATATCCAAAACAATCAATAGAATATCACCGAAGTTTTACTGAAAAAACCTGCGGGCTGATGTAATTAAGTATGTTCGCTCTTGTCATTGCCAGAAAGATAAGCAAGCCAATCAGACACCTGCAGGGTTTCTACAACCTATTGATCCCCCAAAAACAAAGTGGACGCACATAGCCATGGATTTCATCACACCACTTCCCAAATCAAGGAACGGAAATGGTGGAGTATTCACGGTCGTTGACCGACTATCAAAAATGATAAGGATTGTCCCGAAAAAGCCAAAATTAGATGCTCTGTCAACTGCCAGCCTTTTTAAAGACCACATATACAGAAAAAATGGAATCCGGGAAAATATCATTTGCGATAGAGATCTAATTTTTATGAGCAAGTTTTGGAAAAGTCTATTCCACCTATTACGTACCAAAATATCCCCTTCTTCTGCATACCACCCACAGACAGATGGGCAATCTGAAGTGATGAACCGAAAGATTGAGGAAATGATTCGTTCCTTCGTTAGTTTCGACAAATCCGACTGGGACAAATACTTGGTCGACTTTGAAGTTGCCTACAACTCTTCGATTAACGCAACCACAAAATTCTCCCCATTCTTTCTCAATTACGGAATTCACCCTAAAACTGTTCCTTTGGACAAACTAGCCACAGAAAACCCAACCGCGGCAAACTTTCTCAAATCTATGCGAGTAATCACTGAAAAGGACCCGAGAACAAATAAAGAGGTAGAACGATGCCACATCATCTTATGTCAACAAAAGTAGGAGGCCTTCGACGTTCAAAGTTGGTGATAAAGTCTGGCTTTCAACTAAAAACCTAGCTCTGGAGAATGGCGCTGGATCTCGTAAACTTAAACTCAAGCATTGTGGCCCTTTCGAAATATCGGAGAATATTAACGGGGTCACGTACCGCTTAATTCTTTCCCAGCCAATGATTGATAAAGGAATTCACAATGCTTTCCACGCAAGCCTCCTTAAGCCGTACTTCCGAGATGAGTTTGACCGAGAACTCCCACCGCTACCACCAATAAAAACGCAGGATGGACACTTAGAGTACGAAGTCGAATCAATATTACCACACAAGAAGCAAAACAGAAAAACCAAATATCTCATGAAATGGAAAGGGTACGCAGATCACGAAAACTCCTGGTTGTGTGAAACAGAGCTTCAAAACTGCCAAGAAATATTGAAGAGCTACAAGAATCGGGGCGATTCTTCTTCTTAGGGGGAAGTGATGTGGCGAATATGCCCAGTAGTATCCCGCTAGTAGCCCTCAATCGGCATGATCACCGTAGAGAGGCACCAGTGCAACATAAGCACTGTAAGGAGATATCAGCGCAACTAATGTACTGTAATCTGGCACCGACGCAACGCAATACCACAGACCAATCAGACGAAGCCATTATGGATACTTGGCGTACTCCTAGATACTTTCCAAGCAAGACCAATCAGTAATTGCTTTGTGCTGTCTCGCCAAGGGGATCAATGTAACTCTGCCATGATGGGCAATATTGTCAGTCTCACCGCAATATACTACGTGAACTCTCAAAAAATTGTAGTATTACGCCCCTAGGCCTGTTCTTCTAGAATACCTTTGAATTTAGTATTGTTTGCTTACCATTCATTGTAACTCTCGTTGAATGCTTCTCTATATAAACCATGGTCAGAAGCTCCGGTCTGTTCACCGGAAGCTTCAACCATCAGTTCAACCATCGGTTACCTCTTGTGCGCCCAAATCCCCACATCGAATGATACCTGATCGAATTCCGATTTCAAATATGAATGAAATCGTCGAGGACTTGAAGGACGGGAGATATCTCACATCAATTGAACTTTCACTCTGGCTGCTGGCAGATTCAGTTGGATAAAAAGTGAAAGGTAAAAACGACCTTTACCAGCAAAGTCGGTACCCTCAGATTCAAAGGGATGCCTTTTAGTCTCATGAATGCACCAGCTACATTCCAAATAATGAAGAACAAGGACTTGAAAGGACTTCCATTTACAAGAGTTTATATCGATGATGTGTTGATATTCTCAAAAAACTTGGATCAGCAGATATTTCATGCCAAGAGAGTGGTGGATAGTATATTGGCATACTGCCTGAAAATTGAGTTGAGCAAACGCTTCTTTGTTTAAAATCTATCCGAATACTTGGTCATATCGTCGATACAGAGGGAATTAACGTTTATATAGAAAAAAAAATGTCAAGTTGGCACTGAGACCCACTAAGGCCCGCGTCAAGGACGGAGGTTTGGAGCTTCTCAGGACGGGAATCGTATTACCTAAGATTTATCAAAGATTTTGCCAGGACAGCAGCACCGCTACATGCCAGTATTATGAAGAACGGAAAGTTTTTCTGCAGTAATGAAATGCAAATTGCGTCCGAGGAGCTTAAAAAGAAGCGATATGTCCTCCGAGTGCTCATGTTTCCAGATTTCAAGAGACCATTTTTGGTGGTAACGGATGCCTCAGGACGGTCTCTGGGTGCCGTTTTGTCCCAAAAAATCAAAACGGAAGACTACAAACTGTTCAATTCGCAATTATTTCTCTGAATGATGTTGAAAAGAGATACTAAGTCTACGAGAAAAAAGCACTAGATTCCTTCTTAGCATTTAAAAACTTTTGCGTTTAAATTTTACCATTCGAAAAAATGTGTTTTGATAGCCGATCACCAGGCACTTAAGACTGCATCTCCAAAGAAAGTTGTGCATCACCATTTGGCTCTATGGCTCTATATCTTTGCAGAATATCGGGTTTAAATTGTCTATAGGCCCGGACGCAATAATCAGCCTGCTGATTACCTATCCGGTTTGAGGGATCCAATGAATCCAGGTGAAATGGCTTCCGAGAGCATCATCGGAGTTGCCGAGGTGCAAGTCCCAAACGGCGACGAATACGGACCTAATCTGCAGGGACTAATGAAATTACTTGATGGACTAAAAATGAGAAAAATTGGTCTTGAACACAGAAACTGGGTACACAGGAATCAGAAGGCTTTTACAATGTGAGATGGGAAAACATTTCGGCACACTAAGCCAGTCCTCGACCAGTAGCCCTTTTGAAGGGAAGAAAAATATCTCGAGGACTTTTCATGATGAGTTAGGGCATTGCGAACTCGAAACAACCAAGAAATCCATTACAGAATGATTCTGGTGGCCCAGTATCTATAAGGACGTCTAGAATTTCGTGAAAAGCTCTGTCAAATGTCGAAAATTCACTCCAACCCGAAAGCATAAGATAACCCTAAGCTTTCCGGTTTTCGGACTTTTTGGAACCTTCTCAATCGACTTTGCCGGTACTTTCAAGTAAACCTCTTCCCTAAAAAATATGTTCTTATAGGGCTGGAACATCTTACTGAGTGGCCAATAGCAGTTACAGTTTAGGAGGCCAATGCTGAAGTGGCCCTTAGTTTCATCGAGAAAGAAAAAATTGAACCTTTTGGTCTTCGAAAAAGGATCATCTCGGATAACGCCCTTTGTTTCACTGCAATAAAATTGCTTCGCTTTCTGGGAGACAAAGCGATTCAGTTGAAGACAGTTCCCGCTAAACGCTCCTATGTCAAACGGGGAAGTGAAAAGGATGGTAGGAACCATCAAACGAGAAATATCAAAAAATATGTAGGAGAATGAAATATAGTGGGAAGATGCCTTACCAAAAGTGCCATACAGTTACTGCAGAAGAAGAGGAAGAAGTGGACGCTCACCATTCGAGCTAGTGTACGGAAGGGCTCCAAGAATGCTAAAGAGAGAGATAGAAACAAACAATATATATAAAGAGAGTAGAGAAGTCGAACTACTGGCCACAGAAGGCTGGAGATCACACCACGCGTTAACACAGACAAGAAAAGAGGTTGCAGAGAATCCAGTCCAAACCTTTTCAGTCGGCTCTAGAGTAATTGTTATACATGTAAAATCCATGCCGCAAGATGCTCGGAATATGTTTTCAAGAATGGACGAAGAGGTTTGTTTCGGGAAATGATCCCGAGTTATCTCTCGACATCGATACTGCATACATGAATACGACATGATATTCAAGCTCTACCGTTCTCCCTGCAAATCTGTGCGGGGAAGGTTTTGGTTTTTTACTCTTGGTTTACACTGTAAATTTGTAGCCTGATCATTACTCGCACTTGCGGAAGGCTGAGAACTGATAGTGCATGTGATTGTCTCATTAAACACTTTGGGCTGCAGAGAACTCTGACCAAACGACCACATCTTCCATAAATTAAAATAACCCCAAAATTCCTCCCCGATAGCTCTGTGTTGTTCCGGTACCAGATATTAGAATATACGAGGGAATTTTGGGGTGTTAATTTACTGGAACAGATATGCTGGCTGAAGCACAGTCAAGTTGTAAGACCTCATGACTCGGCCTCATTTTCAGACTCTCTGAAACTCTTCAATCTTACTTTCGAGCATTCTCTACGGGATGCCAAAGCTGTAGTGAATTTCTCCAGGAGCTTTTATTCTGAAACCAATGGTGACCTAAGGAGATACGACTCGATTTGGTTCTTTAAGTTTTGAAAAGTGCGGTTCAGCTATCCCCGGGTGTATGCTAGACGTGTTCAGGAGAATGGGCAATGTCACTCATGTACCTAAATGGCTGGCTCGAAGCCTGTCAGCAGGCACGATGCATTAGACCTCACTGCTGCTGCCGCATGCCGCTGGGTTAAAACCGCTCGAACCGTCCCGTATGTCTCCGTTGCCCTAATAGCCACGTTCCGCGCCACGCCGGTTAGCACTGCATAGGCGTCTGGGTGCCAGCCGCCGAGGGTGGATATACCGTAGGGATGCACATGAGCCTGCTTCGGGCGGCGGTCGCGATAAAAGATTCATATCTTCTATACTTTGCAGCCTTTGCCACGTTGAGGGATGTGAGCGGGTTAAGGTGCGCACTCTTCTCTTGGATGGCGCGAGTGGGTTGAAAAAAGTGACATCGAAGAAATCCGTGCCTCCAGTGCTTCCCCATTGCCCTGGTGTCTTGCCTTGTACGATGAAGGTCATCCCTGGGTCCGATGGCGGGGTGATGAGCAACGTTCTGCAGGTTCTGGGCAAGCAAGTGAACTTGGGCGTCATGTCTTCGAATTCTGTGGCCTCCGTGAACACAGCGCAGGAGATGATCCCCGAAGCAGTCAAGTGTTTCCGGACAGTTTCTCCTCGGGCACTCGGGCATAGTGTGTCCGGAGCGAAAAGCGGAACTTGAGAGCAGAGTTGAAGCCATGTCGAGAATTTGCGGGCGTCGATACTAGTCTTCAGGCCCAGGCACGGGGAGCAGTACGCCCATTCCGTAACCCCTGGTAGCGCCATCGAAGCGCGAAAAGACTGCCTCCTTGCGTCTCCGAGAGGTATACCGTCTTGCACAGCCTCGTGGACTGCTTCCGTGAGTGTTTTTTGCGAAGGTGTTTTGTTTGAGCAAAAGGCATTGAACGGAAGAATCCCTGACTGTAAGCAGGATTGAGACCAAAGCCGGTGAACCTCCACGGTGTCTTCATATGCTGTGAGCCTCCTGATGGAGGCTGGCAAAACCTTTTCACACAGCCTGTTGGATGCTGAACTGGAGGCCAGAAACGCAGCACCTGCGATATCTTTCTCGGACGTGAATCCTTGTCCAAGGGACGGTTTTTTTCCTCCTTGCATTTGACAGGTAGTTGCATTTCCCGAAAATTTCAGAGTCGAGGACTCCCCCAGCCAACATTCGGACGCCGCGCTCCATCATTCCGTCGCATATTGCAGCACCGTGTGCGGTGCACGATGGCGGTACTATGCGCAATAAATACCCGGTCTTACAGACCCCGAAGCAGTTGCGCAGGAGCTGAAATGCCACTTGCGTATTCTCAATATCGACGACGGCGTTGAGGAATGCTTCGGGGGAATGCACATGAGAGGTGAAAAATTGCATACTAAACTGTACGGAACCGACGGGGGCGTTGAGGACAGTTGTACCTGCACTGTATTCCTGCCTTAGTTCCATCGGGCAAAGGCGTTGCACTGCCTCAGACGGTGCAGAAGGCCACCGAACCTTACATTTAGACAGCGAAAGATGAAGTCCTCGGGTTGTTGCATGGAGCGAGGAGAGGATGTCGAGTGCTTTGAGGAGGTGGTCGTGGCGTCAGATGATGTATCCATCGTCATGTTACCACAGTTGGAGCAAGAGATTTCCCACGTCCCCATCTTCTTCGTCCCCAGAGGTTAGGAGCTGCTGAATTTTGATCAAGATGGGGTGCAGTACCAGGTCGAACAGGAGGCCGCCGAGGTTATCGCCCTGTTGTGTCCCTCGCACACTACGAATAGCTTGAGCACCGACCCGCAGATATGCAGGTTCGTGTGCGTAGCAGTATGCGACCCACGGCAAAAGCTCGGGGAAGAAATTCTTCGCGGCGTCCAAGAATGCAGAGCGGCTGCAGAGGTTGAAAGCATTCTCAAAATCCACAGTAAGCATCCCATAGTGGAAATTATGTCCGAACTTTTGGACCACTCGTCACGTTGTGTATGACTTTGCCCGTTCCACATCGAGTGGCGATCCCTACCTGCAGCGGTTGCAGGTAACTGGCTGCTCTCGCAGTGGCTCTTTTCATAAGGCAGCTGCCGGGCAGCCTGCGAAGCGTTTCATCCACAGCGATTGGTCTCGGTGTCATGTCCTTCTTCGCTAGGGGTGTGAGAGGTGCTCCCGCTATCCACGGAGCTACGGCGGCTGGGGCTCTTCCGGCTGCTAAAATATTAACGACTCTCGTGAGGGCTGCTAAGAATCCAGAGTGTCCGGATGAAGACGGAGACCTTGTCAGTTCTACGAGGTGGTCGGGCCGAAGACCGGAATCCCCCCCAGAAGAGCCTGGTTTAAAACCTCTGATAGCCGCTAGGACCTCTTCTTCACTGAAATCTCGAAATGGGGGGACGGACTCCGGCGCAATTGGTCCTCGTTTTTCGGTTTCGGCAGGCAGTTGTGGGTGTTTGGCGAGGAGCGCATCAACTACGCCTGGCGTTAGTGGGAGGACCCCCAGAGAACTTAATGCCTGGGCGGCCTTACCGTATGCCCCCTCATGGGCCAATTTCGTTGCTCGCCGGACATTAAGCTCTTGCTGCGTAGATTCGGTGCTACGGGGTGCCGCCTGTTGAGTGGTCTGATCCCAAAAAGTCTCAAATTGCCCAGTGTTCCAAAGCTCTAACCTGTCCTTCATTCGGTCCGCGAGTGATTTCCAGCGTGTCTCGGTACAAGAGCTGGTGTAGGATAGGTTCGTTAGCATGACCGCCGGAAATAGGAAATAGGAATAGTCCAACAAACTCTTTGGTGGCGTTAGGGTGATCATCTTCGTAGGCTTGTGCAGCGTCATTCATGGCTTTTGCATAAGTCTCCGCCAAGCAGCTACGGAACTTCACAGGAATATGTGCCATGACGGGCGTGTGTGGAGTAAATATTTTCTCCGTGTGGGGCAGGGGGGGGAACGTTTGGGTGTTTTACTGTTGGAAGATATTTCCGACCTATCCCATGGTTTTCCAGACAACCGCAATCGACTCAAAAAGGGTATACCTACAGCGTAATGGGGAAGGAACTACGCTTCCTAAAATGCTACCTTCAGGCCAGCCATCAAGCAGGCGTGTGGGGCAGTGACTGGGGGATCGGTTCCAGGGGAGTGGCTGCAAAGTCGGCCTGGGCGCCACCCGGGAGATTCCCGACCCGCTCCGGGGTGGGCGGATTGTCGACATCTAAGACAGGGGTGGGCGCTGTACTGGATCTGCGCAGTTGTGTATCATGTAGAGGAACATAGTGCCTGGGCGCAGTGCATACACTCTATTTTGGGCAGTTGGAGTACGAGAACAAATACAAGCCGTCTGAGGTGGGGCGGGATACCTTTGACCCGATATAGTGGTCGTGACACCCACAGCACCAATATCCTTGGGTGGATAGGTACTCTGAAAGTTTTGCAAGCTCGTGACGCTTAGGTGGTCCTAGCTTAGAACCCCGACAATGCGAGCTGCGAAGGTGCGCTACCAGCTGTGCGACAGTTTTGATTCGAGGTTTTTCCTGGGTGCACCGTGGGCAATAGCCGACACGTGGTAAGGATCGTTCAGACGCTGGCCCAGACATCGGGCGGGCAGAGACCCGCTGGGCCCTGTGCCCGTCGAGTGGTATGTGTTCTGGCAGATCCTAGGTCACCATTGAATTGGCCTTGAAATGGTAGTTGGGTCGATGTTCCTCTTTCACTTGTCGCGATTAATTACTGCTTTCCTTCTCTGATTGGGTTGCGAAGGAATATGCCTCCTAACCAGACAGGCAGCCGACTGTATTCGTTGCTATAGTCCGCAATGATCCTCCGGATCCAACAAGCAGTCTCTACAAAAGCGATCCCGGTAAACGAGTATTCTTGTATTGAGGCGACCAATTTCCGAGAAGCGACCTTAGTGCCAGCAATGTCAACATCAACAATACTACCGTGGGGAAATTTGGGGTGTTTTAAATCCATGAAAAATATGGTCAGCTGTTCCCTGAGGGATGTCGTGATGTGGGTAAAGGCTTACAATGTAGAGGATTGGCAGGAAGCCGTCAAAACACTAGAAAACTGGCTGGAGGCCGGCCAACAGGCACGCCGCATTAGACATCGCTGCCGCTGCGGCATGACGCTGTGTTAAGACTTGTTTGACCTTGGCGTAGGTCTCCCTTGCCCTCGTAGCGACGTTGCGTGCGACGTCGGTTAACAACGCGTGGGCGTCCGGGTGCCATCCTCCAAGGGTAGAGATAGGGACGGGCACCAGTCTACTTCTGGCGGAAGACGCGATGAAGGACTCGTATCTTCTGTGTTTCGGCGTCCTTGCTGCGATGAGCGAGGTAAAAACCCCTAAAACAATATTATCTGACGAGCGAACTTGATTTTTACAACGGTTATCTCAGCCAAAATTTTCCAATTTTTAATGATCTCCTGGGAGATCACGCCTAAACGAAACGATCTCGCTTTGATGTGGAGGTAGGGCAGCGTGGCCGAGGTGTGGGAAGTGGGCGATCCGGATGAGGAATCCATCGTGGGCGCTAGCAAGGCTCCGACGAGGAGTGGATCGGCAGAGTAGTAGAAATTTTCCATACCTCTGGTGGAGACGGATGTAATGAGGGTGATGCGTGCCCAAAGGAATCGTTAGGAAGGAGATATGTCAGTGAGAAACGGCGGATACCCCAAGGGTGCCGCGCGCGGAGGCGGCTCGGGAGGGGAGAGGGAGGGAAGGGTGGGGGAGGGAAGGGTCAGAGTTTGTGTCTCCAGAGGGGTAACTGTCAAAGTACCGACGAACAAAACAAAACCGCACTGCCCCCGTCACGGTCCCGACACGCCTGAAATTTTTTTTGTTGCAGTATTGACACATCAGAACTGCACAACTGAAGATAGGAAGAATAAGGGGGGGAAATTTGGGGTGTTTTTAATGCATGAAAAATATGGTCAGCTGTTCCCTGAGGGATGTCGTGATGTGGGTAAAGGCTTACAATGTAGAGGATTGGCAGGAAGCCGTCAAAACACTAGAAAACTGGCTGGAGGCCGGCCAACAGGCACGCCGCATTAGACATCGCTGCCGCTGCGGCATGATGCTGTGTTAAGATTTCTTTGACCTTTGCTTAGGTCTCCCTTGCCCTCGTAGCGACGTTGCGTGCGACGTCGGTTAGCAACGCGTGGGCGTCCGGGTGCCATCCCCCGGGGGTAGAGATAGGGACGGGCACAAGCCTACTTCCGGCGGAAGACGCGATAAAGGACTCGTACTCGAAGAATATTGACGAGAGGTAGAAAGGCGCGGTTTTGGGAGGCGGTGATTTGTGGATGGTGCGACTATCAAAAAGCTTTACATACGGACGGAAGGAAATTTTTTAGGAGTTCGAAGGCACGAAAGTGTGCGGAGAGTATTCAGGGATCACCTACGCAGGCCACGGTATAAGCGTCTAAATCGGGTATATCTTCCAAGTGTGAAAGCATCCAAACCTTTGGCTTACATAAGCCATCCTATAGAACAAGATTTTAGCGTGTGGCTAGAACAGCTCTCGACCCACACTTTTAACCGTTAGTAATGGGGACGGGGGAAAAAAGTAGTGGAAGCCTTGAGGAATAGAGTTTAGTTCGAGCTAATAAGTAGCTGGTTGTCGAGGATTGAGTGGGATCTACAAGACATTCGTCGATGGGTGAGAAATGAACTAATATGCTTCCGTTGTGAGCAAGCTGATCACTACCTAGTTATCATGTCCCGTAGTCTAATGGAGTCGATGAAGGGCTCAGGGTGGTGTAGTGGGAGAAAGGTTTCGGTGTTTTACTCGAATAAAGATATATTCGATCCATCGGAATGGTTTCTGTCGGAACGAAAAAGGTCCTCTTCGCATCTTGAAATCTTCATTTACCAATCGTCCTACCTTTGTCTTCCCAAAACAAATTCTGAATATCTTTTTCCTTTATAAATCCAAATTCACTGTACAACTCCATTTTCTATTTTATGTTTGAATATTTGGTCCTCCCCCTTCAACGAGACGCCTTTCGATTTGGTCACTTCGCTCCCAAATTCAGTTCGATATTTTATCACACAGATTTTTATGATGCCCCGAATTCATGCAAATCCAAGGCCGCAGTATCGCCTTTTTTTGACCAAGACCATGATGATTACCAAAGACATGCCCCTATTTAAAATGTTATAGCATTGTCGCTGAAGCATCACTCCTACACCAACAATTTGATAAGCTGATTACCCTTTCTGTCAACATCCGCAACCACGCTCACCCCTTTTCCAGAAATATGACGTCAAATCGCCCCTCTGTCCCTATCTCCAAAAACAGCCCTTCCCGTCCCATAAATGGCCTCCGTCTCGCCGCCTACGGGCCAACCGATGCCGACGACTACATCCGGCGGCAAACTAAGAAGAAAATCATCGAGTTCGTTCGCCACCTCCTCATAGAAGAAGAGGCGAAGGAGGTAAGTGAGGATGAGACTGAGAAAGTCGAGGAGGAGAGCGGGGAGTCCTACGAGGAATGGTTAGCCCCTGAGCTAGTGTACGAGACTCAGGAAAAGGATGGGGAGGAAGAGGAGGAAGAGGAGGAAGAGGAGGAAGAGGAGGAAGAGGAAGAGGAGGAGGAAGAGGAGGAAGAGGAAGAGGAGGAGGAAGAGGAGGATGACGAGGACGAGGACGAGTTAGATGAGGGAAATGGGGGCATGGGAAGTGTTGTACTGGTGGGGCCTGGACTGGAGAGTATGGATCAAGTGGTGCCGACGCTGGAACCGGATGGAGATATCTTTAGTAGTTTAGATATCTCCCAGGAGGGAATAGAGAGCTATGGGCCGTTCGCATATATTTGTGGGGCCTGCTTGGGCAGCATGGATATTTTGGAAGAGTTGTCTGGATCTGATTTAGAGAATGGGAAATAAGAGGATCTCATTGATTGTTCGTCTCTTAAGTACCTTTTGTTTAGAGTATATCATCCACAAAAATTGTTTGTATGCATTTCCTGGTACCTTCTGTAGTTTTGTTCGGACTTTAGGGATAGCCAAAAGTCTATATAAGCTGAGTAAATTGCTTCCTCATGGAGAGGTCAAGCAAGTTGGCAGACAACTTCAAGCCAAGTTCTGAGTAGTAGGGAGTTGAGAGTCAACTTCAGACCCAAGGAACACTTTTCCTACGCTGCTCACAGAGCATCAGTGGTAGACCCCTGCCCCTTCCATACTTGCTTGTAGCCCATTCAACTGTCTTCCCTATACACTCCTTTTCGTTCGTTCAACTATACCACGGTAGCACTTTTGTCGCTTGCAACACCTCCTTCTTGGGGTGGTTGATTCTGAATATCCCTTCTCCCGACGATTTACCCCTATCATTTGGTACTCTTGTGGAGGGGGGTTGCACCCGAGGTATTCGAGTTGAGCAGTATTAGGGAACACTTCGGGAGGATTTCTTTGCTGTAATCATGGATCTCAACGCTGCTCGTATAACGTTCACAGGGGGCAAGAATGAGGACGTGGAGGAGTTTCTCTATACATATGTCAACGTTGTGATGCGTGAGAAGAGCGATGAAGAGAAGGCCGAAAGTATCTTCGCCTATCTTCATGGTGACGCAAAGCACAAATATAAGGCCAAGTTTATCAACGGGTGGTCTCTTAACGGGAGTGGGCGTAACTTCGGTGAGGTATGCGAGTGGCTTGTGAAAGAGTATGTTAAGGAGGTAGAACCAGATGAGATCATTCGTACCGCCATAGAGGCCCGGCTCAACTTCGAAGATTTGTTAAGCCCATTGGTATACTTGTGTGATCTCTATGAAAAGGCTGGGTTCAACGCCGAATCCAAGTACGGAATGCTGCGTAAGGCGGCGATGGAGGGTAAGCGGCTCTCCGATTTCCTCCTCATCAAGGGCCCTCACACTTTTAATGAACTGAAGGGTACCATAGTAGAATTTGTCAAAAATTTGGAGACGTTTCAGTCACTAAGTGAAGTATCGAGGGAAACCCGTACATCTAAGCCTATCATATATCCTGAAAAGAATTATCAAAGGCCTGCTACTAGCGCAGCAGAATTGGAATCAGTCAGGAGCGATGTCAAAATCTTGGAAGAAAGGTTGGAAACCCGATTCGATAATCGTCTTGACATGATAACCTCGCAGTTGGAAAGCCTTACTCTTACCATTAAGAAGAACCAGTCTGGGGCCCCTATGGTCACAGAAGCCTGTTTCTACTGTGACAAGCCTGGACACCTTGCAAATAGGCGTCCTGATAATCCACATAGAAATACTTGTTGTGGAAAATGCTGTCGATATGGGCATCATGAAAGTAACTGTTGGTCTAAAGATAACCGAAAAGCAAATTTATCGGACGCAAGGAGCGAGTCAGGGCCAGAGATGAAAATATTACAAAACAGAAAGGATCAAAAGTTGACGGATGCCGGTAACGTATCCATCGCTGAAGAAATCAGTCAAGTCAATGTGACAAAAAGGGATGGGGAAGGGAACATTTTACCGAAAAAACCTAGGCTAGATTATGGAATGCTGGGGCATATCCCAGCACCTGTACCTCCTCGAACCAAGAGGTCTTGTCAAGTTGTTCCAGAGTGGGAGTCACTCCGGCCAAGAAGACGAAAAAGAGTAAGAAATTTAAGAATATCCCGAAGGACGTACTAGAATATGTGAAGAAGTACAATTTGGTGGCTGAGCTTGCATCGGCCCCAACTGGGATAACGTTTGGTCAACTTCTGAGGGGCGACGCAGAGGACGCGAGAAAAGAACTCAAAAAAATTATCATGTCTAATAAGTCCGCTAAGGGTAAGAAACTGTTTCTTTAATCGGCCTCGACAGCAGCAAGACGTCTTAAGCTGGTATCAGTCAAAGTATTGGGAATGAAAACCCAAGCTCTGTTCGATTCGGGCGCTGTTCCAAACCTCATTTCAGAAACTTTGGTGACAGATCTAGGTCTTGAAATTATTCCAACTATTTGAAGAATAACTGTGGCGGATGGAACCGTATCAAAATGCATGGGCACTTTTGACAAGGTTTCCGTGTTCTTTGGGGACTCTAAAGATGATGTAGACTTTCTTGTCATGCCTGATCTCCCTTTTGATGCAATCGTTGGCTGCCCTACCATGGTAAGACTAGAGACCTGAATTGACTTGGACAACCAAATCGTTTCAGTTAATGTTGACGGCAGAACCGTGAAGATGCCCCTGGATTTCGACAAAAGCACACATCCGGTAGATTTAAAAGAAACGGACAGTGAAGATTTCACTTCTAGCTATGACAGCGAAGATTACGAACCAACTAAAACTTTCGGAAGTGGAAAAGGGTACGCTCGAGGGATAATGAACATGACATGGGACGAGTATGGTTCTGGGTTTGAAATAGATGACGAATGGAATTCTAGGGTAGGTTTGGGACCTGAATTTATTTCTTTTTGCGATAATATCGAATCAAAGGACGGAATTCAGAGCGTGAAAGAAGATTACCTTTGCAAAGAAAATAAGAATACGTCGAATTCCATATCTTAAGATGTCAGCACACCGGAAAATGTCCTTCAAAATTTGGAGGGTGATGATCAAGAAGAGGAAAAGCGCCAGACGGCAGAAATTCAAGAAAAAGTACAGCACCTTCCCGCGCCCGCCTCAGTGAAAATATCCGACATGTTAACATCTACCGAAGTAATTGCATGGAGCGTTTCAGATCTAAGAAAAGCAAGTGTACCGGTCACTCACTCATTTGAACTTACCGACACTCAACCAAATTACCACAGGCCTAGACGTCAACCGCCGAAATATGACCAATGTATCTCAGAGAATGTTAAAAATATGCTGGAAAATGATATTATTCGGCCAGTTTCATCCCCGTGGTCATTTCCAGTTGTGGTAGCACCAAAGAAAGATTGAAAACTTCGCTTTTGCGTCGATTACCGACAACTGAACCAGAGAATGATACCCGATCGATTTCCGATTCCAAATATGGAGGAAATCCTCGAGGACTTGAAGGACGGGAGATACTTCACCTCAATTGATCTTTTGTGGGGTGTTGAGCGCACAAAAGGTAATCGATGGTTGAACTATTGGTTGATGCTTCCGGTAAACAGGCCGGAACATCAGACCAGGGTTTATATAGAAAAAGTACTCAACACAAGCAGAGATAAATTGTAACTAAACGGTACTGAATTCAAAGGTATTCTAGAAAAAGCGACCCAGAGGTATCAAACTACAAGGTTCTGAAGGCTCATGTAGCATCCATCAGTATAACAGACAGCAACAAACATCATGGCAAAGTCCCATTGGTCCAGTTGGCAAGGAGGCATAAAGTGGTTGCTGATTGGTGGGTGCGAAATGTTTCGAGAACCACGCGAGATAGCCATGATGGATCCATGTCATTGGCTAGGTACAAAGAGGTATGATATTATGCTTTTACACTGGTGCGTGAGTACAGTGCACAAGTTGCAATGATGTCTTCTTACAGTGTAAATCCTTGGTACAGGTTACCGGAGGGATACTGTCAGGGTATTTGGTGATTTATGGGCATAATCGCAACATCACTCCCCCTACGAAGAAGAATCGCCCCGATTCTTGTATTCGTATAGCAGATCTTGACAATTTTTCAGTTCATTTTCTGATAGCCATGAGTTCTCGTGATCTGCATATCCTTTCCATTTAATGAGATATTTTGTTTTTCCGTATTGTTTCTTGTGACTGAGAATTGATTCGACTTCGTATTCTTTATGTCCATCTTGAACCTGTATAGGTGGTGGCGGCGGAATTTGGCGATAGAATTCATCTTCAAAGTACGGCTTAAGGAGACTAGCATGGAAAGCATTGTGAATTCCCCTGTCGATCATTGGCTGGGAAAGATTTAAACGGTACGTAACTCCGTTTATATCCTCAGATATTTGAAATGGACCACAAAACTTTGGGTTCAGTTTTCGAGATCCTGCACCATCTTCAAAAGCTAGGTTTTTTGTGGACAACCAGACTTTGTCACCAACTTTATAAGAAGAAGGTCTTCTACTTCTGTTGACATACAAGGCAGTGGATTCATTTGATTTTTTGATTTGTTCTTGGGCTTTTTTCAGTGATTCTTGCATGTTTTTTAGGAACTGTGCCGCAGCAGGGTTGTCTGCGGAGAGTATGTCCAAAGGGACAGTTCTAGGGTGGATTCCATAATTGAGGAAGAACGGAGAGAATGTTGTAGTGGCATTAATAGATGAGTTGTAAGCAACTTCGAAGTCTACCAAGTATTTGTCCCAATCTGACTTGTCGAAGCTAACAAAAGAACGAATCATTTCTTCGATCTTTCTGTTCATAATCTCAGATTGTCCATCTGTTTGTGGGTGATATGCTGAAGAAGGGGATATCTTGGTACCCAGAAGGTGGAACAGACTCTTCCAAAACTTGCTCATAAAAATAGCATCCCTATCACAAATGATATTCGTCGGAATTCCGTGGTTTCTGTAGACATGATCCTTGAACAGCCTGGCAGTTGAAGGAGCATCTATTTTGGGCTTGGTTGGTATAATTCTGATCATCTTTGATAATCTGTCAACGACAGTTAAGATGCCATTGTTTCCTTCCGTTGACCTTGGAAGGGGTGTAATAAAGTCCATCGTTATGTGAGTCCATTTGGTTTTCGGTGGATCAAGAGGTTTAAAAGACCTGCGGGTTTCTGATTGATGGTTTGTCTCTTTGGCAGTGGCAAGAACGAACGTATCGAAGTACATCTGTACGAAGGTTTTTCCAGTAAAACTTCGGTGATATTCTATTGATTGTTTTTGAAATTCCCAAATGTCCAGTATTTGGAGTAGAATGGTAGTCATGTAATAGCTTGACTTTAAATTTTCCTTCTGGTACGCAAATCTTTCCGTTCCTTAGTAAAAGCAACCCTTTCTTTTCGAAAGGTGCCTTTGGATCTTTGTATTGGGTTTTCAGGTTTTCATCTAGCCTGTAATCTTTGGCCAGATCTTCTAGCTCAGAATCCGCAAAATAAGGTACGGATATATTGTTCGATTCTAGGTATGTCTTTGTTATCACTTCCTTGAGTAGTTCTCTGTTTCGATGTTTAGGTGAGGGATAATTCTGAGGTTGTCTTGACAGGGCATCGGCAACGATGTTTGCTTTCCCGGAGATGGGTATAATTTTGAAATCAAAGTTCGCTAATCTTTCCAACCACCTAACCTGTCTTTGGGACAGATTGTCCTGGGTCTCGAGGTATCTTAAAGGGTAGTGATCAGAATGAACTGTGAAAAAGTTTCCGTGTAGGTATGCTCTCCACCATTTCAAGCACTCTACAATGGCCAAGAGCTCTCTCTCATGAGCGGCATAATTTTGCTCAGCATCATTCAAAGTCCTAGACGCAAAGGCAACTGGTCTTCTGGATTTTGGATCCCCCTGTTCCAACACAGCTCCAATTGCGTACTGAGAGGCATCTGTAGTGACATATATTGGAAGTTCAGAGTCAAAAGTTCTAAGGACTGGGGCACTGCATAACGATTTCTTCAAGGTCTGGAATGATTTGTCCTGAGTAGCTGTCCACAGAAATGAAACGTTCTTCGTCAGCTCTGTAAGAGGTTTAGCAACCAATGAGCATCCTCTTATGAATCTTCTGTAATAGTTGACGAGTCCTAAGAATGACTGAAGCTGTTGCTTGTTCTTTGGTGAGGGCCATTCCATGACTGCCTTTATCTTGTTGGGATCCACAGCAATTCCCTCTTGACAGATTACATGTCCAAGATACTCGACTTCTTTAACACCGAAGACACATTTTGACAATTTTGCGAACAGATTCTCCTTCCTAAGAATCTCTAGTACTACATCAATGTGTTCTAAATGTTCTTTCCATGTCTTACTGAAGATAAGAATGTCATCTAAATAAACGATAACGAATACATCCAGGACATCTTTGAATATGTCGTTCATGAGATTCATAAAAGTTGCTGGTGCGTTGGTCAATCCAAAAGGTAGTACGAGAAATTCAAAATGTCCGTATCTGGTTCGAAACGCTGTGAGAGGGATTGAAGATTCCTCCAGTCTGATCTGATGGTAACCCATCCTCAGATCTATTTTCGAGAAGTACCTGGCTCCCTTAAGTCGATCAAAGATATCATCGATGCGCGGCAGGGGGTAGCTGTTTTTTACAGTAAGCCGATTAAGTGCTCTGTAATCCACACACATACGCAAACCGCTGTCCTTTTTCGTTACATAAGTATTGGCGCTCCCCAGGGGCTTTTGCTTGGTCTAATGAATTCACTCTCTAGTAGATCATCTAGTTGTTTACGAAGCTCCATCATTTCTTTTCCTGAAAGTCTGTAGAGACCCTTTTTCTGTGGCTTAGCATCTTTTTCCAATTCGATCTTGAAATCATACTTTCGCTTCGGAGGAAGGCCCTTCGGAAGTTTTTCCGGGAAAACGTCTGTATACTTTTTCAGTACACCTTGAATATCTTCTGGGTAAGAATCTGGAACATTTGGATTTGAGTCTATGGTCGAATTAGCACAGCATAAGTGCTACATTTTTTCTCCAAATCAGTAAGTACTGAGTTTGCAGAAACGAAAGGGTGCTTTGTCATTTCATTGGCAGTGACGGAGTATTTTCACCCTTGTAGTTGAAAGAAACTTGATTGCTTGAAGAGTCGATAATTGCTCTATGGGCTCCACACCATTCCTTTCCTAGGATTGCATCATATCTCTTGAGGGGGCTCACGGCGAAGTACAGTGGTTCTGTGTAGTTCTTTATTTGGACGATTGCCGGACCGGCTGTTTCTTCAACTTCTGGTTAGCACCGTTCGCCATTTCGGCAAGCTCTGCTGATTCTCTTGTTTTAATCTTATGGTAATCGCAGAACAATTCACTGAGGAAATTGATCTCACCACCTGGGTCGATGAGAATTTTTGCTGGTCCATTGGAAATGACTCCTTTAACAATAAGAAGTCCTCTATGATTTCGTTGGAAAGTTGGGGTTGGTGTTCCCCTAAATGCTTCCTGGGATCTTATTGTTGAAACAATAAGATTTCTGTCATCCAGAACTGATTGAGGACCTTCAGTCAGTTCCTTCGGGCTTTTGGGCAGTTTTTTGCAATGTGCCCTCTCTGTCTGCATCTCAAGCAGAGGCCTTCACGTATGCATCTCTCACGTTCTGCTTGATCCAATTTCGGTAAGTTAACATTTGAGGACTGTATACCCGGTTTCATTTCCACGTTCCCAATTTCCATGGGCACAGGAGCACTATTTCCAGTACTTGAACTTCCGTTCAGCGATTTTGTACTCGATTTGTTGTTACCTAACGGCCCTGAACGCCTGTAAGCAGCTTCGATTCTTTCCGCATCTGCCATTAAATCAGAAAGCTTAGAGTATTCTTTCGTGCATAAGGCTTTCCAAATGTACGGTTTCAGGCCGCGTGAATAGCGATCAATCTGATCTTTGACTCCTATGTCTGGTATATCCAACAATATTTTGTTAAAATCTTCATTGAACGCAGTAACGTCTTTAACTTGTTTCCAGCGAGCCAGCTTGTCTCGGGCGATTTTTTCCTTGTTTAACGTCTCGAAGCGATTGAGAAGGCAGTCTTCAGTTCCTTCCATGTTTGAATCTCCTGCCCCGCGGCGCTCTTGGAATGGACCATCCACCACTCATGGGCATTTCCAGAGAGATAGCTTAGTGCAATGTTCATGGTAGCTTGCCCATCTGCTTCACCAAGATAATTCTGCATCTGCACGCACCAGCTCCCGACGGACCCTTTTCCGCTGAATGATCCCGGCTTATTCTTCTTAGGGGCGTCCTTGGTTTCGTTTTGACCATTTGAGCTACCGGCATTGATCCTGACGAGAGAAAGCTCATTCTCGAGAGCTCCCACCTTGCGAGCAGCGTTATTGAGCTGGTTCTGTTGTGCGGAGATCTGGTTATGAGCCTCTGACAGCTGGCGTTGAAGTTCGCTTACAGCTTGTGCCAGAGACTCTACAGTAATGCCCGAAGTTTCCATTGTCTTTTCCTATTGGTCGAAAGAGTCACACGTGTAGTTTTGGGTTTTTTTTCTTTAAATAGAATTTTTTCAAATTGGCCAGTAAGAATCGGTATGCACTGTGGCCGAGTTGGCTAGACCAGCGAAAGACCAGTGAGAGGTCTCGAGTTCGAATCCCAGTCGATAACTTGGGAAAGTTGATTTTCTCTGACGTAAGGGTTTGACGTCAGTCACGTCGGGTGTGCTATAGTAGCCCTCCTTCCGATGCTTTACAGAACGGTTGTTTTCCTGTCTAGAACCTGGCGGCGATACGGGCTTACAAGCCCTACTGCAAGGAACTGGGGAAAGCGAGTTCGTAAGGTAGCCACAGCGGGAGGTTGAACACAGCACAAACGAAGTCGGTTGAGAAAGCAACTTTTGGAGTTTTTCTTGCTTCCTCTTCCCTAAATTTATTCAAATTTTAACTACTGACGGGCAGTCTCTCGATGACGGCGGCCAAGACGGTGGCGCTCAAGGTCTGCCTTACTTGGGACTTCGATTTTGCAAATTTCGCAGATGTGCCTCGTCTTATCGGCGCGGTGCTGGTGCTTGCGGGATCGGAGGTGCTCGTGGTACTGCACTCGGCCTGTGCAGGTGACTTGACAGTGACGGCAGTGGAAGGGCGACGATCGCGGGTTCTTGGTCAGGCGAGGCCTTCTGGTCTTCTTACGAATGCGGTGGTTGGCGGTTCTCTGAATGACGATGGAAGCCGCGTCAGGGAGAATCGGTAGGGTCTTCTTAGGCTTCTGCGGCTTGGAGCGAGGGACTGCGGGCCTTCTCGGTATCGGCGGTAGAGCGGGTAGCGATACAGCCTCGGGAAGGCAAAAAGTGGAAGGTCTTGGTGGCCTGGGTTCCTCCACCACGATTCTGGTGGGTGTTCTTGGCTCCACTCCAAACTCGAACGTTGTCAGCTCCTGACAATTTTCGGCGAAGAACGATTGTAAGTCTTCTGCGTTGTACTCGTCCGGCGCCGAGGGGCGGTCCCTGGAAGTCTTTTTTTCGGCACTGAGCGTTATTCAAAAAGAATCAGAGTAAAAAACAAAATGTTAGTCTCTGCTTGCAATCGGGCAGAACGTCAAATCTAATAGAGATTTTAACTTACTGTCGGATTGGAAGAACTCGCAGTACTGACAAACGAATATGCGATGCTACCAAATGTGGGGTGTTGAGCGCACAAAAGGTAATCGATGGTTGAACTGTTGGTTGATGCTTCCGGTAAACAGGCCGGAACATCAGACCAGGGTTTATATAGAAAAAGTACTCAACACAAGCAGAGATAAATTGTAACTAAACGGTACTGAATTCAAAGGTATTCTAGAAAAAGTGACCCAGATGTATCAAACTACAAGGTTCTGAAGGCTCATGGTCCATCAGTATAACAGACAGCAACAAACATCATGGCAAAGTCCCATTGGTCCAGTTGGCAAGGAGGCATAAAGTGGTTGCTGATTGGTGGGTGCGAAATGTTTCGAGAACCACGCGAGATAGCCATGATGGATCCATGTCATTGGCTAGGTACAAAGAGGTATGGTGTTATGCTTTAACACTGGTGCATGAGTACAGTGCAAAAGTTGCAATGATGTCTTCTTACAGTGTAAATCCTTGGTACAGGCTACCGGAGGGATACTGTCAGGGTATTTGGTGATTTATGGGCATAATCGCAACATCTTTACACTGATTATTGGCAGATTCCATTAGATGAAAAATGTAAGGAAAAAACAACTTTTACCAGCAAATCCGGTACATTCGGATTCGAATTGATGCCTTTTGGTCTCATGAATGCGCCAGCTACGTTCCAAAGAATGATGAACGATGTTTTCAAAGGACTTCCATTTGCAAGAGTTTATATCGATAATGTGGTAATATTCTCAAACACCTTGGATCAGCACATATCGCATGTCAAGACAGTAGTAAAGAGGATAGCGGCATACAGCCTGAAAATTAAGTTAAGCAAATGCTTCTTTGCGAAAACGTCTATCCAATTACTCGGTCATATCGTCGATCACAAGGGAATTAAAGTGGATCCAAAGAAAACAAAAAAAAATCAAGTTGGCACCAAGGCCCGCTTCAAAGGCGGAGGTTCGAAGCTTCTTAGGACTGGCTTCATATTACAGAAGATTTATCAAAGATTTCGCCAAGACTGCAGCACCGTTACATGCCAGCACTTCGAAGAACGGAACATTTTACTGGAACAAGGAAATGCAAACTGCATTTGAAGAGCTTAAAGATAAGCTATGTGTCCCCCCAGTCCTCATGTATCCATATTTCAAGAGACCATTCGTTGTGGAGACAGATGCCTCAGAACGGTCTTTGGGTGCCGTTTTGTCCCAAAAAGATGAGAACAGAAGACTACACCCTGTTCAATTCGCAAGCCGAACTCTGAATGATGCGAAAAAGAGATACCCAGTCTGCGAAAAAGAAGCGCTAGCTGTCGTCTTCGCACTGAAAAAGTTTGCTCGAAAATTTTCTTATACTAATGTCTGATCACCATGCACTTAAGACAGCATTCCAAAAGAAAGATGTACATCACCGCTTGGCCCGATGGCTCGATATTTTCGAAGAATATCGGTTTGAAATTTTGCATAGGCCCGGACGCAGTAATCAGCCTGCCGATTACCTATCCCCCTTGGGGGATCCACTGAGTCCAAATGAAAAAGATTCTGAGGACTTCGTCGGAGTTGCCGAGGTGCAAGTGCCGAACGAAAACGAGTACGAAGCTTATATTCACGGATTTATTAAATTCCTTGATGGACTAGAAATGAGAAAGGTTGATCTTGAACACAGAAATTGGGTACGCGGAATCAAAAGGCTTTTACATTGTGGAATGGGAAACTCTTCCAATACACTAAAGCCGGTCCTCGTCTAGTGGCCCCTTTGAAAAAAAGAGTCAAGATCTTGAGGACTTTTCATGATGAGTTAGGGCATTGGGATCTCGAAACAACCAAAAAATTCATTACGGAGAGATTCTGGTGGCCCAGTGTCCATAAAGACGTCTGTAATTTCGTGAAAAGCTGTGACAACTGTCAAAAATTCACTCCGATACGAAAGTATAAGACAACTCTAAGTTTTCCAGTTTCCGGTCTCTTTGAAACCTTTTCAATTGACTTTGCCGGCCCATTCAAGGAAACCTCTCCGGGAAACAAATATCTCCTTATAGGGGTGGAACATCTTGCTGGATGGCCAATAGCAGTTGCAGTTGAGGAGGCCAATGCTGAAGTGGTCCTCAGATTCATCGAAAAAGAAATAATTGAACCGTTTGGTCTTCCAAAAAGGATCATCTCGGATAACGCCCTTTGTTTTACTGCAACTTCACTGCTTCGTTTTTTGGAAGAGAAAGGTATTCAGCTGAAGACAGTTCTCGCTTACGCTCCTATGGCAAACGGGAAAGCGGAGAGGATGGTTGGAACCATCAAACGAGCAATATTGAAAACTATGTCGGAGAACGAAATCCAGTGGGAACATGCCTTACCAAAAGTATAATACGGCTATCGCAGAAGAAGAGGAAGAAAAGGTCGGTCACCGCTCGAGCTAATGTACGGAAGGGCTCCTAGAATGTTACAGAGAGACATGTAAACAAATATTTTCGATGAAGAGAGTAGAGAAGTCGAACTACTGGCCACTGAAGGCTGGAGATCACACCACGCGCTAACACAGACAAAAAATAAGGATGAAGGGCCTCCAGTTCAAACCTTTTCAGTCGGCTCTAAAGTACTTGTAGTACATGAAAAAGCAAGCAGCAGGCTGTGAAGTGGCCGGCCTTCCAAACCAAGTACTCGAATCCTTGCATCGTCACGGAGGAAAATCACTCGCATTATAAGCTCTGTTCGAGCTCAGGGAAGAGATCAAGGAGGGCCATCCATGCACGCCGTCTGGTCCCTTACAATCAGAGGCCTGAAAAATTCCTTCTCACACAGTACTACGCGCAACCACGGGGCATACTCTTCTTTAACTATAGAATGATTCCTATGGGAGGAAAAAGGGCCTGGGAATGGATCATCTCGATTACGCGGGACTACTACGAACTCCATGTAATCATCCATTTCTATATTAATATATGCCTATGTTTTCGTATATTGAACGGACCATTGCTAACTCAGGAAGATTTTCGACTATTAATAAGAGTCCTATTTTCATTCCAAAACGGAAGGTTCACGGAAGCAGGTCCAGAGTTTGTGGAAGTAGTATATCATTACTCTATAGGAAGGTATGGAATGGTAGCTATCGGAGACTTGTCGCAAACGTATCTGAACATTGTCCGTCCGATTTACGTATTTCTCAAGAACAACCAAGATGTGCGACTGAGAGGTTACAGCTTACCCCCTGATATGGAATATCGACTGGTCAAATTTCCCTTATGGGAACCTTATGTTTCCCCGCCACAAATTGGGAACATTGAGGGTGGCGAAGATCCTCCCGAAGCAGATGATAACCCGAGGAGGACCTTCGGGAGACAACAACCCGCCCAGAAGAGGTTCTGGTCGTCCCCCAAGAGGACCTCGTGCAGGTCCCAGTACGTCAGGAACTGGTCGGGGCCATTCATCGCGACAGCCCGCCACAACTTCGTCTAGCCCTCCTTCACAACCATGCACAGCATACAGTTGGAAGAAGAAGATTATCTTTTGGTTGCGCAATATCTCTGAGGACGCGAACGATGCACAGGTCATTTCTTATTTCATGATAAGCATCTGTTTATGTTTTCGGGCGCTACATGGACCGCACTTATCTTACGAAGATTCATTCTTGATGATGCGTGTCTTCTTTCTTATCGGCATCCATTCCTCCGGCATCTTCCAGAATAGTTTGCATATCATATACATTTTTTCACTCTTGGAAGATTCGGAAGAGTCACGGAGGAAGAATGTATTCAACCCCACCTCGATGTTATCAAACCAATATATGAGGCTATGCTACAAAGTGAGGTACCGGTAATGCAAACTTACTTTTTGGAGCATCATATTGGTAATCAGTTGCATCCGTACCCGTTCGAAAGACCTTAAATTTTATCAATAAGACAGCGAACACTAACAGAAACAGAAGAAGAACAATGAAGAAGAGCCGGGACGTTCGTCTCGAGCGGGAGAGCGTGTCGGAACGAAAAAGATCCTCCTCGCATCTTGAAATCCGTCCTTGACCAATCGCCCTACCTTTGTCTTCCCAAAACAAATTCTGAATATCTTTTTCCTTTATGAATCCAAATTCACTGTAAAACTCCATTTTCTACTTTATGTTTGAATATTTGGTCCTCCCCTTCAAAGAGACGCCTCTCAATTCGTGGTCACTTCGCCTCCCAAATTCAGTTCCGATATTTTATCACGCAGATTTTTATGATGCCCCGAATTCATAAATCCAAGGCCGCAGTATCGCTTTTTTTTGACCAAGACCATGATGATTACCAAAGACATGCCCCTATTTAAAGTGCTATAGCATTGTCGCTAAAGCATCACTCCTACCACCAACAATTTGATAAGCTGATTACCCTTTCTGTCAACAACCGCAACCCCGCTCACCCCTTTTCCAGAAATATGACGTCAAATCGCCCCTCTGTCCCTATCTCCAAAAACAGCCCTTCCCGTCCCATCAATGGCCTCCGTCTCGCCGCCTACGGGCCAACCGATGCCGACGACTACATCCGGCGGCAAACTAAGAAGAAAATCATCGAGTTCGTTCGCCACCTCCTCATAGAAGAAGAGGCGAAGGAGGTAAGTGAGGATGAGACTGAGAAAGTCGAGGAGGAGAGCGGGGAGTCCTACGAGGAATGGTTAGCCCCTGAGCTAGTGTACGAGACTCAGGGGAAGAATGGGGAGGAAGAGGAGGAAGAGGAGGATGATGAGGACGAGGACGAGGACAAGGTGGATGAGGGAACAGAGGGCATGGAAAGTGTTGGACTGGTGGGGCCTGGACTGGAGAGTATGGAACAAGTGGTGCCGACGCTGGAACCGGACGGAGATATCTTTAGTAGTTTAGATATCTCCCAGGAGGGAATAGAGAGCTATGGGCCGTTCGCAGATATTTGTGGGGACTTCTTGGGCAGCATGGATATTTTGGAAGAGTTGTCTGGATCTGATTTAGAGAATGGGAAATAAGAGGATCTCATTGATTGTTCGTCTCTTAAGTATCTGTTGCTTAGAGTATATCGTCCACACAAATCGTTTTTATGCATTTCTGGGTACTTTCTGTAGTTTTGTTCGGACTTTAGTGGTAGCCAAAAGTCTATATAAGCTGAGTAAACCGCTTCCTCATGGAGTGGTCAAGCACGTTGGCAGACAACTTCAAGCCCAGTCCCAAATAGTTAGGAAGTTGAGAGTCAACTTCAGACCCAAGAAACATTTTTTCTATGCTGCTCACAGAGCATCAGTGGTAGACTCTGCCCCTTTCATACTTGCTTGTAGCCCTCACAACTCTCTTCCATATAAACTCCTTTTTTTCATTCAACCATACCACAGTAGCACTTTTGTCGCTTGCAAAACCTCCTTCTTGGGGTAGTTGGTTCTGAATATCTCTTCCCCTGACGATTTACGCCTATTAGTTTCGTTGAATAGAGATTTTGGCTCCAAAAAAATGTTTTTTTTCAGAGGGAGCGTACAATATGATAGCAGCAAAACACAGGGAAGCGGAATACATGAAAAACTGCAAAGTTGATTTGGCAAAGGAATAATTGATATGAGAAATCCCCGGGTGGGAAGAAATTTTTACTTGATAGGAAAAGTCCTGCGAATATATACCGTGGGATTGACAACTAAACGGGTATACGGCGGGTATAGGGCTTGAATGCCCTGCAGCTAGGAACTGAAACGGGAATTGAGGCGGCGTAACTCCTGTCATGGAGACGCCCCCTGGTGAGCGGCAGCGAAAGTAATATCCGCAAGATGATAGGATACAGCTTAAAGGAAACGCGAAAGGGAGGAAAACTGACTATTTTGCTGTGGCATAGCACGATGCCGTACTAGCTAATGCCGCCGGTCACTTGAGGTAGAAATTGGAAGTCCACACAGTTAAACGAATGTTTCAATTTACCCGTAAAAAGCAAGTGTAAAACAGCTTGGATTTTTCGGTTACGAAACAGCGACAACGAATTCTTTCCTACGCCCTCATTTTTGTCTATTTTCGATAATTTGAAAGAGTACTTCACTCTCTTCACGAACACGTCTAGCATACACTGGGGGATAGCCGAACCGTTTTGGATTTCGCCGGGGGATTGAATGTGCGTTTGCACGTCATTCTACCGGGCCAAATTCTAAAAAAATCACCTTCCAGCAATTGGCGGCAGCCCGAGACAGGTCCAACCGACAATATAAATAGACATTTGTTGCCGTTGAAGGCCCTTCCTTCTACTCCACACCTACCCTACATTCGGTTCCTCACAGCAGCCTTCTTCCTCAGAATTATCCATTGTCGATTCAGCAGCATCCTCAACCGTTCAGCATGGTCCTGGGGGACTGAAGCGTACGGCCGAGTCTGCGGCCGCCGAGTTACGCCGCCGTCAAGCTGAGCGGCGTCGACTAGAGATGTCGGTGATGGGCACAGATGCGGATGTGGAGGAGCAGTCGGATCTCGAGGATGATGAGCAAGCAGGGGAGCAGGCAGGGGAGCAGACAGGGGAGCAGGCAGAAGAGGTTGGTTCGGCTCCGGAGGGTCGGGAGGAGGATAGCCCCAGGCAAAGGGGGAAGAAAAGGGCAGGACCTTCGAAAGGGGTGGCGGCGAAGCATCCGCGGAGGACTGTCAGCGCCGCGCGGGGGGAGGAGGGGGGAGTTCGTCATCCAAGTAACCGGGGCGTCTTTGTGAGAAGGTCGGATCCAGCTCGAGCAAGGAGCAAGTGCGCGAGCTAGAGCAACATGAGATTCCCTAATATCATCTCCAAGGGGTTGCGGATCCAATCATCGTCAAGGCTGTTGTCTGTGGAGACGGATCGGCTGGTGCAGATGGTGCGGAGTTGGAAGAAGGTGAGTTGTATGCATCTCGAAGCAAGAACGGTGCCCACAACACATTTTTCAGATTTGATCCCCGATGGATGACACTACACTCTTCCGAAACCGTATCACAGGAATTGTGGAGGCCCACCGTGCTGTCCCCGAAGGTGTATCCGACTGATGTGCCGCGGTTCGGTCCAGTTGTCAAATTCCGGGCCGTGGAGCTGAAGGACGAAAAGCTTGTTTCTAATCGGTTGAGGAGTTATATGATCCAGTTTCTCCGCGACAATCCGGGCGTGCGTCTTGTATTGGCCAGTCCAGGGGCCAAACCGGAAATTCCGAACGTACATACGTTGTACGTGAAGGGACACGGTCGGGTGTGGAAGACCCAACGCAGTGGGAATTGTCTGTTGGCGGCGTTGGCTAATGGAATTGATCTTGTTCTTGGGCGTGCGGCGGCCCGTGACTTTTTCATACAGGCCGAGGGGTCTTCATTGGTCTGCCACAAAGTCTCTGGGTTGCCGGGTTTGTTGCAGAGATTCCGTGTGAAAGCCGAAGCGAGAAAGTTACCTCGAGCCATGCGGGTGCGGATGCCTCTTGATCCTTATGGGGCCCTGGCCGAGGCGTCGATCGGAGTCTTCATTGTTCTCTTGGAGGGGCCGTCCGACCATTGTGTAGTCGTGGACGCAGCCAGAAAGCTGATTTGGGATAGCGTGGATCCCTGGCTCCTCCGTTGTTCCGCGCGCACGTTGAATTTGCGCGGCGGGGGTGACGGGGTGAAGAAGGTGAATGTTGGTGCTCGCGAGCTCTTCCCAAACCCGAAGACACCTGCTGGTCCTTGCGGAGGATAGATGATGGCTTCACTTAGTAGCATTCACGTACTGATAGTCTTGCATTCACGTACTGATAGTCTTGCATTCACGTACCGATAGTCTTGCATAATTGAGTAAACCGCATTGTCTGAAGTTGGTTCTGAAGGTTCCCAACTGTGGGGTGTCCGGCTGACAGCAGGGGGGCACCATGCAGGCCACAGTGGGGATATGGCATGTATTGCTGTACCAGCCCTGGTGGCCGTTTTTATCGGGCCAAATTCAAAAGTTCGGCGTTTTTTTTGAATAGGCCTTGGCGGGCTTGTTTATCGGGCCAAATCAAAAAAAATTCCCGTTTTTTCCAAATCGCCCCTGGCTGTGGCAAGAGTCGGGACAAGGCCACCGGTGGCTTGTCTATAGAAGCCGTGCCCTTGCCCTGCCCGGTTGCGGTTGCGGGGGTTCCCCTCGGTGGACGTTCTTGCTTGACACGAGCGATGGCCTGCGTGTTTGCGATGGGTGCGCCCGTAGGGCGGTAAGCGGTGGGTCCGCCGGTGCCCTCCGCAAGGGGGTGAGCGTCGGAGGAGAAGCCATGGTCCGCCCAGTAATCGGGTGTGTCCAGTAGTGCGGCCGTGGGCCCTCGTTGAGTGACAATGCCTAGGAGCTCGAGAGGAGCTTACAATGGGGGTACAATCATCGACGCGGTCCCTTGGGGTGTACAAATTCTTATTCGACGGGTTCAGGGCACCGACTGTGGCGGGCCACAGTGGCACGGTCTAGAAGGTCTTGGAGTTCGGAGTGTTGTGGAGACGATTGACTCCAGGTGGAGCTTCAAGGCGGGGAGCAGGGGTCGGAGCCCCCTGTCCGGTGGCAATCGATTGAGGTACCAAAGGGCCGCCGTACGCTTAGCAGAGATGGAGAATGGGCCTCGGAAGACCGAAGGACCCTTCTCGTGCTGGGGGATTTTGTGGAGGTGGCCAGAGCTGGCTTCGAAAGCAACAATGTCCTGGATCGCCCGCAGGGACTTGGCAAGGCCAAGCGCAGTCCCGGGGGGGTCGTTGAGCATACGGACCAGGAGTAAGAGGACCGGAGCTGAGCGGAGGGTGCACCAATTCCTGTGATCGCGAGCGGAAGCCTCGGGACGAGAGGCCTGGGTTTGGAACTTTGCAAGGTGCCGTACCCCAAGCAGATCGGCCCTCTGCCGAACCGGAGCTAGTCCGGCCAACAGGAGGCCTCTCGGGAGGTCTCGAGGTGTAACTGTTGTGCGAAGGATCCAAGAGGTCGCGGCCCTCAACAGCTTATTGGTCCGAAGTAGGGCCATAGAGCTGAGAGGTTGAAGGTAGAGGGCGTACTCCATTTGGGACGCAACGAAGGTCTTGAAAAGGGCCCGACGGATTCCGTAGTCCGAATTCCACCGTTCCGTACTGCGAGAGAGGAGGGAGAACATACGCCCTGATTTCTCCAGACGAGCAAGTAGACCATAGTCAGACACACCAGTTGGCGAGATGAAAACCCCAAGGTACTCGGAACGGGGGAGGCGTTGAAGCCTCTCGCCCTCGAGGACATAGGAGTCGACAGTGTTCGTGATGACCGAGGACTTGCCACAATTCCATACCATTCCTGCGGAACGAGCCCAAGCACTAGCCTTGAGGAGGACTTGACGCAGGACGGTTGGAGATTCGGAAAGGGAGATGACGTCGTCCGCGAAGCAGATTGTCTCCCCGCCTTCCGAGTCGTTCAGCGACTCCAGGAAAGGGTCCATGAAGATATCAAAAAGAAGAGGGCTAAGCGGGTCACCCTGAGGAACTCCAGATGTATACCACGGTAGCACTTTTGTCGCTTGCAACACCTCCTTCTTGGGGTATTTGGTTCTGAGTATCTCGTCTCCCGACGATTTATTCCCATCGAGATCCCCGGAAACATGTTTTCAGAAATGGACGAAGAGATTTGTTACAACAATAATCCAAAGTTCTCTCTCGACCTCGATACTGTACACAGGGATACCGCATGATATTGATGCGGTGCCCTTCTCCCTGCGAATCCGTAGTCCAATCGCTATTTGCACGCCCGTAAGGCCGAGAACTGACATCGCATCTGATTGTCTGATTGAAAAACTTTGTTGCACTGCCCGTAAAAGAAAATGTAATTCTTGGTTCCAAGGGTATGCTACTTCAGCGGAGTACTTCCTCGGGGTATCCGCCAAGCTCAGTTGCCCACGACTCGTTATTTTAAGACAATTGTTCCCGGATTAATCGGCAGTCGGGGACTTGCACGATTCAACTTACCGGGCGGGTAGAGATCATACCCAGGTACCGGGAGGAAGAGCGTGGTTGGGTGCTACGAAAATGGCATTTGGGTTGTTTCTTGTTATTCAAATTGTTGCTTCCGTTGCTTCCGTAAGGGCCTATTGAAGCCCTTTTATAGTTTAATACACAAATAGAAATAACTGTATGAAATAGTGCACCATCAGAGTGGATGAGGAGAGGAATCAAATTACTTTATGCGGGGACGAAATGAGAAGAGGTCGAAACTCGCTGAAAGTGCAATACTCAGGTAAGGGCATCAGTTCCATCGCGAAGTCCCGTTGGTGTATCTTGAAAACATCCTCTCTTTATTCTATCTGCATTCCAGCGATTTTCAAATCATCATATTCACGTGGTTTAGATTCAAATCCCTTCTCAATGCTCTTTGATTCTTCGACAAATTTCTGCGATCCGGTTCCGATTGTGTCATCTACAAAAGCACCCACTAGTTCTGCTAGTTTCCCGTGTATTACCTTGAAGAATAACAACAAGTCAGTGAACGTTGGAACCATCATCATATCCTCACGAAGGTGGCTGGCGAGTATCACATGCCAGTAGTCCCCGCTATCGGTCAATCCGTAAAGTGGTTTCAACAATATCAATAGCTGACCTGGAGAAATCCTAAACTCCTTCGTGGATTTCACATATACATCTCGCATCAACTTTTCGGCTGATTGGAGGTAAGCCTGGGAGACGTCTTGCGACACGTTTCAAACCAAAACACGGCTGCTAATAAAAGCAGTAGTCTGATTGAACTTTGTTTGAGAGCCGTGCTATTATGCACAAGAGCATTTTTCTCTGAGTCTGTGTGTCCCTGTACGACAAAAAGTGCGTTGTATACCTCCTTATTCGTGTCTTTATTATTTATGGACAGCAAGAAGCGACGGCCAAACACATTTGCATCGTCTGGTACGTCCTGACGCCAAACAATCTCGTATACATTGCGTTTTGCCAGTTCCTCTAACTACTTTGCTTTTGCTGCATCAAACAATCCTGATTTACCCCTCTTGTAGGCTGGCTGCAGTACTTCTGTAACAAATATTCCCGGAGAGGGGCTAGAGACTAACTGTTACATGACCACATGAAGCCTTTGCAGTTCATTATCAGCTACCTTAGCTGAGTTCGGTAAGACTTGACTAATGTTGAAGTGTACTTTATGTCCGTCAATATCCACGAATACCTCCTTTAATGAGCGCATAACAACTTTGTATGGTCCATCCCAGCTGTTCTTCTTCTCTCTATACATGTAGACCATATCTCCAGGATTGACGTCGAACAGAGAAGCTGGCGGCAATTTTGATCTTAGAGCCTTTTTCACTCTAATTTCGGCTGTACTAGTTGCCATTTCTCGTGGTGCAGAGTTAATAGCTTGCATTAGCTCAATCCGCTTCGGCGGATGACTGTATACTGATGGCAGTTATGGTATCATACCATATACGAGCAATGAAGGAACCAGACCTTCTGATCCCATGGTGTCTTTGATTCCTTTCACGGCACAGCGAAGAGCAATGTTGGGGTCTAGCTTTGGACAACTATGGCGTATACATTGGAACACTCTCCATAAGGGTGCATGGTATCGTTCCCCTACTCCGTTGGAGTTATGAATTTGTACACCTGAAAGTTCCATCTCAACTCCATTTATGGTTCTTTAGTCATACCATAGTGTCGACGTGAACACTTTGCACTCGTCAGCCTTGATACGGCGAGGATAACCAATGTAAGTTGTCATCAATCCCTCTATGAAAGCATCCCAAACATCTCTATTCGACACCCCTCTCAAAAACACTGCGTTCTGATAGTGCGTCTGGGTGCCGACCATATAGAGGGCGGTTACTTTGCGTTTCTTACCGATATCGAGCCACATAAGATCTAGTGACAGCTCATTGTTGAACACTATTTCATCTTCTGGTACGGATAATCTGAACCTGTAAGGTTTGGGGGATGTTACTATACAACTTAGACATTCTTTCAAAATCTCCTCTAGCGTGCTGAGAGTGCTACCCGTACAGTCTTCAGGTTTTGCACGGCGCAGCAGGTTGTACAGTTTCCGTGTCTTGGGGTGAAATAAGTGTAGGTGCAAGCGTTGTAGCTCTGTTTTTGTGAACATTACTTCCTTCCACATCAATCTAACAAACATGTGTCCTCGAGTGCGTACAATTGGTAGTTCCCATACTCCCTCTTTCGAAACTAACTTGCTGTTAAAGTTGTCTGCGTAAACTGTTTCTCTGTCCATTGTATCAGGACCAAGCAAAAGATGGACGTCAGCTCGAACAGAGTCAGCCTGGATACGAAAACATAAGCCACTGCGTATAGGAATTCTAATATCCATATATCCCAAGCTGTCGACAAGTGTATCACCGAATTTGAATGTGTATGGAGACTCAGTTAGAGTCATAGTTAGGTTAGCTTCTTAACAGTATGCTTTGACCTGGTTGATTCCAATTACTGACCTTCCGGCACCTGTATCAATACAAGCGCCAAGGAAACGATACTTGCTGTAGCGACGCTTCAATCCCTTGATACGAGACTTGAGACGACCTACGACAATACGGTTCTTATACCTTCCGTTCATTTTCATTGCTTTGTTCCCCTTATCAGGGCCTTTCTTAGGCCTTAAGATCGGGATCCGACGGCTATACAGATCCCGCTTTAAAAACACTGCTGTTTATCATCTGTATCATCCCTAAATCCTGGTTTGGTATGGGTTTTACAGACTGCATGAGATTGTGGTGCACGGTAGCCATTTTTGCATCATTTGAGCCCTCACTAGAATCCAACTCACTGGAGTTCTCGGATGAATTCTGTTCCATTAATTCAGCATACTCGAATAAGGCTTCCCTTGTCCTGCGATTGAAGTTATGACCCCTCCTCTGCTCGAGGTACTTCAAGGAGTTTCTACTAATACTTTCCCTGTCCTTCGGCAACGGGCACTTACTTACTTTGCATCCACCTTTCCCACAATTCCAGCATTCCATATTTGCAGGTTTGCCGTAGTTGTTGAGTTTGTAAACCTGCTTTTGTTTATCGCCTCGTGGATCGCCATATCTGCGTTGGCCAGCGAAGTTAACATCTCTGACACGACTGTTACGATAACTTACCTTTTCCCAGTCGTCCTCGTCATTATTAAACTTTTCATGCGTCTGGTGAAGTTGGAGAGAGTTTTTTATTTCACGCTGTAGTTTTTGGTATGTGAAGTTACGAGAATGAATAGCGGATGTAACAGACAGTGCTCACTTCCTGCCACGAGTTGCATCCATTAGTGTAGTCTTTCTGTATAGATCAGTGCGGCACCCCTTTGGAGCCTGCGGAACCAGTCTCTGTATCTCTTTGCATAACCCAGTGAAAGCATCCTGCTCACTACGACTATCTTTTTCAAACTCTGAGATGTGTATGCCTCTAAGTTTGTCCGCTACGGCTTCCATTCTTGCATCAGAATTAAACTGTCTGGCCATTATATACACAATTTCATGAAAGGTCTTAGCCTTCCCTTCAATCTCGTCAGTATAAAATGTCATGGCATGTACTGTAAAAAAATGATGAAATAGGGATACCATTTGATAGTTAGTCATCTTGAGTACTATAGCTGCTCTCTAGTAGTGGGTTAAGCATTCTTCCCAACATTGATCTGTCGCACCGCTAAATTTGGAGAACAGTAAAGCAAAACGCTTTGATATGTCATTTGTGATAGACCTGGTCGAAATCTTAACGGATGGATTCCCATGCTTAGGTAAAGGAGATCGAGGGGGTGTATCATATTGAAAGTTATGGTTGTTTCCAGAAATCGAAGGCTCATACGTCAACCTAAAAAGCCCTCCCTTACGTTGCATATCAAAAGCTCTCAGAGCATTGATCTTTTTTTCACTGTACTCATTTTCATCACAAATCCTGCAAATAAGTCTGCGTACGATGAGAAGGCCTGATTCTGCTGTTATAGGAACATCAATACTGTAACGTGACAGAAAATCTCGGATCTTAGAAAATATTGGCATCCTTTTTGCTATTTCCGGTTCAATGAGTTGCAATGGAGACATCTCTTCTCTGATCTGTTCCAGTAATGCGTCCGCAGAAAACGGTGGATCGGCAGTAGCATACTCCACAAATGCGGCCACTAGTCCCTTTAATCATTATCGGCTTCAAAAGAATCGCCAAATGGTTTCCTAGCGTTCAAGTTCGGCGGCATGGTTATTTTCCCGAATGAGCGTTATTCCGGAATGTTGTTAAAAACGGAGAAAAGGCAGGTCCTAGGTGATTCCTGTTTTTCCCAGAGGAACTCTCTCTCAATTCGATTGATAAAATTGTGTTTACTAGACTGTTGACTCTTTCTACTTCTTTTTTTTCAAAGGCATCGTTCTAGACTGGATTGATGAATAAGTACCAATGCTAGATTTTATCCTCTCCCATCCAGAGTAGTAAAGAATGCAACAATATCCACAGTAAACCATGAATTTCGCACTTGCATTCCATTAAATACTGACAAACAAAAAAATAGACTCAAAATATTTCCATGAATCACTGTGCAGTGACGTCATCAGTGTGCGGCATCATTTCAGTAAACATACATGCTGACTAACTACAAAAAACCCATTCGGAATTACAGTGTAACCAATTTTCGACGGCGGTGTCAGCGGGATGACATGACTCCGATCGCAGATCATTGCTTTCACAGAGACACCAAATTATTTCATCAAAATAAATCAAGGAGAGTCAATTTGATTCTTATGGCGGTGATTCACGGCACTAGCACTTTTTTCTTTCCGAGCAGCGAGGATCAATTCTTCACCGTCCATCTAGCTGCATTTACGTTAGTCTTATGATTGCGCGTCAATGAAATCATCGAATGGTCGTTAGAAAAGACGTCTGAACGAGTAAATCCGTCTGCGCAGTTCTGTTTTCCTGGGATCTAGCCGATAGTCCTGATTTCATAATTTACAAATAAAGACTATCTATTTGTATCAGCGTCGATCTGCAATCGTTTCTCGAGAGTATGGGCATTCTTCGCTACAAACTTACAGTAAATGTCGTGCGAGAGTCGCTAGATATATATGTCGACACATAGACATCTAGAGGTTGCTCAGAACCAAGCATCTCACACACAGCATGCCTCACGTAGTATGCTTCATCATAACCGTTGACAAGGGCAAGCAACTCTGCCACCATTACAGATCTAGTGACTCTACGGCAGTTTTTGCTACCAAAGTGCAAAACATTTGCATGATTATCTTGATCAGCCAATACAATAATGAACCCAGCTTGCGATGCCAAATTAGCCGCGTTACCGAAAGAAGAATCAGTAAACTGCATCAATCGTAGTGAATCTCTTTTAAGTTCACGTAGCTCAAACCAAAGTCATGTGTCTGTTTGCGATACTCGATAGTACCCATGATCTTCTTTTTTGATGGTTCACACCCCTTTATCTATCTCGCCAATGAGTAGCTGCACACAGCTCGATATATCTGGGGGAAAATTGGTTGCTATATACTGCATCTTTGCCCTGACACTTAGAGCTCCCGCCTTTGTTAAAGGCATGGGTAAATCCTTCAGTTTCCCAGCACTGCTCAGCATGTACTGGTCAGCAGAGATGCGCGATATGCATGAACCGTTAAAAGTAAACTTGTCTCCAACCTTCAAGAGCTTCCTCTTTCTTTTGAACTTGCTGGAGTGTTGTTCCTCTTCCGCCATACTTCCTGGCAGCCAACGACAAAAGATTCATCTATCTGCAGTATTGTTATGTCCGGGACATTCTTTCTGCTTTGCCGACGATATAAAATTCAGCCGTCTAAATACAACCAGTCTACCATCTCTTTGTGGAACCTCCACTACGCTCCAAGAAAACTGTAGAGAACGCCGGATGGCAATCCTCCACTACGATAAGCAGATGTCCGTGTGACAGCATTGTACCACACGGACGAAATTTTGACAGGGCTCAGGTTAAAAAGTAGGTGACAATGTACGCTTAGTAGGCTATCAATCAGATGAGTAGTGTTGTGATCTGGGGGTCACAGGGGCTAATTTCTGCTGTCGAATACCATACAAAGTGCTCGAAGACGAAATTCTGGGCAAAAGAGAGCGGCGCGCCTCAAAAATATCAGCGCAGAAAAGTCCAGAGATGGGCCGCGCGATTAACAGGCTTATCAAACTAAAGTTTAATATAATCGTAGCGGGGAAATTGCCTAAACAGATTCTAGGAGAGCCTACTGGTCTTGCGAAGTTTTGATGTCGGCTTTAAATCTATTCTCCAGTCCCTTCGCCGACCACGGAATCTGAAGTTTTGAGTCCGTCCTAGTCGATAATAACACAAGACTTCAAGCAGAACGTCATTTTTCCACGATTGAAGTACGCGCGGTGCGGTGGTTCAGATTGTTTAGGCCGAAGATACGGCAGAGTTTTAAGTCTTCAAAACCAATACGGCCATTTAGTTGAGTAATCCGTGCGCTTAATTGAATTTTTATTCTGCATGTGGCCACTTCACTTCATCGGCCCGCTACTCGATTATATCGCAAACGAACAATAGGTGTGTATGTAAAGACGATCGACTGCAGTTGCAGGATGACGACTTGTACCTAATTGTGTCTTTGTTTCGAAGATAAAGAACTGTCGCGAAGGGCCTTATTTATTAGCTGACCTTCTGTGGTCTGTACTGTACTTTCCATAGCTTATTTGATGATCTGAATCGCGGAATGAGACCAGGATAGACTCAATTGGCAAGAACTTCAGACCCGCCCGGGAAGAAGCCTGTGAAACTCTGGAAGACAGATATTTGTCCTGTGCAAAGCTTCGAAAGTCGAACTATTTGAGGATAGAGAGCATTGATGGGGTTTTCGCAGTAAGTTTCAACTTCTGACATATGCACTAACAGCAATTGGAGAGGCATAACTCCTCCTTGATTCAATTTTAAAGGAATATAACTCTGAGGATTAATTTCTGTTTAATAATAATAATAATAATAATACTAATACGCGCACAGATAGCGCAGCTCGATAGAGCTATAGCGCTTTGCTTAAAATTTATAATTTATTTGCGTGAAATCATAGCGATGAAGGTTCGTGACTTTGCACCGCACCCAAAAGAAAGGTAATGAAAGTTGCACTGCCCATCTGTCGCAGCTTCCCAAGATATCGCATAGAGCCTGCCATTGGATCCTTGAAACTCGCTTCTGGTCTGCCACAAAACATATTAATTTTGCCAGCAGCCGTTTAAGTCTCCGATTTGGTAAAACTTGTCGAAAATGCAAGGATGCATTTTTTAGAGTCCTTTAGTGTGGCTGTTTCGCTCTTACTACCATTTTTATCATCCTCGGTCTACATTTTCTTCCTCGTATCGTGCTATTAGCAATACTTTTTACGATCGTTCCAGTGTCAGGGTCACTAGGATATTCTGCAGGACTATTCGCTTAGGAGTTAAGCTAGTAGCCACTAGATGTGCCAGAGATAGCTGACGGCATCTACGGCGTATAGAAATCCTCCCCGCCCTGGGCATCAAAGTAGAAACGATCATTAACAATTTTATTTTCAAACTATTCAAGCTTTCTACACTAGTAAAAACGTATACTGTTTTTCCGGCTCGCGGCTATCGCATATGGTCTGATTTTAATCCGTCGAATTTTTTTGGACATTCTACATTTTCCGGTTTTCGGGGAATTCAAAGAGTAAGTCTATTCGCTATTCGATAGTAAAATATATTTCTATTTGTCCTGTTTACAGGTTTTTTTAAGCCACATGTAAGCCGGGAAATACTAACCATGACGTTTCTTTTTGATTATTTCTGAACATTATACGGTGGACAATAAGGGAAGCGATTCGATCGTGATGCCAGGTAGCCCACTTTGCCCGAGCGAATCCAGAAAAAGATCGGAATCCCGATCGACCTTGTATAAGATCACAACATTTGTCAGCATTATCCCAACTCCGAGTGTGAGCACTGAAGATACCGTGGTCAATCCATTTTCGCCTTTTGTCGCGGTTTCACCGATCAGCCAGGACCCTCCACGATGTAAACAAATATAAGCGTCCCAAACCAATACGAGCCCTTTACCTTCGGCCTTTCAAATGGCGTCATGTGTCCCAATAATTTCACCGTCAGAATGAGGCAGTATACATGTGAATTCAGGTCCAGGCGAAGTTCAGGGTTTAAAACTTCCACGTATGCCACAAAGTAAAAATTCAGTAATCGATCTTACAAATCGTCCTATGACTGACAATGCTTACAGGCTTAACTCTAGGGCTCCAATACGGCAATGCCACAGAGCTGAAAGTCGATTGGCTTATTGCGCCAGGGTTAAAATGGCTACTTCACGGGTGACTGTAAAGAAGAGGACCTGCAAGCTTTGTGAGGTTACTTGCCACAGGTCTAAAACCTATTTACACCATTTCCAGAGCGGTAGGTACAAGAACCGTTTACAGAATAAGAAAAACCCGTAGCTCCATCAAGGGCACAACGCAGTTTCGATAGCCATTCACATCTACAGCACCACAAGGCTGAGATGAAATCATTTTAAGGTAGTCTCAAATTAGATTTAGCTAAATCCAATCTGGATATTTGATCTTGTTCTAAGTAAATTGAAATTTGAACTACCAAAGTAATTTTCATTCTTGCTTGAAATTTTGAAAACAAAAAATGAAATAAATCAAATTGAAAATCAAATTATATAACAATGATACGATATCTACGCTTCGGTACAAATTTACTGGATACCAACCCACATATCCACCACAGTAAATTAACCCCCGTTTATACGTTTCATCAATTATATAAAGAGAGATGTTTACAGTGGGATAAATTGGAAATTAAGAGCGAAAAAAAAATATTTCACAAACAAAAAATATACGTACACGAGTGCGAAAAAAACAGTGCCAACCCAACCCACCCACTCGAGCTCCGGCCCCCATACCCTTTGCCGAATCAATCATCCGACGAGCTCTCAAAAGTCTGAGCAGACACTCAAGCCCTGGACCTGACGCCATTCGCCCCCTTTTACGTCGCGTGCTCGCTCACGCTCCGGCAGTCGCGGAACAACAAGCGGGCTGGAACGAGGTCGGGATCTTGCCGTTTGCCGGTTTACTGACGAACGTGGTGAACGCGGAGAGAGCGTCCGCTTGTGGTTCCGCGACTGCCGGTACTTCTCCGGCGCATCCTTGATCGCCACACCGAAAAGACCTTCAGACCACACCGCTTACGTTCCATCGCCATCGACGTCCTATGAACAAGATTCGTAGCATGTATCCTTGCAGTCCGACTCAGTAGCGACTTACAGCTTCTCTCTTACCTTAAGCCACCGCAGGACGCTCCCGGCTCCAAGAATTTCATTGACGCCATAATATACGCACTCTGCGTGACACCAACAGCGCTGAGATCAAGACTATGTTCTCCTCAACACTGACCTCAGCCTCAGGAACGCCTGCAACTATGTAGAACGGTCCAATCTCCAGAATTCGATCTGAAATTATGCTCCACAGGCCGCTCGCCTCGTCCACTTCAACAAGGGACACCCCTCTAACTTTTATTTCGGGCCCTATACTCTGCAATCTGCAACCGAGACACACCAGGGTGACCCCCTAGCCATTCACCTCTATGCAATCGTAATCCATCGGTTCCTTTATCATCTGCGCCGCTCCTTCCTTCAGGTTCCACTGCTTGACCTAAGGCGAGGCGAAGGGGGAAGGCGGCCACCAGACTTGGGTGCATTTAGGGACGGCTAGATCAAGTCCAAGGCGTCTAGCCTGCGAGGGGAACTAAACTGCGAGTGGTGCGATGGTTGGAAGCCGTACGAATATTCACCCCAGCCATGTTGCTGAGTCTACAGTATTGCAACAAGTTGTACTGTATCTGATAGCCCAGTCAACAAACAGGGGGCATCGGGGAGAGCCATTCAGGGGTATGTCGCATATCGCTTGCTTGTCAAATTAACATCCACGTTGAAGAATGCGGCATACCTCTTCGTCATGGATTCGGCGCATCATCCAAAGTAAGCACCACTTTTCCCACGCTCGTGCAACTCTGAATGAATTCCCCCCCCACAACTGGCCTTCCCAAATTCATCTCATCCAACGTCTCAAACCCCCTTCTGAATCAACGTCCGTTGCTCGAGCAGATATTCAACATGAAACCCGGCCACCGACTTTTTCTCATTCATCCAGCTGACCAGGTCCAATCATGGTCGCCAAAGCAATCCCCACCCCATCTTGAGAAACTTACGCCACCAGGGCAGCCTCCACATCCTAATCCCGCCATCCGGCATCATGCTAGCACTCCCCATCACAATATACTTCCCACCAGCATTCAACAGTGCATATCCATGGGCAAAGTTCCTCCCCAACACGGAATCGACCACCACATGCACTCCACCATCCGCGTCTAACGTCCGCTCCCTCACAGTTCTCTCTAGCCCCAAAGTAGTATCATCGAATCCCCTCACCGCAAACCGCTCCCCCATCTGCGAAAACCGAAAACCTCGCCTTGTGCTCATTCCCAACTGTGCAAACGGGAACGCCACTGATCTCCTTGACCGTAGCCACCAACGCTAATACTAATGCGCGATGAGTTGGGAATTTAGTTGGCACGATCGTGTAATGCGGCATGGCCCATTGGCCCCAATCTGTGCTCTACCCGTTACGGTAGGTTGTAACTCAAGTGAGCTCGGGAGACCCTCACAGTGGAGAGGAGGGGAGGCAGGAATGGAGAGGGGCCATGTTTTTTTCTCTGTCTTACAATTCCTCGCTCATGCGAATTTAACTGCAAATCACACTGAGCTGCTTCTTATAGTCGGGCCCACTTTACAAGGCGAGCTGCTGTATGCCGTAATGCATAATGAAAGCTCACTCATCATGGATACGTGACACGCTACTGTAACCCCACATTGTCTTGTTCATCATCTCTCGGACTCCACGGCACGTGGCCGACGGGGTCTATCCTGGTAGTTCTTTATTTTCCTATCTGTCTGCCCCTATTTCTAAGCTATTAATTTCTACCTCTAGACGCATTAGCAGAATACGCTTACTCACTCATTTTCCAGGTCTTGCGTCGGCCTTCTAGCGACTTTGAACCGGATTAACTCCGTTTCTTGGTTCCCCCCATGCCGACCACTTGTGCCAATTATTTGATGCGCTTTGGAACATAGGCTAATCTATTTTTCAATCATTAAAACACCCCAATTTCCCCCTCCATCTTCCAGAGTGTACAGTGACTGATAAGGGTACGATAGCTGCGCTTCCAGAGTAATAAACAGGACAGAATGGGGCCATCAGCTTGAAACGAGAAGGGAGAGGCGTAATGCTGTAAATGCATTACAGCATAGCAGAAAAAGGTTCCAATAGCAATCACATCATGCTGGCAAAGATTCGTGTCTGTTATATGACACCATTATTGCGGCATGCCTGCTCGCCAGCATTGAGCCAGCCCTGTACGGAAGGTCATGTACTGTAGTGTTACCCATCAGTGACGACTTATCCCACATAACGCATTAGCCGCGTGGATATAACCGACCACATATTCCATGCATTAAAATAACCCAAAAATTTCCCCCCTTATAGCAAAAATGCGCCTGTTTTGGTAGTGATACAGCACGACCCTAATGTGTCAAACAGTGCGCAGTAAAAGGGAAGTGGGGGCAACACTCTAAAAGCTGAAGGTAGCATTTTAGGAAGCGTAGTCCCTTCCCCATTACGCTGTAGGTATACCCTTTTTGAGTCGATTGCGGTTGTCTGGAAAACCATGGGATAGGTCGGAAATATCTTCCAACAGTAAAACACCCAAACGTTCCCCCTCTAAAAGCCACCTCAAGGCCTGCCATCAAGCAGGCGGCATTGGACATGAATTAAAACCCCCCAAAACCTTTCCAGAAGTCTCCATTACCCTCACGACAACGTTCCTCGTGACGTCATTTGGCACTGCACATGCGCCCGGGTGCCGTAAGATTTGCAGCGCCGCCGGCGGACGATGCGATTAGGGAGATGCTATTTCGGGCTTCTAGTATGTCGGGGCGATACGGGATATCACGAGAGTACCGATATGAATAAATAAAGCAGCCTAATTTTTTCCCCAATACTCCAAACGGTCGACGTGGACATTTGGTCAGGGATTGAGTTGTCGCATTACTGTGCCTGTGCAGTGCACATGTCCACTCTGGGGAGGTACTGTATTCGGGAAGTTTGTGCAAATATCTTCTACGGGGCCTGCGGTATAGCTGGCGTGAAGGACAGTAGAATTACCCACGTCACACAATGCAGCTACTTTCTAGCTGGTTGGTACACACGCTCAAGCACTTGCAATATAGGTCCCGCCAATGGTTTGATTACAAATACAGAGGACTCCCAACCTTTCCATTTCTCGCAGTCTCATCCGATTTTCTATTAAAAAAAGAGCGGAAAAACAGCACTTGTCGGAGTTCCATACAAGGCGGTTCCCAAGGGTCTACAATGAAATCAAAAAAGCAATCTTTAAACGTCGTGAAAATGTTTCGTTTCTGAAAGCGGAGCGACTTGAGCACTGTTGGAGGCCATGATGAGGATCTTGCAGTGTTTAGGCATACTTTCGCACGTCTAGGATATAATATCCGTTGTGAAAATTGACCAAATATTTTAATCTCTATCCCGGTGTCCTACAGTGATGCTGAATTGTGGAGCAATATTTTTATTGAGGCCAACAATTTATATTTATTATGAATCATCAAGGAATAATTTTATCTATTTTACACTGGCACTATTTTATGCTGAATTCAGTGTGAAATCATTTTTATGTCCTACAATGGGGCTTTTATATTATACAGGCTATAATTATTGCATTTATGCTACCAAAAAATTATTATCTGGATGATTGCTTACCTGGAAAATACTGCAATAATTATTGCTGAGCCTGAATTATGTCTACCAAAATTACTGAACGGCTCACCTGATTTTTGTAGCAGGTTCACCCTGGTGTAGAGCATAAGTAGTCTAGGTTGTTAGAAATATTTTTACATCCTCGGGCAATCGAAATATTCCCCTCGATCAGATATTATTAAATTTGATTTTCTATTCATTATTCATTCTAAGTCCAATTGTGGCATTTATTTATTTATTCAAGTTGGAACTTATTGTTATTTTTTGGATCTACCTATCCCAATTATTTTGCATCCGTAGGGCCTTTTATTTTTCTTTAATTGAAAAAGGGGGAAAAGGTTTGAGTGTTTTACTCTTGGAAGATATATCAGGTCTATCACATGGTTTTCCAGACAACCGCAATCAACTCCAAAATGGTATACCGACACAGTAATTGGGAAGGAACTACGCTCCCTAAAAATGCTACCTTCAGGCCAGCCATCAAGCAGGCCGCATTGGACATGACGGCTGCTGCGGCGTGCCTTTGCATGAAACCCCCCCGAACCTTTCCGTACGTCTCCAGTGCTCTAATGAAAAATGGACCATAACGAAGTAATTTTCTGATCCAAGGAACACAGTCGTGGAAAATATTTTTGTTTGTATCATCCAACCGCGCTTAAAATATGGGAAAGAGAAAGAAATAAAGTCAAATAAAGAACTGTTTGTCGTTAAAGAATTTCACAAGTGTGACATAATGGCTGCGGCTACCAGGAATGCCATTACAACATGACATTTAACAACACCTTGGACATTAATAAGGCTACGATTTCTCTCCAACGAATGCTATTCCCGACGACAAGCAAGAAGAGGACTAAAAACTCGCAAAAAAGAAAGCATCAAGCGTACGGGAGTACTTCGTAAAGTATATGAAGGTTGCGGAGCTTGTTTCGGCCTTTTCTGATACAATATTTTATACCTTCTCCGGGGAGAGCCAGGAAAAATTACAACTAAACTATGGTGGTTTGTTTCAAGGACGAATTAGTAAATCAAGCCTCCATTAATAGCCCTGTGCAAAGCAAATGTCGGCCAAAAGTCGCAAATGTGAAGCCCAATGGGATGGAGACCCACTGTAAAAATTAAATGATATGCGTGGATCCAAAATAGTTAATTCCGAGTAAATGAATGATGAACTACCTGAATAGAGTTAAGAATAATAAGAAAAAGAAAACCAATATTTATTGATCGGTGGTGATAGCTCGATTGTCCGAGGCTTGCTAAAAATTTCTAACGGCCTAAGAATATGTATATCATAGATCAGAGTAGAAAGCTACGAAGATGATTCACGCAGTGTAGTAATTATTATAGACCAGAATAGTGCACAAAAATAATTATAAAACAATTATATAGGTGAGCATTAATGCGAATAACAATTTGCTGGTAATATAATTCCAGTAATTATAACTGCAGAATACAAAAAACAACTGAAAGACATAAGAATTGTTTCACGTGTATTACAGTATACAGAATGGGCCAGTGAAAATAGATAAAATTATTTTCGATGATTCACAATAAATAAAAATTGTTGACCTCTAGGAAAAATTGTTCCAAAATTTATTCATCACTGTATTCGATATGGAAAACCAATTAAATAATGTTCCAATACTTGTGAAAATATTTTTCCAATTTTCACACATAAGGGCTCCGAAACCCCAGAGGCTTCAGCTACACAGATTTTTAGGTAAATGATCTTCCCAGTCCCCCTGTTCTGCTCAAGAAATCTCTTAACGGGTTCTTGACTGCACCTACAATCAATTATGTACTTTTGTTAGCATTTGAAGCATGAGGAAAGATCTTTTTCTAGTCTACACTATTTTTGTTTTTAACTAGTTTTAATTATAAATCTGTAGGAAGCGTAGTCCATAAATACTGTCGCGTGGTCGTACAAAATTCCCTCACTGCTGGCTTTCGAGACGTTTCTCTTTGGGACACGCAGTTTTATCAATGCCAGTCATCCGAGTTACGAGCTTGCAGGTATCTTTCGTGGCTCATGTGACCCGCAAGGTGATCCACGATCACCTGGCGGTCAGTTATAAGAAATCATTGTTACTAACTGCGTTACCATTAATTAGAAGTCGGACATTGAAAAGGCAAATTTCGGCCAGCAATAATTCAAAAAGTGGGCTACTGGGGCTGTTACGGCAAGGTCGGCGAGTAATCTTGTGCCGCGATAGTATGATTTATCCGTATCTCTCGTCCTTCAGCTTCTCTTCCTTTTTGTCCTCGTGTCCCTTTCCTGTACTGAGGGCGCTCGGTAGAAGCTCCAGTGAGAAGAAATAATTACCAAACTTTACCCATCGAGAGGCACTCCAAGCGACGCACCACTCAGTCTGTTTCGGCATTCACAGTGGACATCAACACGTAATCCTCGGTAGAGTCAATTAGAAGGCAGAAAGAAGTGTCGGAGATAATACAATTGTCAGTACCACTGGAACCATTGTAAATAAACCCTGTCTAAATCGTGAATTTACCGGGCAGGCAATAGAACTTGCATGAATAAATTGCGAGAGAAAGTCAATGTAGAATATAAATTTCTTTTCACATTGTAGACAACATCGATATTCGATACCTCATTTATTCAATAATTCAACAGAAAACGATGCCAAAGTGTTTCTAGAAGGAACTGAAAATTGTTTTGACACTAGGAGGGATCTCTTTCGGTGAATCAAGTCAGAAAATCTCTGAGAGCTTGAATATAAGTCGAATAGGTCAAGCATTCCAAATTTAAGATCAATTAGTACTGTTGGAAAAAATTTGTATAAAGTAAGCGCAGTTGTCTTAAAAATTGGTAATACTGCTTGGGCATTTTAAATCTCGGATTCGTACGCATCGGGAAAATCAGAGAACCAAAAAAGTACCTCTACGTTGAAATACCACAACCTCAATTTCACAAATCTATTTTGTAAGCTTTTGAAATGGATCCACTGTACCAATTAAACTCCTCATGCTTATTCATAATTTTTTCTTTCATTAACCACAGAACGGTTTCTTGACCATCGCGGACAAAGAGGTGACAATGACTTCTTTGTACGGTTCTAGGAAGCAAAGACGGAAGGAAATAGATAGATAGGTTGGAGCATATCCAAGTCCCAAAACTTGACTAGAGAATCAAATCACTCGTCATTGCTTGGCCACATATAATTAAGATATCGCAATTACCAATGGGCTTGATCCTGCTAATGTCAAGGACAACATCGTTGCTTGTAATCAGATAAGCGCATTGAAATGCTTGAAACTCTCCTTTTTTGGGCCTTGCGTAATCTATCCTCTCCTCCTCCGCTCCGGGGCGGCACAGCACTACACTACACAGTATGTACTGTACTGTGCTGTTCCGTGCCAATATACGACTATAGTGCAGTAGAAATTGGGGAGATACGTCTGGAAGCCTCCGGACGGATGTATTACTGCAGGGAGCAGAGCTGTAGAGTTCTGTACGTTTCCCACCGTGGGATAGATCGTGAAATGCTTGTTTTTCTGTTTACTGTGCTTCTCTCCTTTTTCAGCCAAGCGGAACCTACCTCCCCTTCCCCATAGACTCCTGCAGCCCTCTAGTCCTCTTATAGGGGCGGCTGGTCCAGGGTTTCTACTCATGTACAGTGCAAGTACAGCGTAACTACTACTGTACACTGTACGAGCTCACTTCCTGCTCGTACATTGTACGGTAGTACCGTATACTTTACGAGCACACCAGGACAATCAACTAGCGATGCTGACCGTCGCGCGAGTCAGAACTCGCGCGACACGCCCGCCCACTTATTGTGGGCCACGGGCGCCACAACATAATAATGGACTCCAGCTCTCACCCTGTCCTACCTAGTGGGCCCTCTCGTCAACGTGGCCCGTCAAGACAACTCCCATACCACGACATCTACCACCGACCCCAGCCCACACTCAACTTCTCAACACACTCAACCTTTCAAGCTCCGTCGTGCGAACGAACGAGGTGCTGTAAAACAGCCGGTATACGCCCGGAGGCCCCACCATTCTCCAACAACCCCTTCCATCGAGCTCCACCTCTGCTCCTTCGCCTTCGGTGCTTCGTGTTGACGTTTACATTCCAGGAGTTTAAGGCCTCGACCACAGCGATCTAGCCTTGGATGTTACTGTCGCCCATTCTCTCGTACAGTCCCGAGTCCAACAGGGCACCCCGTATGGAGCCGTCGCGGAAGCCCCTCGTCGAGTGGTCCAAACATTCACACTACGGGGAAGTTTGCCGTTCCTCCGATATACTACTTATTCCAGTCGGCCTCGAAATCTACGGTGCCCTCGGACCCGAAGGCGTACTTTTATTCCGCCGCCTTGCCACCCACGCCGCTAGGCTCGGTAATTCCACTCCCCGTCAAGAGTTTCACGATTCTATTTCCCGTTTCATCTTTTGCCTGCACAGTATGCAAGCCTGTCAGTTCCTCTCCCGACTTTTCTCTGATGAGTTTCTATTCCATTCATTCCCGGCGCCCCTGCGTACTTGTTGTCGGAGGTAATTTTTCATTCATTTCCGTTTTAGGGGTCCGGAAGGCGGTGCTCGCGACTGCAGGAAAGCGCAGGAAGCAGCGTCCTAGTCTCAACTCCTTGTCCGTCCAGAAGCGCGAGCGGAGGATGAGGGAAGACCAGGAAGGCAGCAGCGCCGCTCCCTAGTTACTCAGGATTCAAGACTTCATCCGCCATGTTTACGATTTCTCTGTGTGCTTCTTCAGTACTTAGCCTTCTATCATGTGTTCTCCTCTGGCATCGCTTTTCAATCTACTCGATTGTTGGTTCTCCTTCTCTTGTTTCCTCGCTTTTCTTGCTCTTCCTTCGTTGAATAAATGGGTCGATCTCTTCTGATACGGAACAATCCGGCGCTCATGAATTGCTTTCCTTGTAACGCGACCGGTGGAGGAGAGTAACTAGTAGCGAGGGTGGTTTTCCTTCGTCACCCTGCACGGTCAATAGAAATACGAATCGAAGACCGGCCACTTGCGCCCCTTATTGAATGCCGCGCCATGCGCTACCAACACTTCATTTCCAACTTCGTACTCCCTGACTTTTCCCCTGGCCTTGCGGGGTTCACTAGATTTCTCCGCCACGCCAGCCTGCGTTCTAGAACCGACTAGGGTCTCGATAAGCCAATGATGGGGCCCGGCGTCACTGAGAAATGCTACTGAATAATTGGCCAGCATCTTCGGATTAATTCCACACATCAGTCGGAAAGGAGAAGAGGAGTCGCTTCGGTCGCGTCTGCGGTAACCATATAGGACTTTGGGAAGGGCTTATTTACAGTGTGCCCCACCGCGGAAGATCGATCTTTTGAGCGCGTGATTGATGGTTCCCGCCATCCGCGGCGCGCAACAGTTTGCCACTGGCCCGTAAGCAATCACTGCCTTCCACTCGACTCCCTTCTCTTTCATGTACTCTTGCACCGATCCCGCCATAAACGCAGTCGCATTATCCTAGATGGTTCTCTTCGATTCTTTGATCCTCCTGAACACTTACTTGCAATGAGCTATGTGTTCCTCCAACTTCTTCAAGAATATCACAACGTCGTCCACATAAACCACAGAGAACAGTAACCCGCGAAGGACCTCGTCCATCATTCTTTGAAACGTCGCTCGAGCGTTCATGAGTTCAAACGGCATTACCTCGAACTTGTATGTTCCATATCGAAGGAAAAACGTCATCTTTTCTTTGCAAGTTTCGGACATCCTAACCTGCCAATATCCTGTGTTAAGATCCAATGTTGTGAAGATCTCTGCGCCAGAGAGTTCTTCGAAGATTTCTTTTATTTTCGGGAACGGCCAGCGGTCTGGTTTCGTCACTCTGTTCAACTGACGGTAGTGGACGCAGAACGGGGGCCTTCCGTCTTTCTTCGTGGCTATCACTACTGGAAATAACCAGGCGGACCTTGACGGCGTAATGATTACAGCCTCCAATATTTCCTTCACTTCTTCCCTTACGACCTCGTTATCACTCGGCGGCATTCGGCTGGCTTTCGAATGTCTCGGTGTCTCGTCCGTCAACTCGAAAGGATGTACCACTGGCACATGAGCAGGCTCTAGATCATGAATGCCCCAAGCTTTGACATCCGTTTACTTGAGATTTTTTGCCAGCTTCTTCTGAATCTTCTCTTCGAGGTGTTCCAGCTTTGAGGCCAATAGAACGGAGCGGTCCACCTCCTACTCTACCTTCTTCTTAAATTCAGCCTTGGTCGAGCGAGGTAGATCAGGCTTGTACGGTTCCTTGTTAATGATGGCCAAGACCAGGTCTTGTTCGGTATCCGACCCACCATCGCTTTCGCTGGACGACGAGAAAGGGTGGAAAGATTCCTCATCGTCCGAACCTTTGGGGGACATGAAGTTCTCACTGTCCGTCTGAGCCCTATTGATTCTGGATGGCTCGTTGACGAATGACAACACAACCTCTTCTTCTCCAATAACCAAAGTGACATGTTGGAGTGCATAATCAATGCGCGTCTGGAGAGCTTCCAAAGTCGAGCTTCCAACAATAAAATCAAACGGGGCATTGTTGACCACCAGGAACTCTACATGCACAACCATTGACTCATACGACACCGGCACTCCTTTTAGACGACCAAGGATCTTGGCGACAGTTCCGTCTGCTACCGTCACCTGACGATCGGTTTCCGTCGGGGTGAGGCCCCTTGCAGAGGTCCCAAGAGATCAGGTTAGGAACTGCACCCGTGTCCAAAAGGGCATGAGTCTCCGTTCCATACAACTTCATAGCTACTACCTTGAGTCGCCGTGGACCTCCTGAAGAGTAAACCATCGACGCCTGTGTAGCCGGTAACCTCTTGGATAAAAATATCCTTAAAACCTTTCTGGCCTCCTCGGCATCCCCGCGCAATAGTTGCCAGAAACTCATTCCCGTGGCAGAGGAAGCCAGTTCAGCGATCACGTTATACTTCCTTACATGATCCTGAAGTCCACCGGATTTCTTCTTCGATTTGCGGTTTCCTCTCTTAGTTTTCTTCCTTGGGGCTGGAGCCATCACCGGCGGACGATTAGCAGGGGCCTTGTTCAAGATCGAATCAAGATCAATCAATTTTTCCGTCCTCTGCTTCGGGAGTGCCTTCCCGTCCGCATCTCTTTTCGCGGCGGCAACAAAGTCTTTTTTGCGAGATTCCTGAACAACGGCGACCTTGTCATCGTCCTTCGGCTTCTTCATTTTCAACTCTTCTCCAGACTCAGACCGGACCCTAGCAACTCCTCCTCGCTGATCATCACCACGAGGGTTCTTGGACCATCATGTTGCTTCCGAAGTTACTCTTCTCCCAAAAATTGTACAGCGTGTATCTCTATGCAGATTATGCGGGCAACGGCTCGCTCAGCGGCCTTTTTGGGTGCAATAGCTGCAAAAATAATCCGCATCCGTCTTCATTGGCGGCCAATTGTCGAATTGCTTCTTCATGAGCAACGATAGTTCAGCGAATTGGTCTTCCAACTTATCCAACTTGTTTTCCAGATGGTAAAAACTACGAGCATCCGGCCTTTGGAGGATCTTCTTCGGCGATTCTCTTGATGGTGCTCCATGATTTTCTTCTCTGTAGAACGTCTTATTTCCACTTACTAAGTCCGTTATTGCCCCCCTGAGCCCCTTGTAGTCCGCAGGGGCTCTAAAAATCAAAAACTGCGCCATGTCTTGAGTTTCAGCCACTGAATTCCGACGCAGGCCGAACCAAGCGGTATCATTGAATTCAACTCTCTTGTATAGAGCGTCCAACTGCGCCAGGGAGCCCGTTAGATCTTTCGGGTCCAACCTAGCGTTGATAGCCTTCTGCAATTCTTCTTCCGGCTTTGGGGTCTTCCCAAACTCCTCGATGAGCTTGGCTTTAACGGTCGAATAGTCTTTCGCCTTCTCCGACAACGCTCCGTCTCCCGCAAAGGCCTCGTAGTAACGCTTAAACGCCGCGCCCTCGAGGTGGTAAAGGATCTAGAGCGCCTTTTCCTCGTTGCTTTTCCCGCGCATGACTACATTCTCGTACGGGAAAAGGAAGCGCGCGACGTCGGAAGAAGGGAAACCGTTGAAGGAAACGTGGGGTCTCGGGGAATCGTTCATGTTCATAGTCGACCTTGGATGCGGTAACATGTAATGCTTGTTTTTCTGTTTACTCTTCTTTTTTCTGTTTCGGCCTAGCGGAACCTGCCTATCCTTCCCCTAGACTCCGGCAGCCCTCTCGTCCTCTTATAGGGGCGGCCCGGTCTGGGTTTTCTACTCGTGTACAGTGCAAGTACAGTGTACACTACTACTGTACACTGTACGAGCCCAATTACTGCTCGTACATTGTACCGTAGTACTGTATACTGTACGAGCACACCAGGCCAATCAACTAGCGACGCTGACCGTCGCGCGACACAAAACTCGCACGACAGATCTGATATATCTTGCAAGAGTAAAACACCAAAACCTTTTCCCCACCGTGGGGCACGTACAGTACTGTACCCGGTATACAGCATTGGTGCAGGGCACACGCATGTTTACCTTTTTATAAGATCAAAGGACTATTGTGATCGCATCATTGCTTGCACCAGTAGTTAAGAGTCTCATAATACATGAAGTAAAGATGATTATATATTAGTTGAAGAGTCATTGATTGATTAGGTTCCAAGATTGGGCTGTAGATTCATTGATCGCTTTCTGAGCCTTATTCAGAGGTACCGAATCGCACATTTCTACCCATGCAGCATACAAACTTGTACCATACTACCGGAAGGAACAGTTGAGGTGCAGTCCAATACCATCGCTACACAAGCAGCCGTGTTGGTAGAGAACTGGAGTGGGGATGTGTGATTGATGGTACACTCAAGGTGGTCATGACCAGGAGTGTGCAGGTAGCGAAAGTACAGTACAGTTCCGTACTGTATTCTCAAAGTCTACTTTCTGATGTGTCCTTAACAAAAATCTATCATAATACTAGTTGGTTCTACGGCACTTTGTCCCTAGTAGAAACGTGTTTGACAACTGTCCTATGTACGGAGAGTAAAAGTTTGAATACAGGTAATTGCGAGTATCTGAAAGAGGTTGCTGTCGATTATCAGCTCAGTTGTAAATGACCCAATTGTGTGGAACGGTAGACTCACTCAGCTATTTCTTTAAAGAATTGCAGGCGTGAATTTGGACTATGCCTCCGTAATCCCACAGCGAGGTCGCGACAGGAATTATCGACGCCTTGTATTGTTTATGTTTTACAGCCAAAGCATCTTCATTATGCCTTTATGTCAACAACAACACGGCACCTTGCCGTCTCAAAGTTTCTTCGCCGTCCAGCGGCTCAGTCGTGGGGAAAGAGAATTTGAGTGCGGTGCTATTGAAAAGTGTGCAGGCTAGATCCGTAATTCTGGAACGTCATAGTGGCGGGAACATTTGCTGTAAATACTTCAGTCTTGTTGTCAAAAACGCATTGCATCGAGCAGCGTAAGGAGCCGGGCAAATATCCATCAAGGAATGTTCGCAGTTTGGGAGACGACTGGTATTGACAACAAGACTGAAAATGTTGTAGCTCTCTGATCAATGAGGTCAGCATTCCGAAGGGCCCTGAGGGGTTTTAGGTTCCTCCTGCGGTCTATATAAAACCATAACTAGGCTGGGCGACTACTATTTCTCCAGCGGAATGATCTAATGCAAAGTATCGGACGTCAAGGCCTAGAGTTGTTCCCTCCTGTTCACGCTTTGGTGTTCTCCACCGAAAACGGCAAAAGTTGTCGACTATTTTCAAAGCCGAGAGCATCCAACGTCAACGCACCCCCAGACTCGGTGCAAGAGTTCATCCCCTACTGGAAAATACGATCAATTCACAACATTCACAATGATTGCCAAAACATGTGTATCGCTTTTGATATGTGTGTTGCTGTGCATTTTTGTACCGTTCGTGGAAAGTGCTCCTGCCAATGACTCTTCGTCACTATTGAATCGACCTACGGCGAGAGCGGTTTCGAGATCCTCTGGCGCACGTATCATTACCGAGGAATTGCGTGCCATGAGTCCGGGGATGAATCCAGCCCTGTACCAAGTTTTGGAACGTGAGTTGCGAGTGGGTCTGGACTCGATTTCGAGCATTGCAAGATCTGTGACTGAGGCACGGCAAATTGTGCAAAGAGTTATTCAGCCTCGTATCGTGAATGGAAGAACGGCTGGTGAATGGGATAATCCATTTCAGGTTTCCTTAGTTTGGGCAACAATCTCAAATAATATGATCGCCCATTTCTGTGGAGGCGCTGTTATTTCCAGCGAACATATCGTTACCGCTGCACATTGTGTTGAGGGAAGGACGACAAGAGAAGTACAGGTACTCATCAACACTCGACGCCTCGACGGATCTGGACAGCGCTTCCCCATACACAGCATATCGGTACATCCCAAGTACAATCCATTCACGTTTGACTATGACGTTGCTGTTATCCGGATTGGACGCTCGGCCGTAGCTGAATATGTGGATCTGGCGATCAGCCAGCCAAGGCACAATGAGGGACTCCTCGTTACCGGTTGGGGTAGACTATCTTTGGGAGGACCATCACCGACTGATCTCCATGCGTTGCAACTTCCTGTCATTGATGAGAGTCTGTGCAATAGTGCCAGCTCTTATAACGGCGACATCACACCTAGAATGTTCTGTGCTGGCTTCCTGTCCGGTGGTAGGGACTCTTGTCAAGGTGATTCTGGTGGCCCAATTACCGGAGGAATTGGGAATGCCCTACTCACAGGTTTGGTAAGCTGGGGGATTGGATGCGCCTTGCCCAATTTCCCAGGTGTGTACACGAAAATTGCCGATAGGGAGATTCGCGAGTTTGTGAGCTCATTCGCTCCTCCTCCTGTGATTCCAACATTCAATCAGGGTGTAAGGTTCAACGTCGAAGGCTTTGGTACAGCCACCGATGTGCACGTGCGGATTAGGGGGTATGCACGACGTATCTGGGGCACGCGCAAGTATGCTGATTTGCAGGCAACTGCAGACGCATACTGCAGAGGCCTCGGAAAGAACATCGCGCTGTCATGGCAGTCCAATTCTTGTGGAGAGGACGAATCTTCCTTCGTGAGGTACGACCCAGTCAGCCGTCAGTGGGAATCCAGAGCATCAGGTAGCGCCAACAACAGGGGAGGGTACTGCAGATATCCTCTTTTGACATCCGTGCAGTGTGGTAACGATGTGCGAGTGACTCTATCCATGGGTGGAAACGCAAACTCTGCCGGTGTTGGAAGTTTGACATGTGCTGGTCGATCGTGCGTCGTGAGAGGTAACCGGCCAAAAGGGATCTCTTGTTCCGTGGACTGCCCATCCGGCTCCACCGTATTTTTGGATTGCGCTTCGAATAACAGTCGTAGACCTGTCGAAGATGCGCACTTCACCAGGGGGGGTAGTGGTAGGCAAACTGTTGTCAGTGGCAATCTATCCATAACGGGTATTTGCAATTTTTCAGACTAGTAGGGTTTCTCTCGATTCCCTCTCCTTTCTCATTAATAAATACAGCATCTTCGTCACTCAGGTACCTTTTCTTTCGCACTCTTAGACGGTGCCCACTGTTCGACAAGTGTACTGTACGTACTGAACATCCCTTCTGAGCAGCAAGTTTCTTGCAAAGCAGCAGCACTGTTTAAACTGCTCCCCACGAAATCTCCCCCACTTCTTCCCTCCATCGCGAGCACCGTACGTACACACATGCAATCCAAACAAGTTCAAATTTCAATACAAGGCCACTGGTTACTGCTGCTGATCCAATCCTCGTAATCATTGCGTTCGTATCCTCCGCCTTTCATTGCACCGCCCACCCACCAACTGCCGCCCTCGGGTGATGATCAACTCATATCCCTCACTGTTACCCCTCGCTACTTGTACAATGAGCTTCAATGAATCAAAGCCTCGGCTTTTGACGCCAGTGTGCAACATTCACAATCCCTAAATCCCATCATCCCGAAATCACCATATTGCCGGACAATCCGTCTCCAATCATGCACACCGCGAGTCTATGATAAAATATAATTGGCGTCTTCATGAACACCCCCTTCCCTAGGGGTAAGTGTTGCAAGCGACTCAAGTGCTGTTGTCGGTTCCTACGGCTAGAAAGGTTCAGTGAAGATGAAAGAAGAGACAATGATCTCCTCAACGCACAAGAATGGGCCAGCTCTTCCACCTTGCTTCAGGGGCTGAGATCAGAACGAACGGTTCTAGTCTCGATGTGACACATTACTTGCATGCTCTCCGATAGTGGAAAAATGCACGCAGCTTGTATAGACTTTTTGCTACTTTTTAATTCTCATACGACCAAAAATACCATAAAATACATAAAACTTCTTTTCGTGGAGGAGACAGACTTAATAAAAGACACCTAAAGAGATTCTCAATAACATCATAATGAATCTACCCTTCACATTTTCCATCCTCTAGATCAGAGCCAAGTAGATTCTGCAAAGTATCTATTCTACTGGAAGACTCCAAAAAATATACCCAATCGACTCACTAAGGGAGGGGTAAAAGGGGGTGTCTTTATTGAAATGTATGGATTGGCTGAGACCCATTCGGAGTTACATATCTGCATGTCATATTAAATACATGTACCGATGGTCGAAGCAATGTACTAATCATTGATGTCGAATGCTAGCAACAGCAACAGTCTACCAGAAAGTCGGTGGGATGCGAGCCAGCAGACAAGCAGCGTTCGAAGTTTCTGCCAACGCCGACTAAGGGATTGGTGAATTCCTTATATCTCTAAAACGGGGAAACGTTTGGGTGTTTTACTGTTGGAAGATATTTCCGACCTATCCCATGGTTTTCCAGACAACCGCAATCGACTCAAAAAGGGTATACCTACAGCGTAATGGGGAAGGAACTTATCTCTAAAACTGTCTGAGGCAGCAGTAATTCAATGCTTTGACAAAATAAGGTCCGTAAGGCCAGTAAAGTTGTAGGCAAAACTGAAAGCAAACAACCAAAAATGTTCAGATATTTAACTTGTCAAAGTCATGGACAGTCCCCCGTACATTACTATCCCTTTCTTGCGGCCTCTTGGTCTTGATGAATATTATAGTTTTCCTAGTTGGCGATGATCGAGCAAATGAACTACTTATTATCTGCCTTCCGGTACTTTGACATTTGCGTATGGATACCAGGACGCTTTTATAAACGAACAGAGACGAGCTTGACGGTACTGGTTATAGTTTTTCCGGCCTATCGCCGATCACAGCATCTAAAATCAGGGATTTTTTTTGGACTTTGGATGAATTCTAGACTGAAAAAGGTAACAAGTACTATATTCGGGTAGTTTGGCACCAAAATATTTGAGAACACGCATCGACCCCACGCTAAGTATTTTCGATGCGATCCGAGTCAAATTCTTTTCCTTACCATTTACTACTAGACCCTTTGGAAACCGACTGATATGACTATATCAAAGCTTATATCAAGTTTGTTATGTAAAACGCAGAATCTACGTTCTCCTAGTAAAATTCTGGTGCTGTTGAGTCTTGTGACCCAAACTTCTCCTCTACTACATTCTGCTTTGTTTCTCCAACCCTTTATATAAGTGCAGGTTGCTGTGACTAGATTAACGCAATTATCCTGTCTACGTCATGCTTGTAACAGCACGCAAAAAGAATGTACTTAAGACCCTAACTGCAGAATAATCCGTCACATATGCATCAGGGCATATGTGTGCGGACCTACACGTCCACTCATCTTAAAAAAAACTTGTCACCTATATTTCAGTGTAGAGATTGTGGCTAAACAAGTTTGATCAAAATGAAAAACAGACGAACTTAAATGCATATGCGCACAGCTTCTTGGAAGCTTCTCCTCCGTATAAATCCAATGTCCTTGACACGTGCCCGTATTTTGGGCAGTGTCTTGCTTATATGTTGAACTGTAAACAGAGCGTCAGTACTGCACGCGTCTCAATATCATTGACACGCGCCAGAAGCATGCGTGAGATTTAAACACTGTGCAGCACAAGTCCTCGGCTCAATTCTCCTAACATGCAGCACCCTGATACTAAAGGACAGGAAAATATGACTAGCTAGTCATCTCTGCCTGAAAATTCGTGTCATTCGAAATAGCTGAACTGAGCTTGTACCCACCCGTAGCTCGACAAAAAGTTTTTTTTGGTGTTGACCTACATAACCGAATTTGTGAAGAAGCAAATCAAACTTAATGACTGAACCACCCAATTATCAATTAGGCTCCCTCATTACCTTCTAACCCCTTCACTCTTATCAACAGTCACTTTTAGTCTCTTCCGCCCTTTCAAAACCTTCTTCCAGGAAGCAGAAACACACTCCTTTCGTAAGTCTCTACTTATTTTTCTATTCATCCACATTATATCCCGTACTGACTTATCCCTCTCCTCTCTCTTCAACGAACTACGCTCCTTTTCAGCGCTTGAAAACACCTCTTCCTGCCTGTCATCTCCCATCCCATCTACTTCCATCGCTCCTGACATTTGTTGTCCTTGGACTTCCCAAACCAAAGCATTTCATTCGCCTTCTTTTTCCCGACTTTTTCTCGATGACGCTTCCTTCGTGTTTTCCGAGATCTACCCTGCAAATAATCTCCTGGATGCCTTCGAATCCCAATCTTCTATCCTTTTCCGGCCCAACCTTGTTCTTTACCTTTTTGCGCCTGTCATACTTCAGCTGGAAAAAAGAATCTGAGTCACTTGTATAATGTTCCGCACCAATCTTCACCTGGCCCATACATCTTTCACCAGTGTTTTCCCTGTACCTTATTCAAATCTTCGCTTGTCCTAGAAACTCTCCGTCTCTTCTTCGAAAAGCGCAATCGTTTTCCCTCTTGAGTTTCTCTGACAGAAACTGCGAAAGTTGGAGGACTAAGTGGATAAGTTAATTTGTGTGTAGAATCTGATTTCGTTTTTGTACTTTTCCCACCCAACACTTCATCCCAACTTTTGCTTGTCCGACGCAAAAATGGTCCATCTTCTTTCTTCAAAACGAGTTTCAGCCTGTTGCAGTTTATGGAATCCGACCTCAACTGTCACGTAATGTTTCGTGTCTAGATGATTCCTGATTAGACATTGACTCCACTGTATGAAGTTGTATTATTCATCCCCGTAACTGGAAAAATGCACTTGTTAGCTATCAGATACTGAAAGTTACCATGATGTACACAAGTGTTTCCCAACTTGATCTAATACCTTGCAGCAAGCACTAATCAAGCTTGATCAGCACTTTTGGTAGCAGGATGCTACAGCATCCGGGACCAGCATGATTCACTTCGACTTGCAATGCAGTTGACATTTACTGATAGTTCTATGCCTACTTAAGCCGTACTTGGTACCAATCGTGAACAAAGTAAAATTTTGAACCTCCTCTGCGGGGCGTGTGTCTGAGCAGACCGAGTTCACTTTTAATATGTTATGGGCCTAGTTGACGTTGCCGTTGTGGTCGAGGGTCCGAACTCCGCTGGGTGCACTGAGTTGGGCATTTGTTCTGAGCGTTACTTTATTGTTCTGTGTAAGTCCTGAACCCCTCGACAAGCATCTTGAGGTAATGCTCCTGAGTGGGGGGGTTGTTGATATATATGTGTTGTGGTCCGCTCAGATTCACAATAAAGCCAGCGCATGTGGCTCAGTGGGTAACGTTTTCAACAGGTTATGGGCCCAGGACACTATCCCTGTATCGAAAGAACTTGTGGGCTCTCTTCTGCATCTAGCAAATACGACCCGTCTAGACATCGAACTTGATTGTTCCTCGCTTTCCCGGCACATGAAAGACCCGTGTCAGTGTCATTGGATTGCGGCTAAGACTGTTCTTCGGTATCCAAAAGGGAACCGCGGTAAAGGCACGGTTTACCACAAGGATAAAAATCTAATCCATAGTTTTACAGATTCAAATTCTCCGGATGATAAACTAGATCGCAAACCGAGGAGTGGCTACGTCTTTATCAACTCTGGCGCAACTTCCCGCTCGTACAGTGTACAGTAGTACTGTATACTGATCGAGCACACCAGGCCAATCAAATAGCGAAGTGGACCGTCCTGCGACACAAAACTGGCCGTGACACGCCCTCCTACTCATTTTGGGCCAGATGCGCCACAAGATAATAACGAACTCCGGCTCTTACCGTCCTACCTAGTAAAGTAAAGATGATTATATACCTATTGGGCCTTCTCGTCAACGTAGCCCGTCAAGACAACTCCCATACCACGACATCTACCACAGACCCCAGCCCACACTCAACTTCTCAACATACTCAACCTTTCAAGCTCCGTCGTGCGAACGACCGAGGTGCTGTAAAACAGCCGGTATACGCCCGGAGGCCCCACATTCTCCAACAACCCCTTCCATCGAGCTCCACCTCTGCTCCTTCGCCTTCGGTGCTTCGTGTTGACGTTTACATTCCAGGAGCTTAAGGCCTCGACCACAGCGATCTAGCCTTGGATGTTACTGTCGCCCATTCTCTCGTACAGTCCCGAGTCCAACAGGGCACCCCGTATGGAGCCGTCGCGGAAGCCCTCGTCGAGTGGTCCAAACATTCACACTACGGGGAAGTTTGCCGTTCCTCCGATATACTACTTATTCCAGTCGGCCTCGAAATCTACGGTGCCCTCGGACCCGAAGGCGTACTTTTATTCCGCCGCCTTGCCACCCACGCGCTAGGCTCGGTAATTCCACTCCCCGTCAAGAGTTTCACGATTCTATTTCCCGTTTAATCTTTTGACTGCACAGTATGCAAGCCTGTCAGTTCCTCTCCCGACTTTTCTCAGATGAGTTTTTATTCCATTCATTCCCGGCGCCCTGCGTACTTGTTGTCGGAGGTAATTTTCATTCATTTCCGTTTTAGGGGTCCGGAAGGCGTGCTCGCGACTGCAGGAAAGCGCAGGAAGCAGCGTCCTAGTCTCAACTCCTTGTCCGTCCAGAAGCGCGAGCGGAGGATGAGGGAGCCAGAAGGCAGCAGCGCCGCTCCCTAGTTACTCAGGATTCAAGACTTCATCCGCCATGTTTAGATTTCTCTGTGTGCTTCTTCAGTACTTAGCCTTCTATCATGTGTTCTTCTCTGCCATCGCTTTTCAATCTACTCGATTGTTGGTTCTCCTTCTCTTGTTTCCTCGCTTTTCTTGCTCTTCCTTCGTTGAAATAAATGGGTCGATCTCTTCTGATACGGAACAATCCGGCGCTCATGAATTGCTTTCCTTGTACGCGACCGGTGGAGGAGAGTAACTAGTAGCGAGGGTGGTTTTCCTTTCGTCACCCTGCACGGTCCATAGAAATACGAATCGAAGACCGGCCACTTGCGCCCCTTATTGAATGCGCCGCCATGCGCTACCAACACTTCATTTCCAACTTCGTACTCCTGACTTTTCCCCTGGCCTTGCGGGGTTCACTAGATTTCTCCGCCACGCCAGCCTGCGTTCTAGAACCGACTAGGGTCTCGATAAGCCAATGATGGGGCCCGGCGTCACTGAGAAATGCTACTGAATAATTGGCCAGCATCTTCGGATTAATTCCACACATCAGTCGGAAAGGAGAAGAGGAGTCGCTTCGGTCGCGTCTGCGGTAACCATATAGGACTTTGGGAAGGGCTTATTTACAGTGTGCCCCACCGCGGAAGATCGATCTTTTGAGCGCGTGATTGATGGTTCCCGCCATCCGCGGCGCGCGACAGTTTGCCACTGGCCCGTAAGCAATCACCGCCTTCCACTCGACTCCCTTCTCTTTCATGTCCTCTTGTACCGATCCCGCCATAAAAGCAGTCGCATTATCCTAGATGGTTCTCTTTGCTTGTCCAAACGGCGATATTATCTCTTCTTCGATGAACCTCATCACTATATTGGCCGTAGTATCCGTCGTGGCCCACGCTATGGGCCACCCTGTTATATGTTCGGCAGCGATGAGAATAAATATTTTTCCAGTCTTGGAAGGCTGAAGGATCCAGCGAAGTCCATCGAGAAGATCTCAAAAAGTCCAGTAACCGGATCTCTCAAACTCGAGTGGTACTTCGGCAACCTTCTGGCATGCTGACTTCCATCACAACCTTGTACATACTCGGTGACATCACGGTAAACCCCAGGGAACCAGAATCGGTCTCTCACGAAATTTCTTGTCGAATTGACGTCCCAGTGGCCAAGAACATCGTGAAAAGTAGCCAGTACCTCCGAGCGTTCACCGATCGGAGGCACGACATGGAGTCACGTCTTCTAGAGAGGAAATAGGGTGTCGTTCCAGAGCATGAAACTCTTCGCACTCCGTCTGATTGCGACCGTATTCTTCGGGTCGGATTTTTGAACCCTTTCTCCGGCTAGGAATCGTGCTACATCTAGCAAGTGCGGTTCCAAACCTCACAATTTTGGGTCTGCCCAATCCAATGTCGCTACCAATCCTTCTGTTATGTTTTCATCGTTTCTTCTTTCCTCCGTCTTGCTTGGTTTTCGTGAGAGATAATCGGCCGTCCCATTCGCCAGTCCCGGACGATACTTGATCTCGAAGTCGTATTCCGCCATCAAATCCATCAAATTACTTTTTTGCAGACCTGTGACAGAACAATACTCTTATTGTCTGAATAACTTGGCCAAACCAATCATTAGAATCTTCGATGTATGTTATTGAGCGCAAAAAAGGTAATCGACGGTTGAACTGATGTTTGATGCTGCTGATAAACAGGCCGGAACTTCAGACCAGGGTTTATACAGAAAAGAACTCAACGACGGCAGAGGCAAATTGTAAGCAAACGGTACGGAATTCAAAGTTGTTTTTGAAAAGCGTCCTTAGAGGTATCAAACTACGAGGCACGGAAGGTTCATTTAACAACTATTAGTGAGACTGACAGCAATAAAAATCATGTCAATGTTCCATCGGTCCAATTGTCAATAAAGCATAAAGTAATTACTGATTGGTGAGGTGTGGGAAAGTTCAAGAACAACAAGAGATTGCCATGATGGCCCCATATCATTGGCCTGGTACAAATTTTCATTTTCTTGTGTTTTACACTGTTTTCTTGGTACAGTGCATAAATTGTACTGATGTCTTGATACATTGTAAACACTTGATGATGGTTATTGGGCGGATACTGTGAGAGTATTCTCGGGAATATCTGGGCATAATCGTTACATCAATTTGCTCTACGAAGAATAATCGCCCCTATTCTCGTACCTGTAGAGCAGATCTTCACAATTTTGAAGCTCATTTTCTGAAGGCCAAGAGTTCTCGTGGTCTGCATATCCTTTCCATTTGATGAAATATTTTGCTCTGTCATGTTGCTTCTTGCGACTGAAAATGGCTTCGACCTCGTATTCTTCTTGTCCACATGGAACCTGTACAGGTGGCGTCGGCGGAGATTTTCGATAAAATTCATCTTTAAATTACGACTTAAGGATAATACCATGGAAAGCATTGTGAATTCTTCTAGCCACCAATGTCTGAGAAAAATTAAATGGTACGTAACTCCGTTTATATCCTCATATATTTCGAAGGGACGAGATCCTTCACCATCTTCTAGAGCACTTTTTTTTGTGGACAACCTGACTTTATCACCAATTTTATAAGAAGTGGTCAATCCAAACGGTAGTATGAGAAATTCAAAATGTCTGTATCTGATGCCGAAAATTTGTGAGCGGAGTTAAGGTTTCTTACATTCCGATATGATGGTACCTTATTATCAGATTTACTTTGGAGAAATACCTGGCTCCTTTGAGTTGATCCAGGATTTCATCGATGCGCAGTGGGGGTAGCTGTTTTTTACGGTAAGCAGATTAATTGCTCTGTAATCCACTCACATCCGCAAACTGTTGTCTTTTTTTTGATACAAATAATATTGCTTGGTCTAATGAGGTAACTCTCTAGTAGATTATCCTTACCTACAAAGGTTTTAGTCGTTCAATGGAAATAAATTTTATTTTCTTATAAACGTGTGTAATAGGAGCTACGGTGCATTCCAATGACAAAGGATTACAGCTCTTCACTGTTTTCAGACGACAATAAGAAGTCGCGGCTGTACCGTTCAAAGTGGTGGTTCAATTCATGGGGAATGCCTCTAGTGGACAGACAAGCACTCCAGTGCGTAGGCGTGTATAGAATGCAAGGTACTGTGAGAAACGGCTTGTAACAATCTGGCGGGCTTCTATTCCTTGCAAACAGAAGATAAAGCACGTATAGAAGCCATAGATCTCCTGCTGGGGATGGCTGTGACGACGTATCGCGGCATGGGCAGCGAGACTACGGAAAAACTTGGAACCGTCGTCGCCTACCGCCAGGTGGACGTCAACGGAAACAGGGAGGAGGAGGATACTGTGACAACGGCAGACATCGCAGAGATTAAGTGCGTAGGTGCAAAATTTGCTGGGTCAAAACGGTTTTAGTGTCAATTGCATAAAAGTATGTGGAGGTTGTTGTTACAAAAACGGTTCTTGCTGTAGGAGAGCGGTCCTTCCCCCAAATTTCTGTCTTCTCCTTCCCCGTGAGCTTTCAAAAACGAATCTTCCCATCAATTTTCTTTTACGAAAAAACCATGAAACGTATTTTCCCATGAATCCAAATTCACAGTACAACTCCATTTCTATCTTGTCTTTGAACATTTTGGTAATCGTTTTTCAGAAAAGAAATCTTTCGACTCTTGATCCGCTTAGTCCTTCCTATTCAATTCCGATATTTTATCAAGCAGGTTTTTACTTACTGTCCTAATCACATGCCAATTCAAAGCTGTCGCATTGCCTTACATTATTTATTTTGTCCAAAGCCGTGACACTTTTCGAATACGATGCTCTATTTAAAGTCCGAAATCGACGTCGTTGAGGCACCCCCCCTCCATCAACTACCCCATAGTCTCACCCCTTTTTAGCCCTCAACATGACCAGCCTAAGCCCGTTTCTCACAATCGCCAATTCCCAATTCATCACGAGGACGCTGCCCCTGATCGTCTAGGCCTTGATGGCCATTGGACCAACTGACTATGATGATAATTATAGAAGAAAGGACCGGGAACGCGTTAGGCAGTGGGGTCCTCTGGCACTGCTTCGAGGAGGCAGAGGAGGCAGAGGAGTAAGTAGAGGAAGAGGAAGTAGAAGGGAAGGTAGAAGAAGAGGAGGCTGAAGGTGATTTGGAAGGATCGGAAGGTGACAAGAACTGGGTGAACCTGTGAAGTCACTAGTGAACAACCTTGGGGGAGATGTTGTCGAGAACTGTCGAGAGAGCGGGGGAGTAATCGCTATTTTTGACTCCTCTGACATGTATGAGGAGGATATCGAAGGTTTTGAGGAGGGATTAGAGGAGCTGGATATCTCCAGGGGGACTATCTATTATTCTCCTTTGTTTGACGGGATTTAGTGGGCATTGGGAATATGGATTTTTTGGAGGAATTGATCGTCTCTGGTCTCCAGAACTAAGATTTGAGGAGTAAATCTAGATATTTATCCTAACAGTATCTGCTGCTGGTTTTTCTCGTTCACAAGATTCCATTTAATGCATTTTGTGCATCTTAGTATGTCTGTTTGAAACTTTAGCGTTAGCCAAAAAGTATACATAAGCTGAGTAAACTAGTTCCTCTTGTGGAGCTAAAGCAAGTTGGCTGACAACTTCAAGTCAAGTCCCGATTACTAGGAAGTTGAGAGTCAACTTCAGACCCAAGAACCATTTTTCTTACGCTGGCCACAGAGAATCAGTGGTAGACCCTACCTCTTTTATACTTGCTTGTAGCCCTCTCAACTGTCATTCTTACCCAGCCGTTTTTGTGGGTTCAATTATACCACGGTAGCACTTTTTTCGCTTGCAACACGTCCTCCTTCGGATAATCGGTTCTGAGTGTCTCTTCTCCCGACAATTTACCATTATCATTTGGTACTCTTGTGGAGAGGGTTGCACCCGAGGTAATCGAGTTGTGAAGTATTTGGGAACACTTAAGTGGAATTTTTTTCTGTCCCCATGGATATCAACGCTGCTCGTATAACGTTCACAGGGGACAAGAGCGAAGAAGTTGACGCGTTTTTCTATACATATGTTAGTGTTTTGTAGCGTGAAAAGAGCGATGAAGAGAACGCCGCAAGTATCTTCGCGTATCTTCATGGTCACGCAAAGCTCGAATATAAGGCCAAGTTTATCTTCATGGTGACGCAAAGCTCAAATATAAGGCCAAGTTTATCGACTGGTGGTCTCTTAATGGAAATGGGCGTAACTTCGGAGAGGTATGTGAGTTGCTTGTGAAATAATATGCTAAGGAGGTAGAACCAGATGAGATGATTCGTACCGCCGTAGAGTCCTGGCTCAAATTCGACGATTTGTCAAACTCATTGGTATGCTTTTGTGATCTATATGAAAAGGCTAGGTTCAACGCCCAAGCCAAGTACGTAATGCTGCGTAAGGCGGCGATGGGGAATAAGCTGCTCTCCGATTTCATCTTAATCAAGAGTCCTCACACCTTTAATGCACTGAGGGGTACCATAGTAGATTTTGTCAAAAACTTGGAGGCATTTCAGTCGCTGACTGAGGCACTGATGGAAACCCGTAGTATATCGATGTCCATCGCACATCCTGGAAAGAATTACAAAATGCCGGCTAATATTGCAGCGGCATTTGAATCTGTCAGGAGAGATGTTAGAAAATGGGAAGAACGACTGGGAAACCGATTCGATAACCAGCCTGACATGATAGCCCCGCAGTTGCAGAGCCTTACACTTACCATCAAGAAAAACCAGTCTGGGGTCCCGAAGGCCGCAAAAAATCTGCTCCTACTGCCACAAACCTGGAAACTTTGCAATTAGGTGTCCTGAGAATCCACATAGAAACACTCCCTGTGGAAAGTGCAGTCGATATGGGCATCACGAAAATAATTGCTGGTCTGAAGACAACAAACTGTCGAATACATCAGACGCAAGAAGCGAATCACGAATCAGGACCAGAGATAAGAAAATACAAAACAGGAAATAAAATAAAAGCTTGACGGATGCCGGTAACATATACTTGGCAGAAGAAATTAGTCACGTCAATGTGACAAAAAGGGATAAGAAAGGGAACATTTTATCGAAAAACCTAGGCTAGATTATGGAATGCTGGAGAATATTCCAGCACCTGTGCCTCCTCGGAAGAAGAGACTTGATCAAGTTGTTTCAGGAGTATAAATCACTGCGGCCAAGAGAATGAGAAAGAATAAGAAATTCAAGAGCATCTTGAAGGATGTACTAGAGAATGTGGAGAAGTACAATTTGGTAGCTGAGCTTGCATCGGCCCCAACTGGAATAAAGTTTGGTCAAATTTTGAGGGGCGACGTAGAGTATGCGAGAAAGGAACGCAAAAAATTATGAGATCTAATAAGTCCGCTAAGAGTAAGAAATTGTTTCTTCAATCGGCCTCTACAGCACCAAGACATCTTAAGCTGGTACCAGTCAAAGTATTGGGAATGAAAAATTAAGCTCTTTTCGACTCGGGCAGTGTTCCAAATCACATTTCAGAAAGTTTAGTGACAGATCCAAGTCCCAAAACTATTCCAACTATGCGAAGAATAACTGTTGCGGATGTAACTTTACCAAAATGCATGGGCAATGTTGGCAAGGTTTCCTTGTTCTTTGGGGACTCTAGAGTTGATATCGACTTTCTTTTCATACCTTTCTACCTTTTGATGGAATTATTTGATACCGTACCATGAGAAGACTAGGGACATGCATTGACTTGGGCAACCATAGCGTTTCAGTTCATATTGACGGCAGAACCATGAAGATACCCCTGACTTCTGCAAAAGCATACATCCGGAAGATTTAAGAGAAAAAAACAGTGAATATTTCACTTCTAGCTATTATAGCGAAGATTTCGGACCAAATAATACTTTCGGAAATGGAAAATAGTACGCTCAAGGAGTACCAAACATAGCATGGGATGATTATGATTATGGTTTTGAGACAGATGATGATTGGAATTCTAGGGTATATTTGAGAACAAAATGTGGTTCCTTTCGGGATATTATCGAATCAAAGGACAATCATTCAGCGTATGAAAGGCGAATAACTTTGCAAAGAGAGTAAGAATATGTCGAATTCGAAATATGAAAATATGAGCACGCTGCAAGAGGTCCTTCAAAATAATGAGAATAAGGATCACGAAGAGGAATAGTGCAAGATCACAGAAATTCTATGAAGAGTGCCCCACCTCCCCGCTCCTGCATCAAAGAAAATATCTGACATATTGAAATCTTCCGAATGAATTGCAAGGAGCGTTTCAGATCTAAGACAAGCGAGTGTAGCGGTCACTCATGCATTCTAGCCTATCGATAAATAATCAATTTTCCATAGGCGTAAACGAACAACGCCGAGATATGGCCAGTTTATCTCATTAACTTTTAAAAATTATGCTTGAAAACGATATTATTCGGCCAGTTTCGTCTCAATGACCATTTCCTGTTGCGATAACTCCAAGAAAGTATGGAAAACTTCGCTTCTGCGTCGACTACAGTTAATTAAAACAAAGAATGATACCCGATCGAATGACGATTTCAAGTATGGCGGAAATCCTCAAGGACTTGAAGGACGGAAGATATCTCACATCAATTGACCTTTTACACTGGCTACTACCAGATTCAGTTGGATAAAAAGTGAAAGGTAAAAACCACATTTACCAGCAAAGTCGGTACCTTCAGATTCAAAGGGATGCCTTTTGGTCTCATGAATGCATCAGCTACATTCCAAATAATGATGAAAAAGGTTTTGAAGGGACTTCCATTTACAAGAGCTCATATCGATGATGTGTTAATATTCTCAAAAAATTTGGATCAGCAGATATCTCATGCCAAGAGAGTGGTGGATAGTATATTGGTAAAATGCCTGAAAATTGAGGCGATCAAACGCTTCTTTGTTTAAAAATCTATCCGAATACTTGACCATATCGTCGATATAGAGGGAATTAACGTTTATATAGAAAAAAACAAAAAAAGTCAAGTTTGGACTGAGACCCACCAAGGCCCGCGTCAAGGACGGAGGTTCGGAGCTTCTCAGGACGGGCCGCGTATTCCCGAAGATTTGTCAAAGATTTCGCCAGGAAAGCAGCACCGTTACATGCCAGTACTATGAAGAACGGAAAGTTTTTCTGCAGTAATGAAATGCAAATTGCATTCGAGGAGCTTAAAAATAAGCTATATGTCCTCCCAGTGCTCATGTTTGCAGATTTCAAGAGACCATTTTTCGTGGCAATGGATGCCTCAGGACGGTCTCTGGGTGCCGTTTGTCCCAAAAAATCAAAACGGAAGACTACAAACTGTTCAATTCGCAATTATTTCTCTGAATAATGTTGAAAAGAGATACTAAGTCTACGAGAAAAAAGCACTACATTCCTTCTTAGCATTTAAAAACTTTTGCGTTTACATTTTACCACTCGAAAAAATTTGTTTTGATAGCCGATCACCAGGCACTTAAGGCGGCATCTCCAAAGAAAGTTGTGCATCACCATTTGGCTCTATGGCTCTATATCTTTGCAGAATATCGGGTTTAAATTGTCTATAGGCCCGGACGCAATAATCAGCCTGCTGATTACCTATCCCGTTTGAGGGATCCAATGAATCCAGGTGAAATGGCTTCCGAGAGCATCATCGGAGTTGCCGAGGTGCAAGTGCCAAACGGTGACGAATACGGACCTAATCTGCAGGGACTAATGAAATAATTGATGGACTAGAAATGAGAAAAATTGTTCTTGAACACAGAAACTGGGTACACAGGAATCAAAAGGCTTTTACAATGTGGGATGGGAAAATCTTTCGACACACTAAGCCGGTCCTCGACCAGTAGCCCTTTTGAAGGGAAGAAAAATATCTCGAGGACTTTTCATGATGAGTTAGGGCATTGAGATCTCGAAACAACCAATAAATTCATTACAGACAGATTTTGGTGGCGCAGTATCTATAAGGACGTCCATAATTTCGTGAAAAGCTCTGTCAACTATCGAAAATTCACTCCAACCCGAAAACATAAGACAACCCTAAGCTTTCCGGTTTCCGTCTTTTTGAAACCCTCTCAATCGACTTTGCCGGGTCACTCAAGGAAACCTCTTCCCTAAAAAATATGTCCACATAGGGCTGAAACATCTTACTGAGTTGCCAACAGCAGTTCCAGTTTAGGAGGCCAATGCTGAGTTTCATCGAGAAAGAAAAAATTGAACCTTTTGGTCTTGCAAAAAGGATCATCTCGGATAACGCCCTTTGTTTCACTGCAATGAAATTGCTTCGCTTTCTGGGAGACAAAGCGATTTAGTTGAAGACAGTTCCCACTAAACGCTCCTATGTCAAACGGGGAAGTGAAAAGGATGGTAGGAACCATCAAACGATAAATATCAAAAACTATGTAGGAGAATGAAATATAGTGGGAAGATGCCTTACCAAAAGTGCCACACAGTTACTGCAGAAGAAGAGGAAGAAGTAGACGCTCACCATTCGAGCTAATTTACGGAAGGACTCCAAGAATGCTAAAGAGAGAGATAGAAACAAATAATATATATGAAGAGATTAGAGAAGTCGAACTACTGGCCGCAGAAGGCTGGAGATCACACCACGCGTTAACACAGACAAGAAAAGAGGTTGCAGAGAATCCAGTCCAAACCTTTTCAGTCGGCTCTAGAGTAATTGTTATACATGTAAAATACATGCCACAAGATGCTCGGAATATGTTTTAAAGAATGGACGAAGAAGTTTTTTTCGGGAAATGATCCCAAGTTATCTCTCGACATCGATACTGCATAAATGAATACCACATGATATTCAGGCGCTACCGTTCTCCCTGCAAATCTGTGCGGGGAAGGTTTTGGTTTTTTACTCTTGGTTTACACTGCAAATTTGTAGCCCGATCATTACTCGCATGTACGCAAGGCTGAGAACTGATAGTGCATGTGATTGTCTCATTAAACACTTTGGGCTGCAGAGAACTCTGACCATACGACCACATCTTCCATAAATTAAAAATTCCTCCCCGATAGCTCTGTGTTGCTCCGATACCCCATTGTGTTCCCTACTTGTGAAAATGGGGGGTTAATTTACTGTGGTAGATATGTGGGTTGGTACCCAGTAAATTTGTACCAGAGCGTAGATTCCGATACCTGATATTAGAATATACAAGGGGAATTTTGGGGTGTTAATTTACTGGAACAGATATGCTGGCTGAGGCACATTCAAGTTGTAAGACCTCATGACTCGGCCTCATTTTCAGACTCTCTGAAACTCTTCAATCTTACTTTCGAGCATTCTCTACGGGATGCCAAAGATGTAGTGAATTTCTCCAGGAGCTTTTATTTTGAAACCAATGGTGACCTAAGGAGATACGACTCGATTTGGTTCTTTAAGTTTTGAAAAGTGCGGTTAGGCTATCCCCGGGTGTATGCTAGACGTGTTCAGGAGAATGGGTAATATCACCCATGTGCCTGAATGGCTGGCTCGAAGCCTGTCAGCAGGCACAATTCATTGGACCTCACTGCTGCTGCTGCATGCCTCTGGGTTAAAACCGCTCGAACCGTTCCGTATGTCTCCGTTGCCCTAATAGCCACGTTCCGCGCCACGTCGGTTAGCACTGCATAGGCGTCTGGGTGCCAGCCCCCGAGGGTGGATATACCGTAGGGATGCACATGAGCCTGCTTCGGGCGGCGGTCGCGATAAAAGATTCATATCTTCTATGCTTTGCAGCCTTTGCCACGTTGAGGGATGTGAGCGGGTTAAGGTGCGCACTCTCCTCTTGGACAGGGGAAAGAGTGAAAATGGGGAGTTAATTTACAGTGGTAGATATGTGGGTTGGTACCCAGTAAATTTGTACCGGAGCGTAGATACCGTATATTGGCCAAGCCAGGGGAAAGGCTTGGGTGTTTTACTCTTGGAAGATTTATCCGATCTACTGTTTACGACATAGCCAATAATGGCGAAAGGTTTGGGTGTTTTACTCCTGGAAGATATATCCGGTCTATCCCATGGTTTTCCAGACAACCGCAATCAACTTAAAAAGGGTATATCGAAACAGTAATGGATGGCGCGAGTGGGTTGACAAAAGTGACATCGAAGAAATCCGTGCCTCCAGTGCTTCCCATTGCCCTGGTGTCTTGCCTTGTACGATGAAGGTCATCCCTGGGCCCGATGGTGGGGTGACGAGCAACTTTCTGCAGGTCCTGGGCAAGCAAGTGAACTTGGGGGTCATGTCTTCGAATTCTGCGGCCTCCTTGAACACAGTGCAGGAGATGATCCCCGAAGCAGTCAAGTGTTTCCGGACAGTTTCTCCTCGGGCACTCGGGCATAGTGTGTGCGGAGCGAAAAGCGGTACTTGAGAGCAGTATTGAAGCCATGTCGAGAATTCGCGGGCGTCGATACTAGTTGTAATACAAAAAATGGTCCTCCCCTCATTTAATACAGGAAATTGTCCTCCCCACATTTAATACAGGAAATTGTCCTCCCTTCATAATACAGGAAATGGTCCTCCCTCGTGTAATCCAGCAACCTACAACGATCCCGCCCCTAACTTCTCCCACCGTCATTTCCAAATTTACTTCCATTTTATCTAGATATTTTTATACTGTATTTAACCCTCTGAATCGACCGCGAATCAAGTCCCTTTTCCCTTTTAGCTTACCTCCTCCTCCAAATTCGCCTTTTTTGAGAAGAAGGGCGCAAATGCACTACTGCAAAAATCCCTTGCCGATTTATTTTACCTATTCCTAATCTATAGAACCTGCCCCGGGAGCCTATTTAAACCCCTTTATTCTAAGTTCCAAATGCCCCCGATCATTTTACTCATCACCCCTCTCCCCCACACACCCAAAACACCCTACATTGCCTCCCGTTCCCCAACGTCTATCACAATGAACAACCTTCGCCCCTCTGTCCCTATTTCCAAAAACCGCCCTTCCCGTTCCATCAATGGCCTTCGTCTCGCCGCCTACGGGCCAACCGATGCCGACGACTACATCCGGCGGCAAACAAAGAAGCAAATCATCGAGTTCGTTCGCCGCCTCTTCATAGAAGAAGAAGCGAGGGAGGTAAGTGGGAGAGGCTGAGAAGGTCGAGGAGGAGAGCGGGGAGTCCTTCGAGGAATGGTTAGCCCCTGAGCTAGTGTACGAGGCTCGGGAGAAGGAGGAGGATGAGGAGATGAGGAGGAGGATGAGGAGGATGAGGAGGAGGATGAGGAGGATGAGGAGGATGAGGAGGATGAGGAGGAGGGGAGGAGGGAGGAGGATGAGGGAACAGGGGGCATGGAAAGTGTTGGACTGGTGGGGCCTGGAATAGAGAGTATGGATCAAGTTGTGCCCACGATGGAACCGGATGGAGATATCTTTAGTAGTCTAGATATCTCCCAGGGGGAAATAGAGAGTGTGAGCCATTCGCAGATATTTGTGGGGACTGCTTGGACAGCATGGATATTTTAGAGGAGTTGTTTGGATCTGATTTAGAGAATGGGAAATAAGAGGACCAAATTAATTGTTAGTTTCTTAAGTATCTTTTGCTTAGAGTCCATTGTCCACACAAAGTATTTTTATGCATTTCTTGGTATCTTCTGTAGTTTTGTTCGGACTTTAGGGGTAGCCAAAAGTCTATATAAGCTGAGTAAACTGCTTCCTCATGGAGAGGTCAAGCAAGTTGGCAGACAACTTCAAGCCAAGTCCCGAGTAGTAGGAAGTTGAGAGTCAACTTCAGACCCAAGAAAACTTTTTCTTACGCTAGTCGCAGAGCGTCGGTGGTAGACCCTGCCCCTTTTATACTTGCTTGTAGCTTCTCAACTCTCTTCTATATAGGCTCCTTTTTTTCGTTCAACAATACCACGGCAGTACTTTTCTCGCCTGCAACACCTTCTTCTCAGGGTAATTGGCTCTGAGGATCTCTTCCCCCGCCGATTTACCCCTATCATTTGGTACTCTTGTGGAGGGGGTTGCACCCGAGGTATTCGAGTTGAGCAGTAGTAAGGAACACTTCGGGGGATTTCTTTTCTGTAATCATGGATCTCAACGCTGCTCGTATAACGTTCACAGGGGGCAAGACTGAAGACGTTGAGGAGTTTCTTTACACATATGTCAACGTTGTGATGCGAGAGAAGGGCGATGAAGAGAAGGCCGCAAGTATCTTCGCCTATCTTCATGGTGACGCAAAGCACAAATATAAGTCCAAGTTTATCGACGGGTGGTCTCTTAACGGGAATGGGCGTAACTTCGGTGAGGTATGTGAGTGGCTTGTGAAAGAGTATGCTAAGGAGGTAGAACCAGATGAGATGATTCGTACCGCCATAGAGGCCCGGCTCAACTTCGACGATTTGTTAAGCTCATTGGTGTACTTGTGTGATCTTTATGAAAAGGCTGGGTTCAACGCCCAAGCCAAGTACGGAATGCTGCGTAAGGCGGCTATGGGGGATAAGCGGCTCTCCGATTTCCTCCTCATCAAGGGCCCTCACACTTTTGATGAACTGAAGGGTACCATAGTAGAATTTGTCAAAAATTCGGAGACGTTTCAGTCACTGAGTGAGGTACCGAGGGAAACCCGCACATCGATGTCTATCGTACATCCTGAAAAGAATTATCAAAGGCCGGCTACTAGTGCAGCGGCATTAGAATCTGTCAGGAGCGATGTCAAAAACTTGGAAGAAAGGTTGGAAACCCGATTCGATAATCGACTTGACATGATAACCTCGCAGTTGGAAAGCCTTACTCTTACCATTAAGAAGAACCAGTCTGGGGCCCCTAAGGCCGCAGAAGTCTGTTCTTACTGTCACAAGCCTGGACACTTTGCAAACAGGTGTCCTGATAATCCACATAGAAACACTCGTTGTGCAAAGTGCGGTCGATATGGGCATCATGAAAGTAACTGCTGGTCTAAAGACAACAGAAGAGCAAATTTATCGGAAGCAAGGAGTGAGTCAGGACCAGAGGTGAAAATCTTACAAAATAGAAGGGATCAAAGGTTGACGGATGCCGGTAACGTATCCATCGCTGAAGAGATTAGTCAAGTCAATGTGACAAAAAGGGATGGGGAAGGGAACATTTTATCGAAGAAACCTAGGCTAGAGTATGGAATGCTGGAGCATATCCCAGCACCTGTACCTCCTCGAACCAAGAGGTCTGATCAAGTTGTTCCAGGAGTGGGAGTCACTCCGGCCAAGAAGACGAAAAAGAGTAAGAAAGTTAAGAGTATCTCTAAGGACGTACTAGAGTATGTGAAGAGGTACAATTTGGTGGCTGAGCTTGCATCGGCCCCAACTGGGATAACGTTTGGTCAACTTTTGAGGGGCGACGCAGAGGATGCGAGAAAAGAACTCAAAAAAATTATCAGGTCTAATAAGTCCGCTAAGGGTAAGAAACTGTTTCTTCAATCGGCCTCGACAGCACCAAGACGTCTTAAGCTGGTACCAGTCAAAGTATTGGGTATGAAAACCCAAGCTCTCTTCGATTCGGGTGCTGTTCCAAACCTCATTTCAGAAACTTTGGTGACAGATCTAGGTCTCGAAATTACTCCAACGACTCGAAAAATAACTGTAGCGGATGGAACCGTCTCAAAATGCATGGGCACTGTTGACAAGGTTTCCGTGTTCTTTGGGGACTCTAAAGTTGATGTAGACTTTCTTGTCATGCCGGATCTCCCTTTCGATGCAATCATTGGCTGCCCTACCATGGAAAGACTAGGGACATGCATTGACTTGGGCAACCAAATGGTTTCAGTTAATATTGACGGCAGAACCGTGAAGATGCCCCTGGATTTCGACAAAAGCACGCATCCTGAAGATTTAAAAGAAACGGACAGTGAAGATTTCACTTCTAGCTATGACAGCGAAGATTCGGAACCAACTAACACTTTCGGAAGTGGAAAAGGGTACCCTCGGGGGTAATGAACATGGCATGGGACGATTATGATTCCGGGTTTGAAACAGATGACGACTGGATTCTAGGATAAGTTTGAAACCCGAATGTGTTTCTTTTTGCGATGATATCGAATCAAAGGACAGAATTCGGAGCATGAAAGAAGATTACCTTTGCAAAGAAAATAAGAATACGAATTCCATATATGAAGATGTGAGCACGACGGAAGAGGTCCTTCAAAATATTGAGGTTGTCAAGAAGAAAAAGGGCGCCAAATGGCAGAAATCCAAGGAAAAGTGCAGCACCTTCCCGCCCCCGCCTCACTGAAAATATCCGACATGTTAACATCTTCCGAAGTAATTGCATGGAGCGTTTCAGATTTAAGACAAGCAAGTGTACCGGTTACTCACTCGTTCGAACTTACCGACACTCAACCGATTTACCACAAGCCTAGACGTCAACCGCCAAAATATGACCAATTTATCTCAGAAAATGTTACAAGTATGCTGAAAAATGATAATTATTCGACCAGTTTCATCCCCATGGTCGTTTCCAGTTGTGGTCGCACCAAAGAAGGATGGAAAGCTGCGTTTTTGCGTCGATTACCGACAACTGAACCAGAGAATGATACCCGATCGATTTCCGATTCCGAACATGGAGGAGATCCTCGAGGACCTGAAGGACGGGAGATATTTCACCTCAATTGACCTTTACACTGGCTATTGGCAGATTCCATTGGATGAAAAATGTAAGGAAAAAACAACCTTTACCAGCAAAGCCGGTACGTTCAGGTTCGAAGTGATGCCTTTTGGTCTCATGAATGCACCAGCTACATTCCAAAGAATGATGAACGAGGTTTTGAAAGGACTTCCATTCGCAAGAGTCTATATCGATGATGTCGTCATATTCTCAGAAACATTGGATCAGCACATCTCGCACGTCAAGACAGTTGTGGAGAGGATATCGGAGTATAGCTTGAAAATTAAGTTGAGCAAATGCTTCTTTGCGAAAACTTCTATCCAATTACTCGGTCATATCGTCGACCAAGAGGGAATTAGAGTGGATCCAGAGAAAACGAAAAAAATAAAGTTGGCACCAAGGCCCGCTTCAAAGACGGAGGTCCGAAGCTTCTTAGGACTGGCCTCATATTACAGAAGATTTATCAAAGATTTCGCCAAGACTGCAGCACCGTTACATGCCAGCACTACGAAGAACGGAAAATTTTACTGGAACAAGGAAATGGAAACTGCATTTCAGGAGCTTAAAGATAAGCTATGTGTCCCCCAGTTCTCATGTACCCAGATTTCAAGAGACCATTCGTTGTGGAGACAGATGCCTCAGAACGGTCTTTGGGTGCCGTTTTGTCTCAAAAAGATGAAACGGAAGACTACACCCTGTTCAATTCGCAAGCCGAACTCTGAATGATGCGGAAAGGAGATACTCAGTCTGCGAGAAAGAAGCGCTAGCTGTCGTCTTCGCGCTGAAAAAGTTTCGCGTATACCTTTTATCACTCGAGAAATTTGTCTTGATAACTGATCACCAGGCACTTAAGACAGCATTCCAAAAGAAGGATGTACATCACCGCTTGGCCCGATGGCTCGACATTTTCGCAGAATATCGGTTTGAAATTGTGTATAGACCCGGACGCAATAATCAGCCTGCCGATTACCTATCCCGCTTGAGGGACGCACTGATTCCAAATGAAAAAGCTTCGAGGACATCGTCGGAGTCGCCGAGTTGCAGTTGCCGAACGATAACGAGTACGAAGCTAATATTCACGGACTGATCAAATTCCTCGATGGACTAGAAATGAGAAAGGTTGATCTTGAACACAGAAATTGGGTACGCAGGAATCAAAAGGCTTTTACATTGTGGAATGGGAAACTCTTCCGGCACACTAAAGCCGGTCCCCGACTAGTGGCCCCTTTGAAAGAAAGAATGAAGATCTTGAGGACTTTCCATGATGAGCTAGGGCATTGGGATCTCGAAACAACCAAAAAATTCGTAACTGAGAGATTCTGGTGGCCCGGTATCCATAAGGACGTCTATAATTTCGTGAAAAGCTGCGACAACTGCCAAAAATTCACTCCAATACGGAAGTATAAGACAACTCTAAGTTTTCCAGTTTCCGGTCTCTTTGAAACCTTCTCAATTGACTTTGCGGGCCCGTTCAAGGAAACTCTTCCGGAAACAAATATCTCCTTATAGGGGTGGAACATTACTGGATGGCCAATAGCAGTTGCAGTGAGGGCAAATGCTGAGGTGGTACTGAATTCATCGAAAAAGAAATAATTGAACCGTTTGGTCTTCCAAAAAGGATCATCTCGGATAACGCCCTTTGTTTTACTGCAACTTCACTGCTTCGTTTTTGAAGAGAAAGGGATTCAGCTCAAGACAGTTCTCGACTACGCTCTTATGTCAAACGGGAAAGCCAAAAAGATGATTGGAACTATCAAACGCGCACCTACTTTTTGGAATATTTTATAGGTAATCAACTGCATCCCTATTCGTTTGAAAGGCCTCATGTTTTAACAATAAGGCAACTTAAATTAATAGAAACAGAAGAAGAATGATGACGAGTCGGGACGTTCGTCTTGAGCGAGGGGGCGTGATATAATGAAAATTGTAGATATTCCTTGGCATGCTGCGCTGGCTGAGCTGGCTGCGCTGGCTCAGTTGGCATGCTGCGCTGGCGAGTTGGCATGCTGTGCTGGCTGAGTTGGCATGCTGCGCTGGCTGAGTTGGCACTGTACTTACAATTATATTTTTAATTTTTTTAGAGGGATGCTTTGCACTGTACTGTGGCGGTGCAGATTTGGCACATAGGTACTGTATAGGTGCTACAGAATGTGAGGGTTGAAAACTCTATATAAGGGGCTGTTTGCATGAAATGGTAGGACTACTTGGGAGCCAGCATACCCGAGCGGGGCGCTCAACAAGTTAAGTCAAACAAAAAGCATAAAGGAAGTTGGCAGACAACTTCAGGTCAAGCTCCGAGTAGTAGGAAGTTGATAGTCAACTTCAGACCCAAGAAAATTTTTTCCTAAGTTGGTCGCAGAGCATCAGTGGTAGACCCTGCCCCTTTTATACTTGCTTGTAGCCCTCGCAACTCTCTCCCATATACACTCCTTTTTATTTGTTCAACTATACCACGGTAGCACTTTTGTCGCTTGCAACACCTCCTTCTTGGGGTAGTTGTTTCTGAATATCTCTTCTCCCGACGATTTACCCCTATCACAATGCATCGAAAACTGTAGATGGCACTCGAATCTACCAAAGGGTGGAAGGGAGGCCAGCCAGCAAACAAGCGGCATTGGAAGTTACTGTCAATGCGGAGTGCCGCTGTAAAAGTATGCCTCTAACCTTCGAAAACCGTTCCATTGCGCGAGTTGAAACAGTTCTCGCGAGTTCCTTGACGACGGAGAACGCCGCCAGATGCTATTCTCCAAGCGTTGAGATGGGAACAGGAACCAGCCTGTTTCTCCCAGGCAGTTCAGCAAGGAACCCTTGGTATTTCCGCTGCTTCTCTGCGTGGGCTGCGTTGAGGCTTGTGAGTGGGTTGAAAGCCCTGGCTCTTGCGTGGGAGGGAGCGAGCGGGTTGACAAAGGTTACGTCGAAATAATCCGTGCCACCGACGGCTCCCATCGCCCTGATATTCGGCCTTGTCCTGTTTTGGAAGTGTAAACGAGGTTCAATGGAAGGACGTCGGGCGGCTCTTGCGAGATCGTTCCCCAGTAAAGTCACCTGTTTGTTGTGGAGAGTATTCCGCTCGCAGCCGAAACGACAATGTAGCAAGTGGTCCCAGTAGATATCCAGCATTTCAAGACACCCTGCTTTTGGGCGAGGGGTACCTGGGGCGAATAAAGGGGTTTGGCAAAAGTACCGGAACCACTCGGAGAAGTCTTTGCTCTTGATTTGCGTCCTAAATCCTGGGCAGGGTGCACAGTAGACCCAGCCTTTGGCTCCGGGGAGGGACATGCTAGCGCGGAAGGCGCGGGTGCAGATGTATCCGAGTGGCAAGGACTCTTGGCGGCCATATGAATTGCGTCTGTTAGCTTCTTCTGCGATGATGGGTTGGAGGAGCAGAAATTGCTAAACTGAATTCGTTCTGAGGGTCGACAAGAGGCGCTGCACGTGGAAAAGGCGGCTGTAGCATCCTCGTACTGTGTCCGACCTTGAACACAGGACGGCAAAGACTTCTCGCATAACTGCTGCGTCGCGGTGCTAGACGCCAGAAACGAAGCGGCGGCGACGTCTCGCGCAGAGGTGAGGCCGATTCCCAAGGTCGGCTTCTTCTCCTGTAGTGTTTTAATGGGCAGTTGCAGATCCTTGAATATAGAGTTGTCTAGCATTCCACCTGCTTAAGTACGGCAGCAGTTCACGATTAAACTGTCGAAAAGAGCACGTGAGCTGTAAAACAGCTTGGATTTTTTCAGTTAAGAAACAGCGACAACGAATTCTTTCCTACGCCGCCATTTTGTCTATTTTCGATAATTTGAAAGAGGAACTCACTTGCTTCACGAACACGTCTACTGTAGCATACACCGGGGCGGGGATAACCGAACCGCACTTTTTAAACACTACAGAACTGTGAAAATTGACCAAATATTTTAATCTCTATCCCGGTGTCCTACAGTGATGCTGAATTGTGGAGCAATATTTTTATTGAGGCCCACAATTTATATTTATTATGAATCATCAAGGAATAATTTTATCTATTTTACACTGGCACTATTTTATGCTGAACTCAGTGTGAAATCATTTTTATGTCCTACAGTTGGGTTTTTATATTATACAGGCTATAATTATTACATTTATGCTACCAAAAAAATATTATCTGGATGATTGCTTCCCTGGAAAATACTGCAATAATTATTGCTGAGCCTGAATTATGTCTACCAAAATTACTGAACGGCTCACCTGATTTTTGTAGCAGGTTCACCCTGGTGTAGAGTATAAATAGTCTAGGTTGCTAGAAATATTTTTACATCCTCGGGCTATCGAAATATTCCCCTCGATCAGATATTATTAAATTTGGTTTTCTATTCATTATTCATTCTAAGTCCGATTGTGGCATTTATTTATTTATTCAAGTTGGAACTATTTATTATTATTTGGATCTACCTATCCCAATTATTTTGCAAGAACCAAATCGATTTTCTCTGTTTTCAATACCGGGAATCAAAATAAAGTGTGATAGGATGACGAACTCACTTTTTACAAGACGACTCCGTTTCAGTATAAAAGCAACAATGAAGGGTTAATGGAGAAGTGGGCGGCATTAAAGCCACCAGAAAGAATAGTGACCTCGCCCAACCACAAACACATCCGCTACAGCTAATTCCCAACATTCCCTGCAACTCATACTATCTAAACTAGTAATGTCTTCCCTTCCTGATAATCCAATTGCATCCAGCTTCATCACCCCCGGGCACCTCCTTACTTTATGCCAAAATTGCGAGGAGTATGTGCTTAGTTTTATGAGCACACTAAGTCGCATTCAAAAGGCGATCAATGACGCCGAACCTGAAGGAAGTGTCTGTGGTGAATTCGAAGAATGTTCAATATGCTTAGAAGCATTGCGTGGCCCAGACATAGTCAACCCACCGTGCAGCCACCAGTTACACCCCCATTGCGTCCTTGACCTTCTCCTTCATAGCGAAAATCAAAGGTTAAGAGCCGGCTGCCCTCTTTGTCGCAGAGATTTGGATGGGAATGCCATTATAAACGTAGAAAATGGCTTCCACCGCCCGTCTGATTTCTCGAGAAGGCTCCCCACCGACGACATAACTTTGTCATAAGCGCTTTAAAACGCAATCATGTGTCAGGCGGCGTATTTCTATGATGTAATGCCCTTGAAGGACACCTTCCTGTCACTGGACACCGAGAACTTGCAGCCAAGGTTGTCCAAGCTGAGTTCGAGGTTCTGGAAACTCAGAGGAAGTCAAATGGACATGAGGATAGGAACCATGTCCTATCTTGAGAGAAAATTCGGATTGGAGCTCAGTTCCGAAAGGTAAACGCTTCCACGGTTCTTTTTAAAGCCCAATTTCTCAATACCTCTTTACCTACACTAGTTTTAGTGTTTCAATGGAAATAAATTTTGGTTACTCATAAACGTATGTAATAGGAGCTACCGTGCATTCCAATGAAAAAGGGTTACAGCTCCTCACTGTTTTCAGACGACAAAAGAGAAGCTGCAGCTGTACCTTGCATAGTGGTGGTTCAATTCACGGGGAATGCCTCTAGTGGACAGACAAGCACTCCATAACCGACCACATCTTCCATGCATTAAAATAACCCAAAAATTCCCCCTCCAGTGCGTGGGCGTGTTTAAAATGCAAGGTACTGTGAGAAACGGCTTTTAACAATCTGGCGGGCTTCCATTCCTTGCAAGCAGAAGATAGAGCATGTAGAGAAGTCATAGATCTCCTGATGGAAAAAAATTGGAACTCTCGTCGCCTACCGCCCGGTGGACGTCAACGGAAACAGGGAGGAGTAGGATGCTGTGACAACGGCAGCCATCGTAGAAATGAAGTGCATAGGTGCAAACTTAGCTGGGTCAAAACGGTTTTAGTGTCAAGTGCATAAAAGTACGTGGATGTCTTGAAAATTACGGATAGATCCTCGGAAACGTTTTTTCAGAAATGGACGAAGAGATTTGTTACAACAATAATCCAGAGTTCTCTCTCGACCTCGATGTACACAGGGATATCGCATGATATTGATGCTGTGCCCTTCTCCCTGCGAATCCGTACTCCGATCGCTACTCGCACGCCCGTAAGGCCGAGAACTGACAGCGCATCTGACTGTCTGATTGAAAAACTTTGTTGCACCACTCGTAAAAGAAAATAAAATTCTTGGTTCCAATGGGCATGCTGTTTCAGCGGAGTACTTCCCCGGGGTATTCGCCAAACTCGGTTGCCCACGACTCGTTAATTTAAGACAATTGTTCCCGGAGTAATCGGCAGTCGGGGACTTGCACGAATCAACTTACCGGGTAGGTAGAGATCATACCCAGGTACCGGGAGGAAGAGCTTGGTTGCGTGTTGCAAAGATGGTATTTTGGTTGGTTCTTGTTATTCAAATCGTTGCTTCCGCTGCTCCCGTAAGGGCAGATTGAAGTCCTTTTATAGTTTAATACACAAGTAGAACTCACTGTATGAAATAGTGCGCCCTCAGAGAGGATGAAGAGAGCAATCAGATTATTTGATGCGGGGACCAAATGAGAGGAGTGAGACACCAAATTATTTCATCAAAATTAATCAAGGAGAGTCAATTTGATTATTATGGCGGTGATTCACGGCACTGGCACTCCTTTTCCTTTTAAGGAGCGAGGATCAGTTCTTCTCCGTCCATCCAGCTGCATCCAGGTTAGTCTTATTCTTGCGCATCAATAAAATCATCGAAAGGTGGTTAGAAAATACGTCTGAACGAGTAAATCCGTCTGAGTACTGTAGTTCTGTTTTCCTGGGATCCAGCCGATAGTCGTAATTTCACTATTTACAAATAAAGACTCTCTAATTACGGCAGCGTCGATCTTCAATCGTTTCTCGAGAGTATGAGCATTGTGTTTTTTCAAGCCGCATGTAAGCCGGAAAATACTAACCATGACGTCTTTTTTTGATTATTTTTGAACATTATACGGTGGACAATAAGGGAAGCGATTCGATCGTGATGCCACGTAGCCCACTTTGCACTAGCGAACCCAGGAAAAGATCGAAATCCCGATCGACCTTGTATAAGATCACAACATTTGTCAGCATTACCCGAACTCCAAGTGTGAGCACTGATGATACCGTAGTCAATCCATTTTCGCCTTTTGTCGCAGTTTCACCGATCAGTCAGGATCCTCCACGATGTAAACAAATATAACCGCCCCAGACCAATCCGAGCCCTTTATCTTCGGCCTTTCAAATGGCTTCATGTGTCCCAATAATTTCACCCTCAGAATGAGGCAGTATACATGTGAATTCAGTTTCAAGCGAAGTACAGGGTTTAAAACTTCCATGTATGCCACCACGTCAAATTTCAGTAATTTACCTTACAAATCGTCCTATGACTGAAAGTGCCTACAGGCTTAACTCTAGGGATGCAATACGGTAATGCCACAGAGCTGACAATCGATTGGCTTGTCGCGCCAGGGTTACAGTGGCTTCTTCTTCACGGATGGCTGTAAAGAAGAGGACCTGCAAGCTTTGTGGGGTTACTTGCCACAGGTATAAAACCCATTTAAACCATTTCCAGAGCGGGAAGCACAAGAACCGCTTACAGAATAACAAAAATCCGTCGCATCATCAGGGGTACAACGCAATTTTGATAGCCATTCACATCTACAGCACCACAAGGCTGGAAAGAAATTCATTTTAAGGTAGTCTCAACTTAGATTTAACTAAATCCAATCTGGATGTTCGATCTTTTCCTAAGCAAATTGAATTTTGAACTATCAAAATAATTTTCATTCTTGCTTGAAATTTTAAAAACAAAAAAAGAAATAAAACAAATCGGAAAAATCAAATTGAAAATCAAATTAAATAAAGAGATATGTTTACAGTGGGTTAAAATGGAAATTAAGAGCGAAAAAAGAATATTTCACGAACAAAAAATGTACCTCCACTAGTGCGCAAAAAGAAATCACTAAAAGGGTTTCAATTTCGAAGAGTTAAAGTTCCTTTAATTTAGATTTGCAAAAGGGTATATTCGTATGGTTTTCGGTCACTTTGTTAAACAGACCACAGAATTGCATCAGTCCGTAGTGGACTGTGTCAAGTCTATGTGGAGGATAACTATCTCTCTGGTGATGAATAGAGAGCCCGGATGCATGACGAATTCTATATCCCCATGCTTTTTTCGTGACAGACTGTCCGATCCATAGATTGTTCTAAAAAAGACCATATTCGTCGCTGAAAGAAATGTTCGAACCTTCCGCCATGAATCTGCTCCGCTTTCGAAGACCTTTGCGTTAACTCTTCACCACAATGGTGATCTCAGCAAATATCTAAAACAAATTGATGAATATTTCAAATCTCTTGCGTCACCAACTGGATCACCGATTGGAGTCGCCAAAACCCCTATAATGTACGTTCTACTTCACTACCTACTCAACCATCCACACCATTAGAAGACAAGGTCTCACACTATATCTATGCCCTTTAGGGAAGAAAATAAGAAAATTGTGGTAGCCTATCTGAATGTTGTATCGCGTTCAAATCCGAATACAGGTATGCCTATCGGGATTATATTCTCAATAAGTAACGAAAGCTGAAGTATCTGCACCGCCTCCTTAAAGAAAACGCCAAAAAATTCTACATAAAAAATAAACAATGTGTATATGGGCACCATTTCCAAGCTCTAAAAGCGCTGGGAAGTTGATATAACTCATTGTAAATGAAAAATGGAATTCCCGCATATCTTCGAAACATTCGTGTAAGGTAATAAATATTCGCTACATGAACTGTAAATAGTGCCGTCGAGAAAGACCGCGATTAATTACCTAAAATAACTCCCCAGGGACCACCTCGTTGCTGTTTAGAAAGGCAAAAAAATGAGTATCTTCAGTCCGCCGTTATTGGATTCTCCAAGGCCCGTGATCCTTGCCGCCGAGCATATTCTGGTGACTTTTTGTTTCTGGTGACGATGGTTTCATTTCTTTACAGTCAGCTCATTTCTGACGCTCATTTCGAGCAAGAGGAAAAGGTTGGAGGAATGAGGGATAAGAAGAATCTACGCATGGCATTGTTATCAAATGAAAACCATGCACTCTGTAGCTGAATTTCTAATACACAGTACACTGTTCATCCCCAATACGACCGCGAGAAGCGTTCTCCCAAAGTCAATCTTTACGATAGTAACTCGATTAGCAACGACTTTTACAGCATGAGTAAAAGCAAAATTCGTGATTATTGTGGTGAAAAGAGCCACATTACTTCCCAATGTCGTCAGTCAATGGCTGGGAATGTTGTTATGAATGTTTAATATTATCAGAGAAGCTCACTTTAAGATCCGACCAGGGCCACGGAGTGTGTACTTTTCGAGCCCTGTCAGGAACTGGATCAAGGTGATCAGTTAAATGATGAAGAAATATTGCCCACTCTGGACTCCTTCAAAGACGTCAACAGTGATCATGATATGGAAGACTATGAAAATGGAACAAAAGATGAAAATGACTCTAATTATGTTCCTGAGCAGCTATTTTTACTAATTGCAGCTAAGGACCAACCGTTTATCGATGAAGAGGAGTTTTGGACAGGTGTAGTCAAAGAAGCCGAAGCGATCTTAACCCAAGGCAGAACGTAAGGGAACGTGACAAGCCTCCCATCTATAACATGAAACTCGACTCCACGAAAGCAGAGAAAATTAGAAATAATCACGAAAACATCTATAATATTTTGACTGTCAAGAGCAGTAAATTGCAAAAGCACTCAAATTCCGAGAAATTCCACGGAATATGCCGCGAATCTGGTTCTCAAGAATCAGTGATTGGAAAGTCATAGGCAAAGGCATATTTTGCATTAGCTGGGATTTTAATAAAACGTAAGCCCGTGACAAATTCTTACAAGTTCGGTAATATAATTTTTCCAGGTACTGCACAGATTCCAATTCGTATTCCAGCGCTCGATGGTGCTTTTATGCCTCTACATGTCCATGTAGTTGATAGAAATATTCCATTTCTGACTGGGCTAGAAGCGTAGGACAGTTTTGGGCTTGTTATCAGCAACGTTGAAAACTTACTTGTTTCCAAAAAAGGATAGAATATTCCAATCAGATGCAAACACGGTCATCTTCACATCATGTAGGATTTTTCCGAGATCCTATTTATAAAGTCTCCACAAAAACACCTCTATTTACATTTGTATATCTGTTTGTCTCAAATCTGTATAATCTGGTCAGAAGATCTAGACCAGAGGAAGCAACTCTTGGGGCGCGGGATTTGAAGTCTGAACCGAAACCCAGATTATTCCAAGTTCGTACGCTCAATGGAATAATATTAAACCAAGAATTAGCCATTAACATTAGGTTTCTTGACAAAAATCTTTCTCTTCATATCGTGGATGCGCACATCCATTTCGGTAATGCCTTATTCGTACACATTTAATGTACTGAATCTATTTGGAACTCTATTCTTGAGTGATGGTTTACAATTTACAATGGATTTTCTGACTGAATGGAAGAGTACCAAGACAGCTAATTTCTTTCCGAATCTTGAATAGATTTGATACAATATAATGAAATCAAACTTAGCCTATCTAAAGTTGCAATTGATTATTAGATAAGTTCCGGTGACCTTCATCATGATCTTTTATGCCGTAATTACGACAAGATTCGCTCTTCAGACCCTTAAAATGAAACATAACTCACTCTGAGTCTCGACGTTTAAGTGATAAACGATACTATGAGCCCAGAAAGATTGATTCCATCGTTACTCATCTTTTGAGTTTTGCGGATGTTTCCAACCATGAACAGCTAGCTTCAGAACTACTTGGAACGAATGAGAACACTTTAAATTTCAAGAGTTGAGGTAGAAACTATCCTTTAAGAACTCATACTTTGAACCGCTGTGAATTCGCAGCTTCCAAATGCCGCTCTTCAAGAACTCAGCAATGGAAGAGAAGCTCTAGGTTATCGTAAATAGTCTAAATCTAAGTGGATAGGACCCTACAAAATCACGAAAAGTAATGGCAGACAAGTCTTCATTGACAGAAATAGCGAGGAAGAGCATTACCCACGCTCTCAAGTAATACCCTTATTTTGATGAACCAATTGAAACTGTAGTCAAAGCTTTGTATTCATCAGTTAAAATGGTATACTGTGAAACTCTTTAGCTCATTTAAGTCCACTTCAATAAAATCAATTAAATTTCAAATCCACGAGATCCTGGATTCAATTCCACTGAGTTTCTGAAAACGAAAAGTAAAGAAATGGAAAGGCTCGTTGAGAGCAATACCTGGGAAATTGTCTCTCAAGAGGATATACCAGAGAAAGGTGACATCATCTCCAGAAGATTCGCTCTGTTGATCAAAAATACGGACAGTGACATAGAGATATACGAAGCACTGTTCATAGTACAATTTCATTCGAGAAAAGAAAAGAAAATTTTCGTACAGGACACCACTACTATACTCCAGCGTTCCACAAGCTTGTTAGTTGCAATTTCTGCAATACAAGATTTCAGGATTTGGTCTCAAGGTATTATGCATGCTTACTTACAATCGGATCAAAGCCTAATGCGCAAAGGTTACCTTAGACTAACCAAAGACTTGAGGTTACTCGAGAACCAATCATTCGAGTTACTGAAACCTCTTGACGAAATATCCGATCTAGAAGGCTATTGTAATTGCATTATGAATTAAAAATGACGAAAGATCTTGGTATGGCTCCAATCGATGGAGATCTCGCACTCTTTTCAAAGCATACATGCTGTCAAGTTCAGGTATTATTTGGAACATATGTGAACGATTCTCTGCTTTGTGGCAACAATGAATTAGTTAAGTTGTCCCAAAAAACTCTTCACGAGTTTGAATTGAGCGAGAGGGAGGTCAATGACACTGTATTTGTAGGTGTCAAAGTAAAGGGAACTGATTACGGATTTGAGTCAAGTCAGTAACAGTATGTGAATGAATTACGCATTCTGGCGAGAGACCCTCTTTTTCTGAATTCCGTTCTTTGAGGCATAAATTGTCTTTAATAACATATACAAAGTCTAAAATATGTTATGCCGTAAATATAGCCGCGCAAGTGACTGAAGCCAAATTTCCAGTGGGAGCAATAAGTAGTTGAACAAAATTTGTTTATTCCCTTAAGCATTAGATGTTATACAGAAATTCTATCAGGTTGAGATTTATTCCGAGCCTTCATTCACAAAAGAAAGAAGGCAATACTTTTCAACTTAGATACATTGTTTTGCTCACAGACAAGACCGGGACTTGTAATGTGCTGAACAATTCTAGTCACAACCGCAGAGTAAGTAGATCTGTACTACGCGCCGAATTTTATAATTTCGCTGGTTTCTTCAACATATTGGCTACATGATCAAGCACGACCTTTAATCCTTGCTTGGAATCAAAATTCCACTCCCGACGTTTACGGAATACAAGAGTCCATATGATTTTATAGCCAACTTTTCTTACATTTTTGAGAAACGCCTCATGATTGATAGCAATTTCGTAAAAGATCCATACGCAAAAGAGAAAATATCCCATATTCGGTTTATACGGACAGTAAAAAAACCTCGCGAAGGCCTTCAAGAAGATTAAAAGGTGTAATGTACTAAATTAAATCCTTGAAACAAGTGAATTCTATCTACCTGTACAAAAAAGAGTAATCCGTGACTACGAATGGAGAAAAAAAGCCCAGGGCAAAGAAATGGAGTTTCAAAACTTCCAGGGTACATAAATTCAATATTTTTTTTCTTTTTGCAATCCTGGAATGCAGCTATTTCGCCCCTACTACCACTTTTATCCTACAAATTCTATATATTATCTATCTTATCATACTTTTAGCAATGCTTGTTAGGATCGTTCCAGTGTCAGGGTCACTGGAATAGTCCGCCGGACTATACGTTAGGGAGTTACTAGATGTGCCAGAGATAGTCGGCGGCATGTACTTCCTGTAAAGAGCCTCCCTGCCTAGGGCAACGAAAAAAAAACGATCATTTCCTATTTTATTTTCAAACTAAGCAGCCGTTCCACACTAGCAAAAACGTCTACCGTTCTTTCAAGCTCACCGCTAGCGCATCCATTCTGCTTTTTATCCCCTGAGTTTTCGCGAAAAAAGTAACGGCATACTTTGCGGACAACAATTATATCCAATGCAGTAGCTAAGGGGACACCACGGAGGGTGAAGCGGTTTTTTTGTTTCTCCTATTCTTTATCACTGTGATATTGTGATAATGATGGGGATGGTTAGTGGCGTGCATTGCACTGTCAGATTTCTAGTTTATTTACAGCGGCGGTGATTTGATATTCCTCGCGTTGCTGATAATAAAAACGGCTGTACTTCGGCCGGGTGGAATGTGACCTCCACCCCTGTCGCTGTCGTCTTGTTTGTAGAACTTTCCCGCTGTCTGCGGTCTTCGAAAACTTAGACGCCCGCCAGCGAAAACTCAGGTCGGTTGGTAAGCCTGGTCTTTCAATTAGGGCGAGGCAACAACAGATTGCAAAAGATTGGATTGTGTCTCTGTGCAAACACCCATCGAACTTCTCACACGGGTTTTTATTGACTCTTTGTGGTCTCATTCCTACCCGTCAGTGTACCCAACAGCAATACCTCAGCGGCAACCCTTTGGAACTGCGACCCAATGTCCGGTGGATACTAGAGTCTCTTTCCCATTAACGTACTGTACAGTAGCCCATGTACAGTAAAGTAATTCATGGTCCCTTCAGCCGGACCCGGCTTGTCTCTGCGCGGGCCGCAACAGTATAGTCCCGCCGCAGCTGTACAGTCCCTAGTGCCATAAAAGATTGGCCTCCAACACCCCTCCTCCGCGCTAGAGTGGCTGTGTTCTAATACCCAATTGTTGAATGCAATTTGGTTGGACTCGAACTGGGTTCTCTTGTAACCGTGCCACAACACCTATTCGACTAGGCTACGGTAGCGCTCATTTCAAGCATTCACCAAGCAAATCTGCAAATATTTGCTATTTGTGGAGTTAGTTTTTGCAATAAAATTTCCATGTTTTTTCCCGCAAAGTATAAATACAGTAGTTTATTCCTCCATTCAGCACAATAGCTGACCACATCTACGAATTGAGGGCCCATTACCTAATTTCTCTCGGGGGATTGGTGAGGAAAAGGTATTTTCCACGAAAGTGTAATTCCCCGTTACTGTGGGTGGATATTCCCTGAAAATGGTACTGGTTTTGCCAGAGAAAGTAATACGTCAACCTTTTGCGCCTTTTAACTGCTAAATAAACCAAAATTGTACACCATTACACGACAACGTCTTCAAAATGAATCACTAGAGCAGCAAGCGAGAGCGAAGTTTTTGCAAGGTGCGCCTGTCGGCTGACTTCGTCAATATATCAGCAATTTGTTCGGTTGTCCCAATGTACGTAATCTTGACCGCCCCATTCTTAATTTTATCCCGCATATGGTGGTACTTCACCTCTATATGTCTGCTTTTTGTATGGACCTGATCCTTTGCAGCGATCGAAACAGCAGCTTTGTTGTCGGTAAGAAAATTTGTCTGTGAAAGACTCATAGTTAATTCATACGGCTTGAAATTGACGATTTCCCAGAATAGGCAGGGTATCCATAGCAACTCCTTTACTCAAGATGAGAGGGCAACATATTCAGCTTCGGCCGATGACAGGGTAGCGATCAATTGCCTCTGACTATTCCAAGCGACAGGTGCACCTTTGAACTTAACCACAAAGTCTGTGGTTGATTTTCTCGAGTCCTTATCTCTTGCCCAATGTAAGTCCACCGTTGCTTGTATTTCCAAGAACTTGCCAATTTCTTCCACATGATTTCTGCGCGTAAACTTTATTCCCAATTGACTTGTGCCTAATACATGATGGAGCAGTAGTTTCAACAGTAAAGCGTGACGCACTTTCGGACTGTGAACTTGCCGTGCGAGCGCATTGAAGGCGAATGAAATGTCGGGCCGAGTGCAGACTGCCAAATGGAGAAGTTGTCCGATATCTGCACTATATCTTGAGTGTTCCTTCTTTCCCAGGGATATACCCGAGTCTTGAGCCGAAGTAATGTCAGCACTTTCTGGTAGTGGATTCCAGGCTCCATTCGCTTCATGGAGTCCGTTTCTATCCAAAAGTTGCTCGACATAGCGGTGTTGGGAGACCTTGATCCAATCTTGATTGTGGTTTATTTCCAAGCCAAAAAATGAAGTCAATTATCCGAATAACTTTACATCGAATTCCTCCTTTAACCTTCCCTTGAAATGCTTCAGGAGATTACGCGAGTTACCAGCAAGTTCCATGCCATTGAAAATGATAACAAGAATGATGAATTCTTTTCCAACAGCCTTATAGAACACTCTTGCATCAACAATAGACTGCTTAAAATCCCAGCTTAGAATTGTCACAACGAAGAGGGAACCCCAGATAACTTCAGCCTGGCAAAGTCCGTAGATAGACTTCTTCAACTTGCAAACGAAACAAGGGCGCTCTTGTTTTTCGGTCAAGTATGTAGTTTGTTCCACGTACACAGTAGTATCAATTTCCCCATAAAGATAGGCCCTACTCACGTCCCCTCTTTCAACGATGAGATCTGTTGCGGCGAGCTTCTTTGGATGCGACCGGAGAGAGCAAGGAATCCGGATCGAAGTATACTCCAGGCAACTCCATGTTACTTCGAATTACACAGCGGGCGCGATGAAGGAATTGAGTATTATCATTTTCTATTGGCTTGAGACGAAACAACCACGTGACCGGGATAACATTGAGAGAAAGTTCGCACATATTCCCATGTTTCTCGTTTTCTTAATGCAAGATATTCTCGATCAATCGGCTCGCATCAAAGTCGGTTTTGAATTGCCTCTTAACAAGAACCTGTTAGTCCAGGATCTGAATGCCTACGACATGCATGAGTTTTGGAGCATGTATGATTCAAAGACGTACGATAAACAGAAAGTGTCTGGGTTAGTAATTCATCTATTTCACCATCATTTCGACCCTTTGTGTGTTCAAGGACGCTTTTTCTTGATATTCCGTTCATAAATGACGAAATATCGGGGACTTAGTCAGTAGAGCGTGTGTGGAAGTCCTGAGCGCGTGTGATTATTATACTTTTTCGGTCAGAAAGGTACATAAGATACAACGTCTGGTCGCTCTCTTGACCAAAAAAGTGTCCATGAGCAGCCCTTGTGGATAATTTCTTAGCTGGCCGAGTCGGATGACGGATAAACAAAGGCAAACCATTGCTGGGCAAAGATTTGTAAGTCCTTGAATAAGATACGCTTCCTCGTATCCCAAAGGAGAATTGGAATATTTCCGTTAACTGTGTCAGATGGGGGACGGTTTCGTAACCAATTACCGTGGCTTATGTCTTCTGCCCATAACTAGTTGCCAAGCCTTGATGCGAAGAGAAGTACACGCGCAGGAACACCCAATCCTTTCATGAAATTTTCTGCGACTCCATTGATTTGGGTAGCGTGTGGCAGAGTTGTCTCCAACATATTTCTTTCATAAGTGCAAAAATTTTAACAGCTGCGGAAAGATTCTCTTCTGCTCCATCGAGGGGAATGTTTAAAACTTTGAAGCCAGTGATGTTTTCTGATCTTTCCTTGGAGTATTTGAGAGCAGGGAAAAGATCTGACATCCTGTTCATGAAACAGACATCAGTCTTTGCGATGCCGTCGTCGCCAAATCCAATTGCATGGTGACATTTTTGAGAGACTGATGTGCTATTTTCCCGCTTAGTCTATGTGGACAAGCTCAAGCCGGCAACTGGTGATGCGTAAGCTCGGTGCTATTGGATTAAGACTTGATTTTGCGACGGCGCATGGGACCCAGACTATTTCCTCCAGAATTTTTCTCCGAAATTGAAGAATATCAGAAAAAATGTTACACAACTTCATATATCTCCCAGAATGTGAATTTCCTGTACGGTAATGCAACTCCAAAGCCATTTCTTCATCTGTCCCTTTACTAATAGGTCCAAAGAAATGGCGACAATTGACTTCAGTACAATTCTCGAACTCGAAAGCTTGACCAATTTTGGGCATCTGATTACTGTTTGCCATGGCCTTGGGTACTTAAATGCGGTATAGTCCATAGCTATCCATCTCGATTTGTTTTGAAATTTTGGTAGAATCATGCGAAGAAATGAGGCAAATGCGTGCATCCTTCGTGGTGTAGTCCATAGTAAATAAAATTTTGAGGCATTGAGTGGGGTCACCCATAGAAAGTATGTTGTTTGGAAGTGTGGTGCATTGTACGCCTCCATGTGTAATCTGCCTGCTAACGGAATAAATATTCTACCTTTTTCCAACTAAGACCGATAACTCTGATGCTGCTTGGACGCATTCTGGTTCAATGCTCTCGTAATTGATGAAATAATTCTTGGAATGAAAGAAATGGTGAGAGGCGCCGGAGTCAATTAGTGCGTCCAATAATTTAGACATCTCACACCTTGCAACATACGTCTTGAATTTAGTCTGAGCCATGAAACCGTATCAGCGAGTCCCTTCAATACTATTTCTCCCTTGATGATACTCTTGCCCGTGATAACTCGGTGGCTTTTGATCCGTAGCGAGAATTGGGAGTGCTGAAGGACCCATCCTGACAGAAATTCCACGACTATAGTTTCTAATTGATTAGTTCCTCCATTTGATAGATTTCCATAGCTATGAGTATAGCACAGTCCCAAACGGCCACAAATTCTACGAAACGAACCTTTTCCAAATCCTCGAGTGCGACCTCGCCCGCGACTTCGATTTTTGTCGTGCAACTTATCTGCACGATAGAAGCAATTCTTTGAACGATTCACATGAAGCTCGCAGACCCAGCAGAGATCCATACTATTCTCAGCATTACTCTTGTTGATTCGGCCTATTTGTATGTGACTGCGGCTTTTGTTCCTTGCTTCAGCACTGGACGCTTTTGTTATCTTACCAATACTGTTTTCATCTGACACCTTTGCTTTACGTCGAGATATCTCAGTCGAAATTGTTGTGAGGAGTTCGTTGTATGAAAGTATGCTCGAAATAATGGCGATTGAAGCAAAGTGCTCCGGAAGCGTACAAACTAGCTTCGAAGATTTCATATTATCGGAAACAGCCTTATCCAGCGAAGTAAGTTTACTTAAAATGTCGTGGAACTTATTAAAATGCTCCACCCAGTTTAAACCTTCCTTAAACTTCAAATTTTCTAATTCTTGTAGATATTGATAATGGTTTGCTCATTTGGTGAAGTATAAAGACGAGCCAGTGCACCCTAAATATCCTTTGCGCTCTTATCATTCTCATCAATAATTGTGCTTATTTGAGCCGAAGGGCCGTCAGATAGAGTTGAGTTAACAGCAGTTTTAGCACGATCACTGGCCTGATCCAACGAGATAGTTGAGCTGCCGTTACACCGCTGGTTTCTTCTGTAGTACAACTGATTCCAAATCTTCCCGCTGTATTTATGCCTTCAGTCTTCTCCTCCAAGAGATGAAGTCTTCTTCTCCAGTTAATCTTGGAACTTTTCCAAGATCATCAACCTTAGTAGTCATCTTGAAAAGAAAATCAATGGGAAAGCGATGCAATAAAGAATGATAGCGACTCGAAGCTGTTTTGGATGAAACACAACAGAAGGACTCAAGCGATGCTACCATCCAAAAGATTGGGTTTTCCGTCTGTGTTGTGTCTCTATGCACACCCTCATCGACCTTCTTACTTCGGTGTTTATTGACCCTCTGTGGTCTCATTCCTACCGACCAGTGTACTCTACAGCAACGCCTCAGCGGCAACCCTTGGGACTGCTACCCAATGTCCGGCGGATACTAAGGTCTCTTTCCCATTAAGGTACTGTAAAGCACCCCAAGTACAGGAAAGTAATTCATGGTCCCTTCAGCAGGACCCGGCTTGCCCTTGCGCGGGCCGCAACTGTACAGTCCCCAGCGCCGTAAAAGATTGGCCTCCAACACAGATATCTACTTTTTGTGCAGTACAGTACAGTACATATCACAATGTAGTAATCTCACTGTCATTACATAATTTATTTTCATCGGGTGGCTAAGTTCTGTGTGTTGGTCTGCTGCATGGGGGAATTTTTTGGGTTTTTTCAAAGCGTGGAAGATGTGGTCGGTTATATCCACTCCGCGAATGCGTTATGCGGAATAAGTCGTCACTAATGGGTAACACTACGTGACCTTCCTTACAGGGCCGGCTCAATGGTAGCGAGCAGGCATGCCGCGTTAGACATGACGGCCGCGGCGGCGTGCCTTTGGGTTAGCACCGCTCTAACCATCCCGTAGGTCTCCATCGCTCGAATGGTCACGTTCCGCGCGATATCTGTTAGCAACGCGTGAGCGTCTGCGTGCCAGCTTCCAAGGGTTGACATTGGGATATGCACAAGCCTTCCTCTAGTAGCTGCCGCGAGCAGTGGTTCATACCTTCTACGTTTGGCGGGTATGGCTGCGTTACGGGAGGTGACTGGGTTGAGAGTACGCACTCCCCTATTTAAGGGTGCAAAAGGATTGAGGAACGTGACCTCAAAAAAGTCCGTTCCTTCGTTGCTATCCATTGCCTGGATATCCGGCGTTGTGGGGTAAAGCCCCTGTCGCCGCTCGATGGCCGGATGATGGGCTGCCTTCTGCAGGTCTTGGGCGAGGAGGACTACTTTACAGTCGTGTCTTCGGGTGCGGTGCCAAACACCGTGGTATAATAGAGAAACTGCATCGTCTCGAATGAATTTAGAAGCTTGATTTTCCTTCTTTTTTTTTACTTGACGTTGAGTCCTATGTCATCGTTCTATTTACTTAGTTATATTCTACATAGTACAATTCTCTAGCTACACCTCTACTTTCGAGTAAGCTCTACTGAGTTAACAAAAATATAGAAGTTTCAGAGTAGAGCTACAGTACTGTCTATATATAAGGAGCTCATCTGGATTCTTGTGGGAATCCAGGTACACTCCATTGACCGTTTGCCCGCAACTTTCTGAAACCCACTGCCTTCGTCTTCACTGTTCCCTTAGCAGTGCCCCGGCTGCCTCCCTCTCTGCTTCATCGTCCGTGCGCTGTGAAAGGGCGCGGGTGCAGTTCTTGCGTCGCTCGGTCTTCCCTATGGGTATGGAGGGGGCTTCAGGGACCTCCAGCTTTGGTTGCGTAAGCCGCTGAACAGCACCTGTTTCTTTGAGTTTTGCGACGCTAAGGATGGCAAATGATGGTTCTGTGGTTTTGAAGGCCAGGGTCGCCTTGCTTGTCTCCGGTAGCGTCGCGCTGGAGGGTTCTTCTTGGACTGCGGAGATCTCCGATGTTTCCACTCTGCTGTCCGGGGTCTTGTAATTTTTGTCTTGGATGGCTTTTGGTAGACTGTCTGGCTCCGTTTCTGTGCCTGGTTGTCTTGCGCAGCCGATATCTCCTGTTTGTTGTTGTTGATTTATGCAAATTTTGGAAGAGCAAGGTTTTAGCACCCGCGTAGAATTTCACTATGAAATTTTTCTACAAAAGCATCCCCTATCTGAATGTTTGCTGCTGTTGCGTCGATAAGGCGAGTGTTTGCTCCCGCCAGGGCTTTCCGTTTCTTCATTGTTATTTCGGAGGCCACGATATTGAGCTTTGCGACTTTGTGCGCAGCAGCGGCGCAAGTGCCAACTTTTCACTCGGTTGTGGGGAGCCAAGTGATGAGAGCTCAGAAAGCGATTTTGGGGAAAGTTGAGCGTCAGTATAGATGTTGGGGATCTCCCGGAGTACTTTCAGTAGATCCTAAGAGTCCGCGGCGTAATGCACAACACTTTTCCAATTTCCCGATGTGAGTAATGCATGCTTGGGCAGAGATACTCCAGCATCCTTAGCCGCGTCTAGCCTGCTTCCTTGTTCATCTTCATATGCTGGTAGGACTCTGGCGGAGCCGCTGAGGATCGACGGAGAAAGCCAGCGAGGACATCATAGGGGCCAACGTCGGAGGTAATCCTTTCATTCCATTCAGGGCGAAAGGTGCTTTCGGGGGCGCAACTCCAACGAGTCAGAGTCTTCTCATGCGATGGGACGATTGAATCAAGCGATCCTGCCTGTAGTCGGCAGAAATCGCGAACGGTCGAGGGGACAGTAACTACTAGAGGGCTCCTGTGAGCCTTCTCGATCTGTGCCATGAAGGTGGGCGCGCTTCGGCCTTGGTCTTGATGGGTCTTTCTATTCTGAAAAAAAGTTGCATATTTTACGAGATATCTGTGTATATATACATGGTTTTGTATTGCGCTCGGGTAAACGCCGTCTCCGGAGATTGCATTATTCATCAGAGAGGTTGCATCACGAGTAGCCTGGAAGTGCCGCAAATCGGACGGTACTATTGTATTCGCGTATGCATATGCAAGCGTATAAGTTGCGCTAAGTGGTCGTGTAAAACTTGAATGAAATATGTAGATCAAAAATAGATAATTCCAAAATAAATGAAAATAAAATTACCTGAACAGGACTGAGAATAATAATAGAAAGAAAGCCAATATTTATTGATCAACGGAACCGTTCAATGGCTAAAGGCTCTCTAAATTTTTCTAACAGCCTAAGGCTATTTATATTGTAGAAGAGGGTAGAAAAGCTACAAAGATGATTCTAGCTGTATAATAATTTTTGTAGACCAAATTAATCCTCAGCAATAATTACAGGATAATTTTCTAGGTGATCATTAATGCAAATAAAAACTTGCTGCTAATTTAAATGTCGTAATTATAACTGTAGAATTTAAAACCCAACTGACAGAGATAAAAACTACCTCACTTGTAATACAGTGTAAAACATGGGCCAGTGAAAATAGATTAAATTATTTTTCGATGATTCATAATAATGAAAAACTTATTGCCCTCCTATAAAACATTGCTCCACAATTTTTCATCATTTTATTTGATATGAAAAACAAATCTAAAAGTTTCCCAATACTTTTAAAAATGTTTTTCAACTTTCACACCACTTCTCATTTAAAAGATTGAACCGTGTTTATTCTGTTGAATGAAATGAATCACGAGTTAAATTATTGCTCATATCTATAGATATAGATCCATCAAATGCTTTTGTGTATCAGACACAAGGATGTCCTTCATTGTTAACGAGACGGATGGCTTAAATAAACCAGGTACCAAAAACATTTCCTTGATTTTTTGTTTCAAAATCATATATTATTAATTGGACATAAGCTCTTATATATATTTATCTTCAGGTACACGGAAAGTGGATAAGGAGCTTAATAACTCTTTTTGAGTCTACAGCAACATTTAGGGGAACTTTAATATTGAGATCTTCCTGAATGCTGCTGCCATATTTTTTTTCTTTACTCAATAGCTTCACTGGTAGGTAATTTCTCACCAGATGAAATTGATTTAACGCGCCGTGATAAATTTTAATGCCAATAAATTGTATGAAATATGGAATTGAAATTTAATGAATCAATTAAGAGTCCAACCATACATCCAAGTTGAGCATTTGTCGAGCCTGAAGGGTTTCCTGAATGAGAAAATACAAAAACTCATAAATTAAAATTTAAAGAATTTTCCGGATCGATATGTACTGGTAGAGCCAAAAGATTTTACATTTCGTAACATCGAAGATTGAGTAGATAAATCACGAACCAATGGATTGGACCTTCTTTGTTGCAAATAACTGGCTGTAAAAACAGATATAGGAGAAGCAAACATGCCCAAATAGACAATAGAACCATTCAGAGAATTAAAGGAGAATGTTTCAAAAGACTTCATTTCGTCACCTGGTTTTTTTAGGTGATTTCTGGATATAATGTGAGGTTCAAGTCCACTTAACTTTTTATCAGCTGATACACTATTTCTTTAATCATCGAGCTGTGTAATTTTAACACTATTAAAATTGAAAGACCCTGTTATTTGCACTATTGTTCCAACCTTATGTTTCCAAGGTGTTGTATACATTTTTTTCTTGAATTTATCCAGTCGAACAATAATTATTTCATGAACCATTCTAACAACCAATAATATCAATGGCCCTTTTGAGCACATAAGAAATAATTGAGGTACTTAAATGACTGATTTCAAGCCAAGATCAAAAAAACTGTATTATCCCAATGTATTTGCAATTTTATCCCAATGATTCGCATTGACTAAGCCATGAGATGCAGACAATAATGATCAATAAAAATATTTTTTCTGTGAATTCTCGAGGGGGCTCACGTAAACATCTCGAAGTGCTGATCAAGAGTGTAAATATGCTGATTCGCCCTCAACTTTTGATAAATTCCATTTCAAAATTGTAGCAATGGATAAAAGAATTCTGATTTTCATTGGAGAACAATATTATGAATCTGTCTTTAGATTATTTTTCCCCTTATCTTCATTTTCTCGCGGAGCCATCCGTGTCTTGCAATAAGATTTTCCATCATCCAGAATATTAATGTTGTATAAAACGTGACTGTATATTATGTTTGCGTCCGGAGAACTTTCTGAAACATTAATTTTCGAACAGTTTCTTATAAAATTGTTTTCTTCTGTGCTGCATGTATTTGAAGTAATGTGAGAAGGTAGTCCTGATGCTTGATGGAGCAAAAACTCTTTAGATCCAAACCTCGTAATTTAAAGATCTATATCTTGATTTATCGATGACTTAAATTCTGCTCCAGATAATAAGTCAATTTCATGAGCGTCAACTGCACCATTTTCATTCAGTGAAATATAAAAATAAAGTTTTCGGCTTAAGAAAGTTATTTCGGTTTCAATCGGTGCATGTTCAAGAGATAATATATTTCCAAAGTCTGAAATATTTTCATCGCATTTTTATCCATCATTTTCTGCCTCAGTATGATTCAAATCAAATTCATCAAAATGTTCTTCATTAATTTTTTCGCATAAATCCTTAATTTTATGAGGAGTAAAAGTGGATTTTTCTTTACTGAGATATATGGATTGGCTGGAACCCATTTGGATTTGTAAATCTGAATGTCATTTTAAATACATGTACTGATGGTCGAAACAATGTACAAATCATTCCTGTCGAATGCTATCACTAGTAACAGTCTACCAGAAAGTCGATTTGATGCCAACCAGCAGACAAGCAGCGTTAGGAGTTTCTGCAAACTTCCAGTATCGCTGTAGATGAATGCCTCGAACCTTCGAAATCCGTTCCATTGCGCGGCTGGCGACGGTTCTTGCAAGATCCGCGACCAGCGAAAACACCTCTGAATTCAATCCGCCAAGAGTAGGGATTGGAATAGGAGCTAGCCTGCTTCTTTCTGATAATTCCGCGAGAAAGCCTTGGTTCTTCCGCTGCTTTTCCGCTCTCGCTGCATTGATAATGATCATCGGGTTGAAAGTCCAGACTCTGCAATGGGAGCGAGCGAGCGTATTGACGAATGTTATGTCTAAATAATCAGTTCCACCTACGGGACCCATGGCTCTGATGTCCGGTCTTGTCCGGTGTTGATGATGCACACGCGGTTCGATGAAAAGGCGCCGAGATGCCTGTCCGAGATCATTGCCGTAAAAACCAACCTGGTTGTTGTGACGATTTCTGCGCTGGCATCCATAACGACAGTGCAGCAAATGGTCCCCATGAATTTCTAATTTCTCAGGGAACCCAGGCTTCGGACAAGGGGTTTCAGCGGTGAAAAAAGGATCTCGGCAGAATTACAGCAGCCATACCGAGAAATCCTTGCTCCTTATTTGTGTCCTCAACCCCGCACAATGCGCACAGTGGACCCATCTCCTAGCTCCAGGTAATGGCATGGAGGCGCTGAAAGTCCAAGTACGGGTATTTACAGGCGGTAACTCTTCTTGCGCCGCTGCGTGCACTGCGTCCTTGAGCTTCTTCTTTGGTGGTTGGTTGTTTGAGCAGAGGTTGCTGCACGGAAGTCTATCCGAAGATCACAGGAGTTATTCCATATGTCAAAGGCTTCGAGGACGTCATTGTATTTGGTTAGATCTTTAGTGGAAGCCAGTAAGAATTTGGCACACAAATTGATCGAGACGGCACTGGACGCAAGGAATGAAGCAGCGCCAACGTCACTCGCTGATGTCAATCCAATTCCCAAGGTCGACTTTTTGTCCTCTATAGGCTTGGTGGGCAGTCTTATTTCCCTAAATATGGTACTATCGAGCAATCCACCTGCCAACTTTCGGAGATAGTTCTCGAGTAGTCCGTCAAAATACTCGGCCCCTTTCCTTGTACAGTGTATTCATGAGTAATTACTTGTTCACAACTTTCTGAAATTTCATCATCAGAATTACCAATAGATTCATCCAATAAATCATTTGCTTTTTGAATTTGATACGTAAGTTCATTTGACGAGACTTAGTGACAAATGTCTTCAATTTCTGCATTAATAAATCTTCCTTTAGATCCATTAACTGTAACGATAAGTGATATTTGGTCGAATTTTAAGACTGTTTTTGCAGATGACCACGATCCTCTTTTTTGCTTTGCCGGATGAATAAAAATTTCCACAATAACGCCAACATTAATTGGAACATCAGGCACAGGCTTCGATGTCAAGATAATACTTAATTTCCTCTTGGCAATTAGCTCATCATGACCCCTTTTTAATCATTCGGTATAATTTAAGGAACATTATTATCAATGGGTCTGGTGTGACCAGTGGCGAGTTCGTATGAGGAGGCAAAATAGTTTCCATATATATTTCGATAATTAAAACATTGGATCAACGCGAACACTATCACTTCCATAGAGTTCAGATAATTTTAAATGTGAGTAAATATCTCTAAATATTTTGTGTTTCGATTCAAATTGAATTTTTTGGGGGCGGATAGAGCCAATAGGACAAAATAAAATCACTTTTTCCTACAGATAGTTTTTTAAAATATTATTGTCAAACGCCTGATGTCTCATTATGTCATTAGGGTTCCAAAAGGGAGTTAATCAGAGAGTTTGAACGGAATGAATATAATTTTCCATTTTCAAGGAGGGTATACTAGCACCAGAAGAATCTGGTAACTGAGTCCATGATGTGAAAAATATCCAAAATTTCCACAAAGAAGTTATCCACATACAAAAATTGATTGAATCCGCGAAATAGAGAACTTATAGATGCTGCACGAGGATTAGGTAGTTTTTTTGTGACATCGCAAATTTTGCATGAGTCAACTATGTTTGATAATTTTTTTTGCATTCATCGTTCAAGATAAAATTTCTTTGTAATAATAATTTCATCTCATCATAATTTTAGAGACCTCATACATGTCTGTGGACCTTATTAATTATTTTCTTTTTTCCGCCCAAGGTAATTTTTTGGTGTACTAATTTTGTTGGAATATATTGCTGATACAAATAAATTTTCCATACGGTCGGGGGTTTATATAAATATATTTCCGGTAAAATAAAAATGATGAACATGATTGACCAATGTTATTGAGTCGATTTCATTATTTGTGGATTTGAAATCTATGCGTTTACCAGTCGTATGAATAATATTTGACTTTTTGTAACATTTCTTCCCATAATCCATTGCGATGGTCCACTAATTATGAGATGCCTCATTTTGACCTGATTGCCATTATCTGAAATAGGTGATAGAAAAATAAATTTGATTGTTTTTCTTTTTTGCTTGAATGAGCTCCATTCACATATTACCAGAAGAGAGTTTCTTTGATAGATTCAGGAAGATCATCCAGATTTCCATTCCATTCAGGCAAAATAAATTTTGAAAGTGGTCGTAATTCAAAAATTTCCATTCCACTATACCGTGCTCCATCTTCAAGTAACGGAACTGGATTATTAGTTTGATGGAGAAATCAAGCACTTTTATAGCCCATGAAATGTTGCAGAACCATGCATATTTTTGTTTTTTATATTTTCACTATTTTCAATTTTGGATGATAAACTAATATAACTTTTTAGCAAACTCGCATTTATTATTACACAAGCCCAATTTCCAGTTTCACCTCATCAATTAAAGCTTGATTTTGCCTTGAGTGCAGCGAATTATTCAGGGTGTAGTTTATGCTTTGGTATTTTCTTGAATTTTTTCTTTTCTCCGTATGAAATAATTAGTTGATTTGAGGAAACATATTTTTGCGAATTCCCATTAACTATTTTTAAGTTATTCGGTTTGTCGTATGCACGAATAATAGATGATAATTCGGAATATTTGATTAACTCTAAAATTTTTCCTTTTTCCATATCGGCTTCTTCATCGCGCTTCGGAGATGCAGCATCCAAAAAAGATGTGCGCTGGTTTGAATCACTTTTCGAGTTTGCCGGGAGTAGAAATGATACCAGTGCCAGGTGATTTCGAGGTGCCAGTAGATGAATGAAATCGGGCAATTTGAGCATCAAACCGTGATTCAAAATTTTTGAAAGACTCATCACCACCAGAAGTGGGCAAAAGATCCAGGAATTTTTGTAATGTATCAGATGTTGATGATAGAGGATCCAACTTATGAATATCGTTAGCAATCGTCAATGCACTATTTCCAGATTGAATTTCTGTATCTGGAAGTTTTCTACAGATATCAAGAGCTCGTCCATATAATTTTGACTGAGAAAAACGACCTTGTACTGTTTTCGGAACCTTATTAGAATTAGATACTGATAATAAATCATGGACAGATTTTCGTTTGTGTAGAGCATCAAATATTTTCTTGAGGTCCTTTACCATCCGTCCAAGGAGCAGTTCTGAGATCCCATGAAAATTCGGCCTTGAAAGAAGTTCGGCTCGATATGGGCCCACAACTGTAAAAATTAAATAAAATACGTAGACCTAGAATAGATAATTCCAAATAAATGAAAACAAAATTACCTGAATATGACTGAGAATAATAATAGAAAGAAAAGCAATGCTTATTGATCAACGGAGACAGTTCAGTGGCTAAAGGCTCTGCAAATTTTTCTAAGAGCCTAAGGCTATTTATATTGTCGATCAGAGTAGAAAAGCTAAAAAGGTGATTCCAGCAGTATAATTAATTCTGCAGACCAAATTCATCCTCAGCAATAATTACGGAGTATTTTTCCAGGTGATCATTAATGCAAATAATAAATTGTTAGCAATATAAATACAGTAATTATAATTGTAGAATTTAAAACCCAACTGACAAACATAAAATTTGCCTCACCTGTAATAACAATTAAAACATGGGCCAGTGAAAAGAGATTAAATTATTTTTCGATGATTCAAAATAAATAAAATTGTTGGTTTCTTATAAAATATTGTTCAACAATTTTTCATAACTTTACTTGATGTGGAAAACAAATTAAATAGTTTTCTAATACTTATAAAAATATTTGTTCAACTTTAACAGGTCGTCGGTGGCTATGGTCATCATATCGCGTGCCCCACTGCACGTGAACTATTTGGTCCATCTAGCTAGTTCTTAACTGAAGAGTCGGTCAAGCGGTGCACACTCAAGATACGACATGAGTAAAGATCCTTGGCTAATATAATTTATACTACAGAAAAAGGACTGTTTTCCACCATTATTGCGTACCTGTCCACGATATCACCAAGGAAGTCAAGTATAGACCCTGCACAGACAAATCTGTGGCCATCTCCTTGCTCGTAATAACATCAACTTCGCGCCCAGTTGACGCCTGCCCATAAACGCCTTCGGATTTGAATATGATAGGGGCGGCTTCCCGTGAAAATAGGGGATGCATATCACCAATTTTTTACGTGCAAGAGGGTTTGGCTAGACACGTAGTGTTTACCGCTGGCTTGTTAGTCCTGGGTGCTGGGAGTAAGGAGGGAACTGGGACCTTTACTCAAAGATTTAATTGGGCCTGCTAAACAGACACAAGCCGGCGAGGGCTTGGCTAATGTATACTCCAGCGAAGGGGACGGAATAAAAATCCCCCATTGAAATTTCGGCAAGTCGAGAAATCAATGGGTTGAAATTTTCCCGTTGTAAGCGATGTGCTTACAAAAAGCGACGACGACAGCGACGAATTCTCGAAGTGAGCGATTTTGAGTAACACCAGTAGGACAGTCACAGCTAGGACCCCTCGCTTGCAGGACCCTTCGCTTGTTGCAAATAGTGGGAAGGAAGTCGAAAAAGGAGAGAAAAGCTAGAAAAATTCCACCTAGAATTCCCTGTAGAAGAGGGCTTCCACTGCTTGAAGAAACAGGCTCCTCCGCCTGTCATTAAGAACCTTGAGGACAACGCTGCAGCGCCGCTTTACAGCGCCGTTCGAAAAGCAATGCCATCTTTGCGTTCCATTCCCGGTACGGGAGGGGGGTTTCATTTACTGTAACAGATATTGCGGCCTAAACCTAGTCAACTTGTATGGTAGTGTGCATGCATATGAAATTTTGAGGCAGGCAACGAGTAGAGGGGGGTAAATTGTGGTGTTTGAATGATTGAAAAATAGGTTAGCCTATGTTCCAAAGTGCATCAAATGATTGGTACAAGTGGTCAGGGTGTGGGATCGAAGAAACGGAATTAATCCGGTTCAAAGTCGCGAGAAGGCCAGCCAGCAAGCAGGCCGCGTTTGACGTGGCAGCGGCCGCAGCGTGCCTTTGCATGAAAATCCCGCGACCCTTCCCGTATGATTCCATGGCCCTGACTGCAACGCTTCTTGACACATGAGTAAAGTTAACCGGGAGAAGGATCGAATGGTACAGAGTAGACTGGGAAGCATAATTACTGTCAGCGCTGCGCCTGCCTTTGAACGGATGGAAGAGTCGTTACGGACAGATGATTCGGGACAAAGGTGCCAGTGTTGTGCCTTTCGTTCTTTTGCCTTTGTCTCTATACTATCCTACCTCTTGTATAGATCACTGCACGTACTACCACACAGCGTGCTGTTTTTTGTCAAGCATTGGCGTCGCATCAGGCAATTCCACGACTGATGCCACATTTCCCTCCCTTTGCATCCATACTAGAAGTACCATTGTGTATATTTTGTGCAAAATCTTTCTTCTGACATGAAGTTGGCAGCTCTGCTTTTCAGCTGAATCTATCGTAATTGGCTTGGCACTCTTTCAGGCTGTTGGAGCATGAAAGACGGGAAACCTAAAGGCACTGACTGCTGTTTCGAAAGAGGAAAGAGGTGTATCTACCCACCAAGAGGGGCGCTTTTCTGAGGGCGGCGTTTCCATTCCGCAAATACACGGACAGTCGTACAGCAGCCCAATCGTGTACATCTGTACTACTGTATACTGTAATGAACTTTACATCCTTCATCTCGGCCTGTGTCGGAAGCAGTATGGCAAAGGTGTCATTTCGGAGAAGAAACTTTACTTCATTGAGTATCTATCGTATACACTGCAGGACTGACTATATGGCTATGAACTAACCGGATGTTCCACGTCAGGCACGTGCAGTGGGGCTCGCGATAGAATCGCCATTGCAACAGAAGACCACAGTGTGCAACTAATGCGCTGATAAAATCGTCTGCGGATCACTGCTGTGGTTGTGTTGAGCTTCTCTGCGATGCGCGGGATGAAGTCTTCGAGGAACAGAATGGAGGCGGGGGATGGGGCACCCAGGGAGTTGAAAGCCAGGGGCTGAAACTTGAAGTTCGGTTCCTGGAGGGTGTTGTGCGAAGGGGGGGCGATGCGGCGTACCAGTTTGCGCTCCAGGTCTTTGACTTTGTCTCTGTGGGCAATGTCGGCGGCGCCGCCGGCCATTTGTGTGGCCCTGGTGCGCACGCCTTGTTTGAACGGCGAGACAACGGTTAGGTCGCAGGCTATTGGGCGGACCTGTTGGCCTGTGGGCAGGTTTCTGTAGAGACTACGCTTACATTAAATACTAGGCTAGAATGGACAAAATTGCCTAGTGTGCGAGCAAGCACACAGCGCATTTTGCCTATCGGTTCCAACAGTTTCACCAAAGACGGGGCTATACCATTTGGTCCACGTGTACCGCTTCGGTGATTGGTCGAAGTGCAACATGCAGATGTTTGCCTCCCCATCCAAAGCTACTGTAGTTAATTTTGTCAAACATTACAGTAGAAAGATAGCTTCCAGCTCACCGACGACGACACTAGCGTAAAGTAAAGTGGAAGTAAAGTCTTCCTTTCACAGGTTATGATCTTGACGCAAACAAGAAGTTGCCACCCACAACATCACACGCAGTAACTCCATCAATTATTCACCCCGAGCTCTAACCATCCCCATACTCTCCGTCGCGCATGACGACAACACACCAAAGAAATCGACAAAATCACAGCAGACCTATACACCAACGCACTCAACGAAGGCAACGACAATATCGTACCACACGACACCACACAAAAACTTTCCTACATCAACGACACGGACAATGGCCGACATCCAAAACTCCCTGAACTAGATCCATCAAACTACGCACCATGAAACTTAGCGTTGGAAACGTACTTTATGATAACCAAAGCCTACTCCCACTTATTCAGCAACCCCTCCGAACTAACAGACCGCGCAGAACTTGAAGCATTCACTACAAAAAGGTCCAAACTACTCTCTGCATTACTCAGTAGCGTCCCAGTCCATATTCTTTAACTGCCTCTCGTACCCAACGACCGTTCCACACCATGTGATATAGTCCAAGCCATCAAAGAGCGCATAAATAAATCCACCAAGGCAGGCCCTTGCTTCTTTAAGATCGAAGCAGAAAACATCTCGTTCACGAATGAAACAAATATTGACGAATATGTGAAGCCCTACACCGCCATCCGTCAAAAATGATTACCGCTCGTTATCTCAATATCAACAATGAAGAATCCATTGTGGAATTCGTAATCAATGGACTTCAAAGGATCAGCACGCTCCATCCCATACAAGGACCCATTCTTATTCAGAAACTCAAAACAGTGAATCAATTTGTACACATGTTCAAAGCACTGCACACCTTACACCGACCCCTACACGGCCCTACTCCACGAGCTGTGGCTTCCATGAGCTTCACCGAGGACTACGCTCCATACCGATTCACCGGGGACTATCGAGGTCGAGGCCAACCCAGGCTTACCTTTCGTCCCCCCGTCGAACCGCATTTACTACGTGCCGTCTACCGCTTAGATTCATACCATGTCGATTCCACACGTCACTTGGGGTACCATCTATTCACACCGATAAAGACTGTAACGACCGCCGTCACCCCAAACATCACATGGAGACGCAGAATAACTATGCGCAAATGCAGAATTACTCCAATTTCAATCCTCAACGACCGCCGGTATTCCAACACCATTAATTCGACCAAGTGCCCCCGCCACTCCCATCGTCTCCCCCGCCCCAGCCAACGCGACATCCAAAGCCGGCACCAGCTCCCAAAGTACGTTTCTTCTGGACAGTGGCGCCCACCCTACCCATCTAAGCACTCACACCCCCAGAATTCACCCTTCCCACAAAATCAAATTAACCAATACCGCCACAAACGCACAGACACGATGCACGCACCATCAAGTGATCCAAATTCATCTTCAAAACAGTAATCAGGCCATAACCACGTACGCAGTTGCGAATCGACACCTGAAGCACACTTTCCTTTCTGTTAATGACCTCGCCAACCGATATGGATTAGTTGCCTTCACCCCCCATCAAGGGTACATAACCCACGCACACAATTCCTCCCCTCAAGTTGCTGCCCAAGCATTATGGCGGAACAACCAATATCAGCTTAGTGGCACGCTCTGCAATGCATACGAATCACGAGAAATCCCATACAAAACAACTAAAACGTGCACAAACCGAATCTTCATATCCGATTACATCCCAACGCACACCAACACAGGCGACCCTCTCATCACGACGCATACTATCCGAACCCGGTACCTCCTCCCCACCAGTCACCATTCCAAAGCTTAAGCACATCGTACCATGTATTATTTCCACTCTCACTAATCCTCACAGAGCATCACCGCACACAAGCTTTCAGGACGTACTCCACAACTGGCACATTCGGCTCAATCATGCCTATCCCACCAAAATAGCCATAAAATGAGGCCCTGTTTTGCAAACCGCACAACAGGGCCTTATCCTCAACATGCCGACAAAGTTAACAACTAACATCATATTCAGCTGCAGTTCCTGTCAATATGCAAAGCTATACCCCACAACTCACAAACGCAAACCACATCAGCACATAACAGGCGTATACATAAACTCAGACGCATGTGGGCCTATCAAACCCACATCTTCCCATGGAAACAATCACTTACTCCTTCTAATCTGTACGGCAAGTCGATTTGCCATAGGAAACTTCATAAAAGACCGTAAAACATTCTACAACACACATGACGAAAGCCTACATCATATTCAGAAACGAATTCAGCACCCTTTACATCACATTAGAGCAGACGATGCCAAGGAATATACCCTCGAGAGAATGCACGCCATATATGCAAAATACATAGCGCAACACCATCTTCGTACACTCCATCAACCCCCGGAAAATTCTCAAAAAAGAAACCCCGGAAATTTCTGTTGTCGAATGCTTCAAACGCATGGTAATGAACTCGGTACGAGCTCTCTTAGACACGGCCAATCTAGTAGAACAATTCTGGGAAGATGCTGCGAGAGATAAACTGTTTAAATACAACCTAATGCATTACTCAGCAATCGATACATCACCATACCAAATGTGGTACGGTACCAAACCAAAGCTACAACGCCTCTTCATCTTCGGAAATTTGGGCACAATTCCTGTCTATTCGCCAAAGAAAAAGCTAGACCCACTAGCAGATCCTGCTCGGTACATGTATCCCACCACGCTAGATCACATAGTACTCAATCCCCGCAACAACCAATACCAAGCAATATGTTTCAAAGACTTCCACCCATATCATCATGAAACAAACTCTGCACACACCACAACCAAAGACTTTAAAGCTTGAGCCACGCATCAACAATCAACTCCCACCAAAATAGACATACACACGCCACCCCCCGCCACACTTAACCAAGGAAGAACTTACCTCGATGCACAGGAATGGCAGAAAGTAGATGACGAATAACCCCAGAAATAGATCAATACGCCAGTATCCAATGGCTCCCAGCCGATTTCGTTCCGACCAAAGAAACAATCATCCTCCTCATGATGTTGTACCGTTACAAAAGGTCAGTTGAAGGGTATATCTTGCAGCATAAAGCGCGTTTCAATCTACGAGGCAACCTCATGAAGCCAGGTCTACACTTTGACCCCAAAAACATCACGACCCATACCGCAGATTGAACAACACAGCGCATGCTCATCGCAGCCGATGGATTTCCACTGGAACGTTTCGTCATAAAGTCCGCTTATCTGCACGAATCATATCAACATGAACGTCCAGTTTATGTACGACAAATGCCACTTTCAATTGCACCTACACGCATGAAGTAGAATACGGCAGATTAATCGGCAATTTCTACGGCTCCCCACCCGCGGTTTATTACTACAATCACGGCTTAAATAATTTCTTAACCAAACTGGGATACAAAGCATCATAACATGGGCAATGGCTGTAGACAAAAACTTCATCTACAGGACATACGATCGTCAGCACAACTATAGACGACTGTCTAGTGCTGGGCTCCACACAGCAACACATCAACACATTATACCACCACCTTCTCGAGAAGTACAAAATCAAGCGGTTAGGAAAACCCATCAGATTCTTAAACTGGACCATTACATATCTGTAAAATGGCGACATTCATGTGGCGCAACACGATGCTATTGATGCATTACTGCAACAATCCCAAATGCAGAATTTCAATCCCATCAGTACACGGTACAACTCACTTTCCGTGCTGATGCGAGCCCATTCTTCCAAACACATGATTTTAGCTCCAATAAAGTAAAACAATGACGGCCATTTGCACAGAAACGTCGAGCAAGCAAGCTCCAAAGATGCTCTATGGTATTGAGATCCGGCCTGCCCGCCGGCTAGGGCATAACATCCAAATTTTTCTTCTCAAACCGATTCCATGTAATGATCGCAGTGTGAATAATTGCATTGTTCTGCTGTAATTTCCTCACTCCAGTGTACATAGTCGTCGCAAAAGGAAGCAAATGAGATTCCAAAGTACTGATATAACTCTTTGCATTCTGCTTTCTAGTCAGAAACTTGAGATCGCTTACCCCTCTTTCATTAAGAGCACCCCATACCATTAAACTTCCACCTCTATTCTGGGATCACGTTAAAAACTCTTCATTCTTCATAAGATCATTCCAGTACAGGTCAAAGCTGTCCATACGATCTAAATTAAATTTTTTCTCATCTGAGAATATTAATTGCCCCCAGTTCTGTCGCTACCAGGCATGACGATGACGAGCCTATTTCAATCTACTTTGCTTTTGTTTGCGGTCATTAAAGGAGCCTGTTTTGGCTTCTTGAACTTCAAATGTGGCTGTGCAGATATTTATGGTGTGCGCGACGATTAGAAATTGGTAGATAGAGCAACTGTACGAGCTGGGATGCAGAGCTTTGTCCTTTTGCTGCTTTCCAAACGAGGACTCTGCGGCTTGTTTCAGAAAGTTTTGTTTGTCCGATTGTCTTCATGCGCTATCCATAATTTTTCTTGCCCGCCATGTATCGTTTTGATACAATCGCGATGCTTTCCAATTCGTTGAGTAATTTTATGCGGGATTAGACCCTCCTTCTGGAGGGCATCAACTTGACCTCGCTGATACTAAGTGAGAAATCGCCCGCGGGCCATTTCAGATAAGGAAAGGTGCTATAGACGGATGACGTATTGGAATGGATCGAATAGAGCTATTGAAGATGGTTTACTTTGCTTTGGGAGGGCATTGTTTCGTTTGGTGCCAGATTGCCGTATAGGAATTTCACCCCTTGAAGTAGCCCTATTTGAAATAATTTTGCAAAAAAATTCCGGATTATACTGAATCTTTGCTCCTAATGTGGTTTTATGAATCAAACATCCTGCATAAAAATCAGTTCGATTGCATGATTTTTTTTCGAAAAACTTCAAAAAATGGGTACCGCCGTATAGGAATTTCGCGCACCGTAGGTATTGTAGAGTCTTCCTCTCACAACTTTTAGTAGCCCTGCACGTGGCACGTCAATTGCCATTGTAAAGCATGTGAAAAAAGGTGCATTTGTGAGCAGGGGTTATTTAGAATGTAATGACATCGACATCTTACAGCAGTATATTGTATTAAAAGTTAATTTTGTAGCGACTTCACAGTGTTGCACATATGTACAATATCAAGCGATCAAGTAGACTGTTTACCGTAGGAAGGGCACATGTCCCCTACTTTCAGTACGAGCAGTTGGCAATTTTGAGACATGGCACTGCAGGAAATCCATCGTTGACGTAGTACGGTCCCTTGTCAAGCAAAGTGCAAAAGGCGGCACGGGTGACACTATTTATTGCAGTGTGTGTTTTAGAGGACGTGTCCCTGGCGAAAGCACTCCATAATGGATACAGTTGTCAATGCAAGTGCATGAAAAAGGACGGGGTCCCACAAAGTATCCGTTATCAGATTCATGAGCTTGTGCCGCTCCTTGCGACTCGCCATTTGTTGCAGTACAGTACAGTACAGTACTGTACGATATACAGTGCGCAGGTACAGTCCGTAGCTAGAGGGGAAAATTCTTCCCTCGGACGACTGCTTTGGGAGGGGGCGATGGTAGTGCGAACGTAGGGTTTGCTTGCTGCAGCCTGTCACAGCAGCTCAGACATCCTCTGCCGCTTCAGGTGATAACGGCTAGAAAATGCGCCGTCAAAAGTTGAGTTTTTTGAGAGAGGTGAACAATAAGCAAAATTCAGATTGACATTCATTCCTGGCTGTTCCGTAGCTGTGAGGCAGCCTTCCTCATGGTGACCAGAGTCGTGTGGCACAAAATTGGGTTGTGTGATGAGAGGGCAGCTGTAGTGATGACCGTTTTAGAATATTTGGTGTGGTATACGTACGTAGTGCTGTACAGTAGTGCAATACTGTGCTGTACAGTACTGTACAGGACATGGAGTAGTGGGATCTACTGCACGTACTGTGCTGACAAGTTACTGTCGTACACTACGGTACAGTTTGTGCCGTAGGTCATCATCATTCATCATCACACGATAATTGGTCACTCTACAGTATGGAGAAGGGTACCACGAGGGCAAATGCAGCACAGTTGTCTGACAGTTCCGTTTATGATACTGTATTTCATAAAATATACCCGTTTCAGTTTTAAACTTTGCAGCAACAGTACAGCACCGTGCACGGATTTATTTATTCTATGTTTTCTTTTACAGCGGAAAGGTACTATACAGTGAACAACGGAATCAACGGATCATACAGTACCACATAACCATTCACCTGCTTGGACGCTTCGAAGATCTCAATCAATTTTACACAACCAAAACTGCCAGATACCGTAACCCGTAATTTTTAAGAGTTAAAGAGTTATGTGTACAGTAACCCTCCAATAGTAGGGTAGGGAAGGGTACAGAGTAGTAGAACATCCCATGTAGTACCCCGCCTTTTCCCGCTACAAAACAAAAATAATGCCGTTAATGCAACTTATCTCTGTCCAACTATCCGTAAACGGCAGTCTGTCGATCTCTCCATCCCAAACCCCTTCGATCAAAACAAGACCGTTGCCCAGGCGACCCCAAATCATCAACCGCTTTTCAACCTGTTTGTCAAAATCCAATGTTCCCCCGCCATCTTGCAACCCCACGCAAAACCTTTGCAAACTTTGCATTGCAACGCAAACTTTTGCAAACCCTCGCCTCTTCCTGACGTTACTCACCAACGCCCTATCATTTTCCAAAACGTTACCATTCGACCACCATCCCCCGTCGTCCTCATTCTACCAAACTCAACCAACACTATATCATCAACACCTACCTGCCCCCTCCTCCCGACAAGTTTCCCTACATATAACTCCGTCTGCAGTTTGCCTCTGGCCCCACCTGCATCCGCCCCATCCCCTCCCACTCACATCCGCACACCCGCCACTATCGCCACCCCCACCGCGGCCGCCTTTATCGCTTCACGAGCGCCCCCACACACCGCTGCCACAGCCCCTCCTTCCGCTCACCAAAAGTCTCTCCCCTCCATCCAACCATGTCTCCCCTTTTCCTCCTGCTCCTGCTCACCCCCCTTTCCCTGGCCCATCCACCTTTACAGCCCTACCTTCACCTCTCGCATCCCGCCCCCCGTCAACTACCATTCCCCGTATCCATCCGTCAAACCTCGCCCCGCTGCCCCTTCCAAACCCTAGTCTGCACATCCCCGGATCCACTCTGTTGCCGCGGCTTTTGCTGTCCCCCTGAGGCCCCTCTATGCAGCACCGCGGTAGGCATCAACCTCTGTCTCACCCAATCCGGCAACGCCCTTTGCTCCTCCCCCTCCTCCCCTTCGACCATGCTGCCCGGCACCGTCTGTGCCCTCAATACCAACCTCTGCTGCACAGACCCCGACTATAACCTCTGTTCCTCCAATTCCCCACCCGCCTGTGTCAACTCCGAGGGCCTCATTGCCTGCGGAAGGGCCAATCCAGTACCGGGAGTTGGCTGTCCCGACAATGAGACATGTTGCCCTGCACCGCAACGCTGTTGTCCACTCGGCGATGGTTCCTTTGAGTGTTGCGATGCCGACAGCCCTACCGCAGTTGGTGATCCCCGTCCCATCCAGACCCCGTATCCTGTCGAAGCGGCGCGTACTCCCATGCCGGTAATTACAGAGCCGTTGCCGCAACCGCAGGAGGTGCAGAGTGAGAGTCCCACGCCGAGTGCCACCGCGAGTGCCACTGCGAGTGAAAGTGCTGTTCCGAGCGTGAGCGCCACTCCGAGTATGCCGGTCAGTGAGTCGATTGCGCCAGTGCCTAGTGCGAGTCCCAGTGTCGTACCGGGTGGAGAAGAGACTGAGGAGACTGGTGAAGAAGAGACTGAGGATACTGGTGAAGAAGAGCCTGGGGAAGAAACTAGTGAGGGAGAGGAGGCTGGGGAAGAGACTGGTGAAGAAGGAGAGACTGGGGAAGAGACTGGTGAAGAAGAAGAGCATGGGGAAGAAACTAGCGAGGGAGAGGAGACTGGGGAAGAAACTAGTGAAGGAGGGGAGACTGGGGAAGAAACTAGCGAGGGAGAGGAGACTGGGGAAGAAACTAACGAGGGGGAGGCTGGTGTCGGAGAGGCGGGAGTGGGCGAGGAAACGAGCGGGGAGGAAATCATTGGGGGTGAGGAGGGCACGGAAGGCGAGGAAACGACCGAAGAGACGCCGGAAGACGCGGCGGAGACTGAGGAAGACGGGGGGGATGACGACGACGGGCCGATATGCTTCCCGGGCGACGCGAGGGTGGAGGTTCGCGGAGCGGGGACCAAGCGGATGGAAGAGGTTCGCAGCGGGGACTGGGTGCGGACATGGGGCGAGGAGTGGGAGCAGGTGCTACTGTGGACGCACCGCGATGAGAGTTATGCCGGGCGGCGGTATGTGCGAGTTAGCCTTGAGGGGGGACAGACGATTACGGCGAGTGTGGGACATATGGTTTGGGTGTGGGGGTGTGAAGGAAGGGATGTGGAGTGTAGGAGGCGGTTGGTGGAGGTGGAGGGTGTGAGGGTGGGAGAGGAAATGTGGGTTTGGGGGGAGAAGGGGGTGATGCAGAGAGTGGGAGTGGTGGGGGTGGAGAAGAGGGTTTGGGGGAGTGGGTTGTATAATCCGCAGACGGCGTCTGGTGGGATTGTGGTGAATGGGGTGTGGGTGAGTTGCTATACACGATGGGTGCAAGCAAGTGCCGCTCATGGATTGCTGGCGCCGGTGAGGGCGGCGTGGCGGTGGATTGGGGGGGGTGTCTGTGTTAGTGGGTAGTGAGGTAGGACAGCGATGATGTGTGATGTCGTTGGGAGTTTGATATATATAAACAGAGTCTAATTTTTTCGACAACGTGGAGTGAATGGGGTAGGGTGGGGGGTTGGGAAGGGGGAAAGGCAATGCACCAAGAGTGTCGAGAGCGACTTGGCAAGGTCGGGAAGGTGTTGCAACAGCAAATGTTTGTGGTGGGAGAATGGCGATGCGACGATTGGACAAACTTACCAACGTGGACAGTGGACATTGGAAGGAACGGTGGAGTACGAGGTGAGTAGAGGGTGTTACTGATACTCACGAGGGGTACGTGACGGATTTGAAAATTTTATTCAAAAAGTAAATAATGTGAATTAGGAACAGAGCTTACCGCAAAATATGGCAAAATATGGAATGGAATTTGGTCGATGGACCTTCATTCCCTCACAAATTCGATCAACGGATCAAATGATAAACCTTTCCCTTAACCGTACGGTATCATAGTTGTGAAAAATATCTCATTTGATCATTCCGTTACAAAGAACCATCCTATCAGGTTTCACTTATCACCCCGTAACCTGCTTCAATCTGCCGAATGAACCTCCCGCCCTCCTTATCCCTTTCAAACCACCTGCTCATTCTCCTCATATGTAAACTCTGCTCCCTCCTTTCTACAATGCTCTCATCAATCAGCCCCAACACAGAGCATCCCCGCCAAACTCTACACACAACCCACCCACCCACAGCCATGTCACCTCTTCCCCTCTTCCTATGCCTATGCCTGCTCCTCTGCATTCCCCCGTCACACACCCTCCCAGCCCCTCCAACCTACCCCGACAGCACCCATCCCCCCGGATACCTCCCCCCTCCCCATAATCCCATCCCGTTCAACCGCCAACAGGCTCCCCCTCTCAACAATTGCTCCAATCTCCCCCAACCGTGCGGCCCATTCATCTGCTGCCCTACCACCTGTTGTCCCGAGCCCTTTTCCATATGTCCTCCCACTCCAATTTCCCCATTCTGTCTCACCCCCTCCCTCCAAACCCCCTGCCTAGACCCTGTATCCAATGCCACCTTCCCGGGCACCCCCTGCAATGCCGCCAGATCCAGGTGTTGTGGCACCGTACCCGGTTTTGATTTTTGCGCCGACGACCAAGATGACATTGCATGTGTCGACGAGGACGGTTTCGTCCCGTGCGGCGAACCGCCTCTACCAGGCGTGAATTGTGAGGGCGGGGTATGTTGCCAGAATCCGACACGATGCTGTCAAGTGGCGGGAGAAACCATGTGTTGTGTGGTGGGCGATGGGGAGCCGCTGGAATTGCGGCCGGAGGTGAGCTTTGAGGGGGAGTTGATCATGGGCGTGCCGGGTGAGCCGGTGGATATCGTGTTCGGGCTGGGTTCCGTGGAACCTACTATGGAGATTGAGGAAGAGACTGAGCAACCGGTGGAGAGTTTGGAAGCGGAAGTCAGTTTAGGGCCCGAGGTGAGTTTTGAAGCAGAGGAGAGTGAACTGCCTGAAATTATAGTGGCCGAGAGTTTTGGACCATTGTTGATAGGCGAGGAGAGTGTAGAAGCGGAGGAGAGCATGGGTGCGGAGGCGAGCGTCGGGGGAGGGGAATTGGAAACGGTTGCAGCAAGTGTTGAGGAGACGGTGGAAGCGGAAATGAGCATTGAAGCAGAGGCGAGCGTGGGTGTGTTGGAGAGCGAGGGTGATGAGGAGAGGGGGAGGATGACGGGTCTGTGTGTTTTGGCGGTGACGCCAAGGTGGAGGTGAAGGGAGTTGGGATGCGGGAAATGAGGGAGGTGAGGGCTGGGGATTGGGTGCGGGTTGGGGAGGAGGAGTGGGAGGAGGTGATGATGTGGTCGCATTGGGATTTGGGGTATGAAGGGAGACGGTATGTGCGGGTGGTGTTGGAGGGGGGGGGATGGGGTGAAGACGAGTGAGGGGCATGTGGTTTGGGTTTGGGAGTGTGAGAAGGGGTGTGAGAGACGGGGGGTGAGGGTGGAGGAGGTTGAGTTGGGAATGTGGATGTGGGTTGTTGGGGTGGGGTTGAGGCGGGTGGTGGGGGTGGAGCGGGCGGTTTGGGGGAAGGGGCTGTTGAACCCGCAGACAGCGTCTGGGGATATTGTGGTGGATGGGGTGGTGGTGAGTTGCTATACGAAATGGGTGGCTGTTGGGGTGGCGCATGGGTTGTTGGCGCCGGTGAGGGCGGTGTGGGCGGTAGGCAGTTGGTGTTGATGGGGCGGACTGGCGTGGTTGAGTAGCGCTATCGCGGCTTTTTTTTTTGTCGTCGAGCGAGGTTGCGTGTACGGTAGCGATACGGCTGGGCAGTTTTGACGAGGCGTTTTAGGTTTTTTATAAACGACTACAGGTGGGTGAGGTCACATGGATGGAACAGAATGGTCACTGCTATGATGCGAGCTAGGCACAAAAATGATGGGGAGGAATAGCAATGGACAATGGAACAAACGGATCGAGTCCTTCCATCAACCAGCAAGCGCAGCTTTGCAACCACGAATAGCATGTGCCCACTTTTACCCCCCCACTGGTCCAACCCATAAGCCACACAAGTTATGGCGATACGACACTCACGCCGCGTCGTTGAAACAAGAAAACAAGCCCAAACCCCAACTCTATCCACTCGACAAACCGACGACACCACCAACCATGTGCCGGACCAAACAGGCGCCCAATCCTCTCCACCTCTCCCTCGCAGGTCTGCTATCCTCTCTGCTCACATCGACACTACTCTACCCCCTGGACACGCTCAAAACGCTGCGTCAACTTCCACACCCGACCCACACGCCGAAAAACCTGTACCGCGGACTCGTGCCCTCTCTCACACTATCGTCCCTCTGTCACTCGCTTCACTTTCCCACATACCACCTGTCCCTCCACTATTTACAAAGCCACATGCCAACGCCATTTCCCTCGCTCCTATCATCACTGAACGCCTCGTTAATCACCTCGGTACTACTGGTCCCCCGCGACGCCATCAAACAGCTGCTACAATCGCAACGTCCCCTCCCCCTCCACAACCCCCTCCTCCTCTACCGCGCCTACATCCCAACCCTCTTCCGAAACCTCCCCTCCTCCGCCCTCCGCTTCCTCCTCTACGACACCCTCAAACCGCACCTCCCCCTCCCCCTCCTCGCCGGCGCCCTCTCCGGAATGGCAAGTGTCTTCCTCACGACCCCGTTCGACGTGGTCAAAACGCGCTTTGCAACCGGTGTGATCCCCCATCAAAACGGCATGTGGCACGCCATGTTTCGCATCCTCCAAACCGAGGGGACCCGCGGATTGTTTGCCGGCGCGCCACACCGCATCGTATGGGCCGGTCTCGCAGCGGGAATCGGCTTTTCCAGTTATGACGCCTGCCGCAACTGGGTGGAACGCATGGCGACGAGGACAAGAAAGGCACGGCGCTTGTTATCGTGCCGGCCGTGCAGGGTGCGGGTGGTGGTGGCGGGGCGACGGCTCAAGTAGGAGATAACAGAGTCTAGTGGATTTGTGTGTAGTGATAAGCAAGGGATAGTTTTTTACCTGTTTGCATGTGACAAAAAAATTTGCATAAAATTGCAGCACAAGACGACACGTGGAGGTTGACAATAGACCCAAGACAAAACGGGTGTTAGGGCGGGGAAAAACGTTGACATGCGCCGCGCCAACATTCGGTGCGATTGAGACAATGGACCGAGCCGGCGGCGGTGCGAATGCCGGCGACATCTCCCAAATGGGTTTGCCATACATGACAAAGCGCGGTTGCATTGCCGCCCGATTCAAACTCCCAGGCGGTTTGACCATTGCCGTGCAATTTGGGACCACGACAGACGGCGAGTTTGACGGCCTGTCTCATGAGTCGAACAAAGAGTTCATCCTCTGCCCAGCGTCCGATGTACGGATTCCATGGTGGTTTGAGGATTGCGGGGGTGGTGAGCCAGACGCCACGCAGGCCATGGACTCGGTGACAGGGTTTTTGTTTGGAGAGGTTGAGAGCGTGGAGAGGGAGGGGTTGTCTGCGGAGGTTGAGCTCGTCGTGAAAGGTGTAACGCCAGATTGGGTTGTGGTGTGGGGGTTTGGAGGGGGGTAGGGGGAGGGCGACGAGATCGAGGGAGGTGGCGAGGAGAAGGGAGAGGAGGTGTTTGCAGGGGGTGGGTTTTGGGGGGAGAGGGGGAGGGAATCGGGGATGATGCAGAGGTAGGGGTGTTTGGCACGGGTGAGGAGGGTGTTCCAGGGGTGGAGGAGGGAGGTGTTGGAGGGGGACGGGGAAAGGTGGGGTAGAGGATTGATGGGTGGGGTAGAGGTGGCGGAGGATGTGGAGTGGGTGGGTGGGGGGAGGTGGGTGGGGGGGTTGGGGTGGAGGGGAGGAGGATGAGGGAGATGTTTCGGGGGAGGTGGGGTGCTGGGGGGTGGGGGTGGGAGTGGGTGTGATGGGAGATGAAGGGGATTTGGAGGGCGATGAGGAGAAAGGGGAGGAGGAGGAGGGGGATGGAGAGGTGATGCAGGGCGGGGAGTTTGAGCGGCATGGCGGGTTGAACGGGGGGAGGGAGGTTGGGGGTGGGTGGGGTAGGAGGGTAGGAGGTGGTGGCGAGTGAGGGGGTACGGTATTGTACTGTACTGTACAGTAATAATGTAGGGGAGGGGAGGGGAGGGGATCAGGAATATGAATTACAGTAGAAGGTGGTGTAAGGAGATTGGAAGGATGTTTGGTTGAGTTGGGTAGGGTAGGGTAGGGGGGGAGGGTGTGGGAATGAGATGGACAGGACATGGGCGTCAAGTCGCCCGCCAGCTGTTTGGTTGCCAAGTAAGGGGAGGGGGGTTAGGGTATGGCTGGCGTGACAGTGGACAGTACAATACACTAAATAAAGGGCCTGCTTACATTGAAGAATTCTATAGGGTGGTTGGTTTGTGCAAATGACAGGTGTGGCCTCAATTTTCTTTATCGGGTCCAATGTCACGCCATTAATACTGTACACACATACGGTACAGTACAGTTACAGTAGCCGCCCGCCAGACAAGACATGCCAATTCATCCATCATCCCATCCCTCCCCAATCCTCTAATTTTTCGCCTTTTTCTCCTCAAGCCTCCTGAAAATACCCAAAAAAGGACCACTCATCCCCTCACTGTCAGGACTTACTTGCCGTTGCAACCACCGGAAAACAGCCCTTGCAAGCCCCTTTTTTTTTTTTGTTTCCCCCGGCTCACCACCGCCCTGATTTCCTCTAAAAACCCGTTCATCCCCCCACCCCTCCCTTTCGCTCCACCCTCATCTCCCCACCCGCCAGCGTTTTACACAAACCATCCCCTCATCATCCCCAATCCTTCCCCTCCCCTCCTCCTCCTCCTCCCTCTCCCTCCCCCCCCCTCCCCCCCCCCCCCACAACACACACAACATCATGGACCTCACTCCCGAAACCCCGCCCCTCCCCCCAAGACCCCCAACCCCAACCCCAATCCACCGTCCATCCACCCCCACCCCCCTCCCCCGACCACATCCGCCTCCACTTTGCACGCCTCTGTCGCGCAATCCTCGCAAACCTTCGCGTCTCCCTTTCCACCCTCCGTCGCTTCAAGACCAAGCGCCACAAGCCCTTGGCCTCGCAACTCGCATCCATGCCCCCCTTGGCAAAGGCTCTCGTCCTCCTCCCCTTGTTTCTCCTCCCCTTTTTGCTCTATGTCCTCGTCCTCATTTGTGCAGGCGCTTTGGCACCCCCGGCCCCGCTGCCTGTCGCTTCGGCTGCTTTGCCGCGCTCGGTGGATGCTCCGGTTGGCGCTATTCCACCGGGTGAGGCTAGTATGTTTGCAAATTTGTTGAGTGTCACTGCAAGGATGAGTAGTGCTGTTGGTGGTGTGGCTACTGTTGCGCCGAGGATGACTTTGCAGACCAGTTTGGGCACTCGCTTTCATGTCAAGACTCAAGATCCGGTTGTGGCTGTCGTCCTCATGTGCGATAGGGAAGAGGTTTGTTGTGTCGATAGTATCAAGCCGGCTTTGACAAGTGTTATGAGGCAGAGTTTGGTCCCCCAATCAGTTGACCGTCTTGCATGGCTGTGTCGACGAGCATCAGAGGACCGCATTGGCAGAGGCTGCCGATGATATTGTCGGGAGAGACTTTGATGAGCAGTATGGCAGTGATCGCTTTTTGGCCGTTCGCAAGTGCGAAGGTATTGTCGTCGAAATGGTCCCTGATGATCGCGGTGACTTGAGGAGAGTCATGACCGATCGCGTCGATATGGAAGAATGTGCCCTTCGCTACATGGCAGGCCCGATGAAGGAGGGCAAGGTCGGCAGCTCGGTCTTGGTCATGTCCGCTTCCACCATCCTCGAACCCACCGCCGTCGAGAAATTGTGGATGTACCTCTTTGTCCGCGATCAGGTTTACCGTCGTTCGTCCGTTGGGCTACGACGAGACTAGCCTCAGGAACACTGTCTTGCAGGCCGATCCCATGATGGCCAATATTAGTTATCCCAACTCGGACCCGCGCGTCGATGAGCCGGTCTTGACCCTGCCCGTCATGTACCAGCGGGGCCAGTTTGAGGCCCCAGATGCAGATGCCCTGGCCCGTGCGGGCATTCGCGGCTCTACCGCAAATGTCACAGAGACGAAATTGTGGTGGCGTCAGTTGGTCGCTATGATGACCCATGCACGAGTCTTGAGGCAGGCCCTCTACACTCAGGTGGAGACGGAGGCCAACCAGATCAACCTGCCCACCACGAGGAAACGCCCGCCCTCCCTGTCGCTGCACTCTGCCGCCCTGGACCGCGATGATCTCCCGGCTCACCTCTGGTCGGATCACGCCTTTTACAAGCACTCGGCCCGCATGGAGGAGGCTGAGATTTACGCCGTCCCGCTCGACGACGTCAAGCAGCATGGCAACTTTGACGCGTGGCCCATGCCGTCCCGACGCGTGTTGGGCGAGGGTGCAACCGAAGACAAGCCTCGATTGTTTTTCGTCATGCCCTGGATGCAGATGGGCGGCTCGGAAAAGTGTATGCTGGACATTGCCGAGCGCCTGGTCAAGATGGATTGGCCCTTGACCTTTGTGTTGACGATGCCATTTTGGCACGAGGACCCGTTGGGTGAAATGAACCTCAAGCATGAGTGGCTGGACAAGGCCCTGGCCATTACGTCGGACGTGTTTGACATTGTCGCCCTGGCCCCCAACCACAAGTTTACAAAGGTGCTTCGCTACCTGCTGGAGACGAGGAAGCCCGATTACATTCTCACGGGCAACGCTCGCGTCATCTATGAGCATGTCGAGTTTATCAAGGCTGTGTCTCCGAAAACGGTGATTGCAGACTACAACCACATGGTTCACATGAACTGGGAGGTGGAGCCTGGAAAGGGCGGTGGCATGCCCCGCTATGGGACGACCTATTCGGAATGGATCGACCTTCACTTGACGGCCTCGGACAATGTCACAACCTCGATGAAGACCTGGATCGACCCGGACATGCTGCAGGACAATCCGGAAAAGGTCAAGACTTGCTACATTGGAACCGATCCGTCGGCACTGCACACGGAGGAGACAAAGGCGGCCGTCCGCACCCAGATGCGCAATGACCTGGAACTCTCCAAGGATGCGATTGTCGTCCTCTTTGCCGGACGATTTGTTGCAGACAAGGGGATTGACGTAATGGGCGAGGTGTTGACCCGCGTATCAGAGGATCCGGAGATGGCCCGAAAGTTGCAGTTTGTGTTTGTGGGCTCTGGAGAACTCAAGGACATGCTTGTGGAGACGCAAAAGAAACTGCAAGGCGCAGATCCCACCATTATCATCCAGCCTCCCGCAGTGGGCATTGCAGAGCTTCGCAACTATTATGCCATGGCCGACATTTTTCTGCTTCCCTCGTCCAACGAGGGCATTGCGCTCGTCTTGTACGAGGCCATGGCCGCAGGACTCTTTGGTGATGGGCACCGATGTCGGAGGCCAAAAGGAGCTGATCCGCACCAACACGGGTATTTTGCTGCCCAACCTGAACAGTGTGACAGGGTCTGCGTCGTTTATCGTGCGGCAGCTGCAGGCTATCACCAAGTTTACGCCCATGTTCAAGGACATTCAGGTTGCGGGAACCAAAGAGGTTTTTAACCGCTTTACCACTGAAAAGTTTTGCGACTGCGTGATTGACAATATGATTCGTGCAAAGCAGTCGCTGGACAAAAAGGAGCGAGGAAAGATGGAGCACAAGGCGATTGACGAACTGAGGCCGCAGATGGCCGAGATTATGAGGGGTGAGCGAGTGCACGGGATGTGGAACCGCGGACAGGTTGACAGAACTGTGGAGAGTGTGGTAACGGTTGGGATCAAGACGTATGTGTGTGATCCGTCGATTGTGCGGCAAGTGGTGGGACTGGTGCGGTCGATTCGGGTCAACTACCCCCCAACGTGAGGGTGCTGTTGGCGAATGACGGACCGACCAAGGTCGGTGACGCACCGAGCATCAAGGGAGACCCGTACACGGAGGAGATTATATTGCCGGCCGACTCTGGAATCTCCATTGGACGTAACGTTATGGTGAATATGACGACGACGCGGTACTTTGTACTGCTGGATGACGACCACGTGTTTGACGATGACACAAACTTGAAGATTGGAGTGAATGGGATTGGAAAGGAAAACTTTGACGTGGTCGGGATTCGGGTGCGGAATTTGCCCGGGATTGAGGAGCTGGAGCGGATCAGCATTTTTTATCCCGCGGTACGTGGCCAAGGTGTCCAAGTTTGAAAACCGAGAAGTGACGCTGTGTGTGTGGAACGAGAACAATGGGCCCGGTGTGCAAACGATGACGGTACCCATTCGTGTGGATGTGCTGCACAATGCATTGATTGCCAAGACGGACGTGCTACGGGCTCACCCGTGGCGAAATATTCTCAAGGTGAATGAGCACATGACATTTTTCCTGGACGCGCGCAGAGCGGGAGTCAAGGTAGGGTACCTGCCGTCTGTGTTTGTGCACCATCGGGCCAGGAGATATTCTGCGTGCTACAAGCAGGTGAGGTTTAGGGAGGAGAGTTATCAGAATCTGCTGGATTACAAGGATGACTATTTGTGGGACGTGGAATGTGGTGACAAGTTTCCAGAGATGGTTGCGACACACCTTGAGGCAACAAAGAACATGTAGGTAGAGACGACGGAGGGGAGTTGTGGGTGAGAGAGAGTGTTTGTTTGTAGCAAAATGTAGCAAGTGTGTGACGATGGGTAGATGTGGACACTCGGACTGGCCAGGGTGATGTGCGAGCGAGATGAGAGTGAAGGGAGTTTGGTAGGGCGTAGTGGTATGCGACAGGACGAGTAGCAAGTTGTGGCGAGCGTGGTCTGTTTGATGAGGCGAGGATCGAACGGTTGTAGTGCGGGATAGACGGAGGAGGTCGGGACGAGGGTGAATGGTATAGATTTGTGGGATAGAGTTATGAAAGAATCTGTAATGTTGATGATGTTGACAACAGTAGAGTTGGCCGGCAGGCTTTTTCCCTGGTCGGTTGGAATTTTTTGTTGTCTGTTTTGACTATATTTTTTTTCCCTTTTTTTTGTAAAAGAGAGATTGATGTTGGGAAAAGAAGAATTGAATTGTGTTGCTGCAAGACAGTTGAATGGTTGTATTTGAATATTGAATTGTACGAGTCAGAATAGTTGCCACTGCTTACCGTTTGGAACTGAGCGACGACCAATCAAAGGGCAAAAACAAGTAGCCCTAGTAGTGTACAGTATAGAATGTACGTACGTGTAGTACGAGTTGCGAATATACGTGTACATACTGTACACTGACTGTCCGTGTAGTACCGTACAGCAACAGTAAACTTAAACTGTACTGTACGTACAGTAGTGCACATGACGTGGCCGACCAAACACGCAATGGCAGTACTGTACTTGCCGCCAGACGTGCCTGACAACAACGCAACATTGGGCAGCGGCAAATCGCTTACGATGGCGACGGCAACGGCAACGGCAACGACAACGACAAAGACTAGATCCAACTAGCTAGAGTGTTTACCAAAAGATTCGACGTAAATTTGGCACAGCGCCATGTAACGATTGCACTATCTCCACACAATGCTTGCACACACATGTATAAAAGGTTGCAGCCATGATGCGATTGCTAAACACCAGCAACAACAAAAAGAACAATCCATCAACGATACAACGGCCTCGGGACGACGGAGGGCTTGACAATGGCACGTATGTGAGCGTCGTACATAGACGGGGGGATGTTGTGGCGTGCAAGCAAACGGGCTTGCAAGTGACACATGGGGAGGTACCCGGCGGCACAAAGCTTGTTGATTTGTGCGAGTCGGGTGAGGAGAGGGGTTGGTACGAGGTGTTGTGTGTGCGGGGTGTGTGGGAGTGGGTGAGCGGTGGTTATGGTGAGGAGGAGGAGGAGGGCGAGGAGGAGGAGGGCGAGGGGGAGGCGGGAGTGCATGGTTGGTGTGTTTTGGGGGACGGGGATTTTGGGGTGGGGATGGGGATAGGGATGGGGATGGGAGGGGTGGTGCTTTGTTGGGGGGTTGGCGGCTGAGAGCGGGGTGCGGTGGCTTAAATTTGGTTTTTGGGAGGGCGGGGTGTGCAGGGCGGGGTGCAGGGGGCGGGTTTTTCGGGTGCGTTGTTCGGGCCAGAGCGGAATGAGGTTGGCATTCTCGAGGGAGGTTTGATGCCACTCTGGCACATGCTGTACTGGGCAGGACAGGACGGATATGAATTACTGTCCGTCGACGGAGGGATTGCGGATAGAGGATTGGATTGGGAAGCGATTGTACGTGTTGAGGCAATGTTTGGATCGCGGGGAAAGGTGCTGAATTGACACGGCTTGCGGGATCGTATCAATTGTACCTGTACCTGTACCCCTTGTCCTTTGTACGTAACTTTGAAATCCTTACGTGGACAGTTTTTGGAACATTTTGGACAGAATGTGGGTTTTCAAATTGGCGCCATTTGCAACCTACCATTCAAATGTCGTTGAATCCGACGCAAGCAATATTCCCTGCGCTTTTCTATACACCAATGGCTATATCGCATTCTTGTTATCAACAGCACGGCGGTGGAGGCTGCGCTTTGGGGCTTTACAGATTCAACTGGAGAGCGAACCGTAGCCGTAAGCTAGCCAACCACCTGATCTTTCTCGATATTGTAATGCATTTCAACAATAAACCAACCACACATTCCCTCTTTGCTGACTTTAATGGAAACGCTGTTCAATTTTAAATACATTTCTTATCATCACGGAAAGTACAACTCCCTTGCTACGCCTTTACATCATCCATTATGCTTGCTCCCTCAGGGAACACCTGCCTTTGGCCAGGGAAACTTTACGTTATTGCCGCGCCTTATGCACAGAGCTACCTATCCCTTCCACCCACCTCATGCTCTACCTTTTTTATATGTGCGTTTCAACCGGGGAATGCACCCCAACCTGGAAAATAGACTCCATCCAAACCCAAGAGCAAAACCACCATCCGTTCAGGTCGTGTTCGGAATCCTGTCAATCAAGGGTTCTGTTTTCCATGCTTCACCCTACCTCGCCTGTAAGCCACTTTCCGCCAAGTACAACCCAGTCCCATACAGGAAATGGCTGCCACACATCATTCACTATCCTCACTGAAACGGCCCCCTGCAATACCATCCATAGCCAGCAAAATCACTACACTTGCCCAGTTTCATAGGTAGGAACAGGCTCGTCCCTGTTCTACTCTCCACGCTCGCAGGGTGCCATCCCGATGCGTCCTCTCGCGCCAAGGACGTGGCCCGATCGGGCGCCAGCCGAGCCTTGCACCACTATTCAAGGGTGATGTTCACCTCCAACGTGGCCTGCTTGTGGACTGCGCTATCACCTGCTTTCTAGTTGCCTCGCCCATACATGTGTCCCAGGAAACAAACTCCCCCCCCCTCTTCCCCCATATCTAGGTGGCTGACACGCTCCATTCTTGGTATTTGAGATCCCGCCACATGGAACCAACCTTGCTCACCAAGGACACTTGCTTTGCTGAACGAGTTCGAGCAAAGGGTCATGGGCATCGCTTGATTGCCCTTCCATTCTCTGCATTGAGGGGGTGGCACCCGCCTGCTTGGCACTCTGCCAACCGGATTGGACTGGCGTTGCCGCATGTGCAGCTGTTTCGGCTGCTGTCGCTCGTCAGGCGGCGAGGCTCGTCCAGAATAGCGCCGGCTGTCTGTTGAAAGGTGTTTTGGGCGAATTTTAATTCCGCAGCAAGTTGGTTCCCGAGAACCTCCGTTTTCCGGGTATATCAATGGCTACGCAAATTAGGCCTCGGGTCCGTAATCACTGGCTCAAGCCCACCTACCGTACCATTCATCCTTCACAACAAAAAACCCGCTACCCCATGAAACCCGCAATTTGTCGTTTACTTGGCTCGCTCAAATTACTAATGTGATGCGATAGCATGCAAACTTCCTGTACCGAGCTATCGCTTTTGTTCGTTAAAGATTCAGAGTCCCTTTCCGCGGCGCTTGAAAGTATAAAGCGCTTCGTACCACCCTCATCAGCAGAAAAAAAAGGGGGTTAGCATGGAATACTAACCATAGAAATAGGATTTGGGGGAACACAGGGGGTTCATTTACTGACACAGGCAAGCTGGCTGATACTCAGTCAGCATGTATGGTGGTGTGCATGTACATGAAATGCTGCCAGCAAGTAGGGGTGGGCTAGCAAGCAAACAAGCCGCATTGGAAGTTACTGCCAAAGCGGAGTATCCCAATACTGTAGGATTTACAGCAAAAATCATTGAAAAGAGGGCAAAAATGCGGGTTTTTTTTTTGTGCATTGTTATTGTGTTGAACGGATCAATGGTACAGTCCCCAGAAGATACTGAATGCATTAAACTTTTTTCTCACAGTACAGTACAGTAGGTGGGCTTGAGCCAGAGATTACCGAGACGAGGCCCACTTCTCGTAGCGACTGGCATCCCCGGGTGGCTTGAGTGGACATCGCGCCAGGGAGGGGAGGCGCGCGGGGTCAAGGGATGGATCATTACGTTATAATAGTGTGCGCCCCCGTTCCTCCCCAAGCTCCTTGATGTCTGGGCAAACTGCATGGCCACGTTGTAGGGGCTCGGGGACATGGTACCGGGCGGCTCTCGAGAGGTCTGCGACAAACAACCGTGTTTGCGAGTCGTGCCGCCACCCACGGGTGGATCCATAGCCGCAGCACAGCGCGTGGTCACCGTACTGATCCATGAGTGCCGTACATCCCCCGTTGTGGCATTTTCAAGCTGGAGGAAACAGTGGTACACGGCAATAGAACTGCAACCACGTCTTGTAATTGCGGCCCGAGATAGAGGTGCCCGAGCCTGGAGCTGGTTGGCATGAAAGCCAGCCCTTGCATCCATCCACTGACAACGAAGCTCGGAATGCCATGGTCCTCTCATCCCCCCTTTGGCATGGCGTCCAACGTCTTTTCCTCAACTGGGCGAGCGAGTTGCCCTTGCCCAAACCGCTGCCTTCAGTCGATAGCCGTGAAGTGGACAACCTTTTCGGGTGCCACTTGTGTCTTCCACTCATCATATGCCCGAACTGCGGATGTGTAAGATTGGAGAAAAGTGTTCGGTAGCACAGGGAGAAGGGTAGAGCACAGGGCACGCGTGAGGGATACGGAGAAAAATGGGGGTTAGTATAGTACGAGTGGTGTAAAAGTTGGGAGTCCTGTGAATTTGCATTCAAACCATTAGGATCTGCAATTACGGTTTCCTGCACGTGACTGACGTGGTCCATCCGGTTAGTTCCTGGCTGTATAGTCGGGCCCTGCAGTCGATACAACAGAAACTAATTGCCGTAAACGATTCTATACCAGGATAGGTAGGTAAACATTCGCCCTCATCGCCAAAGGCGTTACATCAGGGGACGGGTTTGGGTGTATTACTCTTCGAAAATATATATTCTATTTATCCTAAAGTTTTCCAGAAAGCCAAAACTGACTCAAAACGGCATTCCGAGACAGAAATGGGGGAGGGACCACGCTCCCCGGAATGCCACCATAAGGCCAGTCATCAGGCAGGCTGAATTAGACGTGACGGCTGCTGCTGCGTGCCTTTGCCTCAAAACCCTCCGAAACTTTCCGCAGCTCTCCATTGCCCTCACGGCCACGTTCCTGGCAACGTCATTTAGCACCGCGCATCCATCCGGGTGCCAAACTCCAAGAGTAGATTGGCACAGGGACGAGCCTACCAGTGGCGGACGTCTCGACAAAAGACTGATATGTTCTTTGCTTTGCATTTCGCGCCGTATTCAGAGAGGACATCGGGTTGAAGGCCCTCACTCTCCTGCTGGAGGGAACGACGGGATTCACAAAGGGGAATTTTTGGGTTATTTTAATGCATGGAAGATGTGGTCGGTTCACAAAGGTGATATCAAAAAATCTGGTCCCTTTGTTGCTTCCCATTACTTGGATGTCCGGCCTTGCGCGGTTGAGGCCGTGGCGCAGCTCTACAGGAGGATGACATGCAGCTCTTGTGAGATCTTTTGCGAGGATAGTGACTTGGCAATCATATCGGTTGATCCTGGGGCTGCGGAAAAGCGCTGTATGAGGTGATCGCCGTGCATATCGTGTGTTTCCGGGTAATTCCTTCTCGGGCGTGCCAGGGTGAAAATTTTGGACTTAGCAGTAGTATTGAAGTCGCTCCGAGAATTCTCAAGGTTCAATGCTTGTTTGGAGTCCGGAGCATGGGGGGCAGTACACCCATTCTTTAGACCCAGAAGGGCCGTAAAAGCGCAAAACGCCTCCCTCATGGGATCCCCAAGAGGAATTAGTTCCTGCACTGCCTCATAGATTGCCTCATAGATTGCGTCCGTCAATGTCTTTTGCGATGGTGTTTCTTGTGAGCAACTCACACTGAACAGGATAATCCTAGACGGCAGGCAAGAGGTTCATATCCTCCGATGAGCGCCTACAGCTGCTCCATATGTTTACAGCTCCTTAATAGGAGTTGGGAGCAAGTTCTTGCTAAGCTTTTTGAGGATGAGCTAAAACCCAAGAATGCCGCTGCAGCTATGTCGTTCGCGGAGGTGAGCCCGATCCCAAGAGATGTTTTTTATCGCGTCACTGGGTGTGACTGGTAACTGGAGTACTCGGAATACCTCAGAGTCCAATACTCTCCGTGCCAAAGTTCGAACACAGTCCTCCTTCGTCCAGTCGAACTCTTTCGCACCTTCTCTGGTGGACGGGGGCAGTACGCACTAAAAATAGCATATTTTGCAGACGCCGAAACAGTTACGCAGTAGCTCGAACGCCGCTTGCACATTCTCAAGGTCGGCAATGGTCTCGAGGAACGGTCTGTGAGACACCACATGGTTACATGGTTCGAAAAGGACCGCGTAGTGTATTCCTCAGTGGTGGTAAATGTGAATGGGTTGTACAATGTTGCACAGAAGCGTGCGGAGGGTATTCATAAATCAACTACGGATGCCGGCGGCGGGTAGAAACCTGTCGCGCCTGCATTATTTGGAGACTAAACGCAAAACGGGTAACGAAGTCGCGGAGCTCCTGTTGAGGGGAGGAACCGCGACGGGAAGCAGCGAAGGAAGCAAGGCGGCGGAAAAAACCCTTGCCGTCGTCGCCCAAGGCGCCATAGATATCAATCCCGACGGGGGAGAGAAGGATATCGTTTTGGTTTCAGCAAGTGCCGTAATTCCTCAGTACCGACTGGGGCGTTCGAGACAGAAGTACCCTCGCTGTAACCTTGCTTCATCCCGTCTGGGTAGAGACCCTGTACTGACCCTGGAGGGGCTACAGGCCACCAGACAGTGCACCTTGGCAGCGACAAGTGCAATCCTCGCTTTCAACACCCACAGAGCAAAGTATTTTGATCGCTTTGAAAAGTTGCTCGTGGCGCTCGATAATGTACCCGTCGTCGCGGCACCAAAATTGGAGTAAAATCTTTGCTAATTTCCGTCCTCCTCTTCCTCTGCCCTCAAGAGTTCTTGTAAGTTGCGGATAGTAGGAGAAAGGTTTGGGTGTTTTACTCTTGGAAGATATATTCGATCTATCCTTAAGTTTTTCCAGACAGCGACAAGCGACTCAAACAGACTCTCTAATACACAGACCTGTCCCCCCTAGTATTCGGAAAATAGCCGTCCTGCATCCCTAATCAGTAAAGCACCCCAATTTCCCTTCCTAATGGGGGGCAGCACCAGGGTCGAAAATGCCCCCCTCGAGGTTGTTCCCCAGTTGCGTCGTGCTGACGCTTCTTATGATGTGACGCCAATCCACAGGAATGCGGGCTCTTTTCCGTAACAGTATGAGACCCAAGACTGTAACTCGGGCAGTAGCTGTCTCATCGCTTTAAGAAAATTGGGTCTGCTGCACACATTGAAAGCGTTCTTGAGATTGACCGTCAACAATCCATACGCTGGACTACTGCCGTACTCCTGAACGACTCCTCGGATTCGATGTACGACTGTGCGGGTACCCGACTTGGTGGCGATAAATACCTGAAGGGGTTAGAGGTGGTCTGTCGCCTTCTGAGATACTCGTCTCATTAAGCGGCTACCGACCAATTTGCGCAGTGTCTCCCCAACCGCAATTGGCCCAGGTGACATGTATTTCTTCGCCTACGGGGCTAGTGCACCGGCGATCCAAGGGGCGAGAACGGCAGGTGCGTTTCCTGTTGCCAAGACATAACAAGTCCCGTCAGAGCTGCCAAAAAAACCGGAATTCCCCGATAAGGGTGGATATCGTAGCAATTCTGCCAGGTGGTATGGCTTTAGACCTGAGCCTCAGGGAGAGGACCCCGGTTTGAATCCCAAGATAGCACCACGGACCTCATCTTTAAGAATCTGTCAGAAACTGTAGCTGGTAAAAGTTGGTCAACTGACTATGGTCGTTTCAATTCGGAGGCCTGCTGTGGATGTCTATCGATTAGACCATTAAAAACATCATTTATATCAGAGGGGTAAATGTTTATATCAAAGTGGTTTACAGTTTTACAAGTAGTGCCAAGTTGGGAGTCCTATGAACTACGACGAGGTACATCCGGTTAGATCTTAGCCGTATAGTTGGTACGTGCGCAGTCCCCAGTAGATACTGAATGCATTAAACTTCTTCCTTGCATTCCAATCATGTGGCCGGATCCTCAGTACCAATAACAGCGCATTTTCACATACTTAGTAGCTGGTAGCGCAGTCCACAAGCTGGTGGCCTTGAAAGATCAATACGATCATCAACTCGACGTGTCTTTGACGGAGAATGGTCCTCACTCTGGAGTGTTGGTCCAAGGCTCAGCTGGCAACCGGTCGTGCTACCTCCTTGATCTGGGGACACGCATCGGGGTAGGAACAGGGATGAGCATGTTCCTATGCAGTACCAGCAAGTACAGTACTGTACTACAGTACTGTAATAAGCAGCTTTTAAGATAGTCAACTGAGCTAAGGCAAACAGATATGTCACTGGGGGGAACGTTTGGGTTAAATGGGGTGGTTTACTTAATTTTCCTGAGAACGGAACGTTTGGGTTAGTTTACTGTGAGTGTAACATAGTATGAAATTACCGCTAACCTGTGCAGTGTGGCGGCGGCGGAGAAAACACTTCGGTGAAAATGGGCGTGCTATGGAACGGCGCCAAAAAGTATGCTACGAGCCCCGTCAGCAGACATGCGGCGTTCGAAGCAACCAATAGCGCAGAATGCCGCTGTAGGAGTATGTCCCTGACCTTTAGAAATTGGTCCTTGGCACGACTACCGACTGAGCGTACAACCTTCGTTACGAGGGAAAAGGCGTCTGGGTGCCAACCGTTGAGGGTGGAGATTGTGACGGGAAGCCGCCGATTCCTGCTCGGCAATCCAGCAAGAAGCTCCTGGTATTCCGGAGCTTTTCCGCGTAGGCGACGTTCAAGCTGGTCCGGGGGCTGAAGGTCCTCGTCCTCCGATGATAGGGTGCCAAGGGGTTGAGGTATTGGCTCGAGGATGGGGTGCCTTGCGGCAAGGGCGAGGTTGCTGCCCAATAACGATACTTGGTCGTCGTGGCGAGCGATTCTTTGTCGGTCATACTTGCAATGGATCAGGTGGTCTCCATGGACGTCCATTGCTTCTGGGCAAGAAGCTCTCGGGGAGGGAGTGCCTGGTGCGAACGGGGGTACCTGACAGAAGTACTGGAGCCAAATTGAGAAGTTCTTCGTGGTAATGGCGGTTTTGAGACCTGAGCTTGGAAAGAAGTTGACCCAAACTTTGGCACCAGGTAGTTTTATGGATGCCCGAAAGGCTCTTGTACGGGTGTCACACTGAGGCAGCTCCTCGTAGAGTGCCCTGTGGACTGCATCGGTCAGCTGCTTTCGTGTGGGTTGGTGGTTGGAACAAAAGATGCTGAATGGAAGGAAGCAAGCAAGAAGGGGTGAATTTCTGGGTTATTTTAATGCATGGAAGATGTGGTCGGTTATATCCACGCGGCTAATTCGTTATGTACAAGCAAGAAGTGAAGATGGTCACACTTCTAGGATTTTTGAAAAATAATATCAATGTGATGAAAATCTTGCTAATAAACAGAGCATTCACAGATCAGTAGAAAACACATATTCAACATGGGATCGCGATAAGCTGCTGATTAGGGCGGAAATGAGCCGAAAGCCTCATAATCTGCTCTTGATGAAGGGCAAATAGTCCCCGAGGAGTTCTCAATCGGACCTGATGTACCGTGATTGGCCAAAGTTTTGGGCTTGGAAGATATATTCGAATCCCTTTATTGGTGCCAGTGATAACTATACAAGAAGATTTCGAGCAGTTTGTCCCACACGGAGAATACCACATAGGGTGTTGGTCGAAGCGCGCAACATGTAGATGTTTGCCTCCCCCTCCAAAGCTAGTCAATTTTAGTGGCCTTGCATGTTGCACTTCCTAGTCTGTTGATAAAGCGCAGAAATTGCATAGGGTAGTTGAAGTGAAAGGAATTATCCTACTTAAGATATTCCTCAGTTGAACAGAGAAAGCCGGACGTTGTTGTGGTAGTCAAAAGTGCTTCAATTCCACATCTTGCTACATTTCATAGAAAAAATCCTATCCATTTTTTGTATTACCACAGCTGCAAAATTTCTCTTGATCCGAAAAGCTACCCTCTGTGAGTAACAAGGAACTCGCGAAGGGCAGTTATTGGTATGTTCACCTTCATGTTGAACTTTATTCCAGGGTCCTCAGTATGCATTGCTTCATTTTGATCTCCAACCTTAAAAGAACCCAGCCGGCAGCCCTTTAAAGTCTGACAGTCAGCACACACCCTATTCAACCGAAGCTGAAGAATTACCCTTTGAATATAAATGTACTTGTGAACACAGTCGAATCTAATTTTCAATCATTGAGACCCCCAAGCCTTCTCCCTTCAGCTTCAGAATCTTGACAAAAGTTCTCACTAACGAAAGACTTCATTCCATAAGTAAAAAGGGGGGAAATTTGGGGTGCTTGTAATCTATGAAAAATAAGGCCAGCTGTTCCCTGAGGGACGTCGTGGTATGGGTAAAAGCTTACAATGTAAAGCATGGGCGGGAAGCCATCAAAACGCCAGAAAACTGGCTTGAGGCCAGCCACCAGACAGGCGGCATTGGACATCGCTGCCGCTGCGGCACGACATTGTGTTAAGACTTGTTTGACCTTTGAGTAGGTCTCCCTTGCCCTCGTAGCGAACGTTCGGTGCACAATGTTTGAAAGATATGGTCTGTTATGACCAGGAATATTCTAGAGGGTGACCAGTAGTACCTGTGAACTTCACCTAAAAAGCCGGCTCAAGGCTGGCCAGCAGGCATGCTGCCTTGGGCGTTACTGCATGGCCGCGGCAGCGTGTCTTGGGGTAAGCACGGCTCGGACCTTGCCAAGAAGAACCCTGACCCTCTATCGACCCCTAGCGCGGGTATGGCTATTGCAAGTACACGCGGGGGGAATGAGGAAGAGAGTCACGGTGTCCCGATTATGGCCGTGGAAAAGGAAGCAACTCGGTTGTTGGCACGAACCGACTCTTGCGTACCAGACGTGGAGGGCAAGGTTGACAATCTAGTCACTGCCTTCCAAGACCTCTCATTGATGATCAATAAACAGCAGAGGCAACTCGATTCGATCAAGACCTCTAACCCGAGGGCTGCTAATCCGTCACAAGTTGATCGTGACCGTGTTTGTTCATTATGTCATATGACAGGGCATGGATAAAACTGTGCTCTGATAACCCCCATCGCGATGTCCGCTACTCGAAATGAGGCAAGGAGGGGCATTCAGGAGCGACTTGTTGGAGCCGCGGAGGGAAAGAATCACCCAAACAGAGGGTTTCCGTCGCAATTGCCGATTCCGGTGAAGAGAAATCGGACGATGAGGAAGGGAAGGAGACTGTTTCTGTCTTTACCGGTGGTTCGGACAGTGAAGAAGTCCTAGCTGTCAAACGCAATGCGGACTGGGAGCCTTCACGGAAGCTGTCCCGTGGGGCTGAAGGTGTCCCCATCGCAAAAACGCTGAACCCACTTCTGGTAGGGCCCTCCGCGCCTCTAGACTCCTTCCCAAGACGTCGAGCTGTTACGACTGGCAGGAAAAAGAAAGCTACTGGTAAAACGAAGAAGCCGAAGGAAAAGAAGTCCAAAAAGAAGGACACCAAGAAAGGTGATACAGTGACCAACTAAGTACGAGATATCTCCGAGTATGTCCCGAAGTATGACGTTCTGAATGCCATTGCGAATGCTACCTTGAACACATCGTTTCGACAACTCCTGAGGGGCGACAAGATAAGGGCGGGAGGGGTGCTCAAGGACCTTTTCAAGGGTAGAACTGTCGATGCAGTTAGTGGAAGGCCTCAGGGCAGGAATCTTTGTCTCAAGGTTTTCGAAGTCAGCGTCTTTGGTACGAACACGCACGCACTATTCTGCACAGTAGCAACGCGGGATGTAGTCTCAGAAAAATTTGCAGCAAAGCTGGGTGTGACGTGGGAGGCGGTTAATCGCACAATCACCGTAGCAATAGGTGTAAGGTGCCAAGTGAACACTATCTTAAAGGGCGCACCTACATCCTTCGGGGGATGAGTGGTTCTGTTGGATTTTATACTCGTGGAAGGATCAAACTTTGATGCTCTAATTAGTGATCTGACGATGGAAGCTTTGCAGGCCATCTTAGATTACGGGACGAGGACTATGACACTGAAGCACGAATCAAGGACTACTGTGCTCGATTGGCTCCCAGAGTTTGCCAGCTTGACCGCAGAAGACCTTGTCGAGGGCGGAACCAGGACTGATGGCGAGGACTCACTTCGTTTGCCTCTGCAATTCCCTCCGATGGGGAAGGCTCAGAGAATTAAGGAAGTGGAGATGAGGATGAATATTTGGGACTCGTTTTGGAAATCCAAGGCAGCCCCGATGAGCCCTTGGGGGAAATATTAAGGTACGGCGAAGGTCGTCGACGCACTTGAGCAAAAGCTGTCTCACCTACGCGATGTCGAGAAGGAAAAGTTCAGGGATTTCATATCAGGAAGCGAAGTTTTCGCTGAATCGCTGTTCGATCTGCGCCCCTCCACGGAGCTGGCCGAACACTCCTTTGTACTAACAGTTGACTCGCCCATCCAACACCAGAGTCGTCGTCTGAAACCGAAACAGAACCAACTCGTGCGTGAAGAGCTGGAAAAAATATTAGCGGCTGGGATAATCAGGCCTGCGTCATCTGCGTGGTATCTTCCAGTGGTAATTGAAACGAAGAAATATGACAAGCACCGTTTCTGCGTTGACCACCGGAAGTTGAAACAATGGATGAAGGATGACCGCTGGCCCCTGCCGAAAGCAGAAGAGATCTTCGATGCTTTGAGGGATGCAACGGTGTTCACCTCCCTTGATCTTTTCAGTGGTTAATGGCAGGTTCGACTTGAGGAATCCTGCAAGGATAAAACGGATTTCGTTTGCAGGTATGGGATCTATCAGTTTGAGGTCATGCCGTTTGGCCTGATGGACGCCCCTTCGACGTTCCAAAGGATGACGGACGAATTCTGGCGGACATGGAGTTCGCCCAAGTATACTTGGACGACGTAATTATGTTTTCCACTTATCTAGAAGAACATTTAGAGCATTTGTCAGCTGTTATAAGCGTTCTATCGAAGTACGGATTGAGGCTGAAGCTCACTAAGTACCACATCGCGCAAGATCAGGTCGATCTGCTGGAGAAAATTGCCAATAACAATGGCGAGCAGGTCGATCCGACGAAGATAAAGGCGATACAAGACATGCGGAGCCCAGCTGACGTTACGTAAGTTCGCAGTTTCCTGGTGCTGGCCGGGTATTACCACCAATTTATCAAGTACTTTGCAGGAAATCCAGTCCTTCTGCATACTGTAACTTCAAAGAAGAAGAAGTTCAGATGGGTAGAAGGAGAAGAAGAATCTTTCGAGATGTTGAAGAAAGCACTGGCCTCCCTACCTGTCCTCGCTTTCGCCGACTTAGAAAAACCATTCATAGTGGAAGACGATGCTTCAAGCACAGAATTTGGCGCCTTTCTGTCCCAGAAACAGTTAGAAAGCAAAAAAACCCCGTACAATATGCAACTCGCACCATGAAACCTGCCGAAAAGCGCTACTCTGCGTGTGAGCGAGGAGCTTAGCAGTGGTTGTTGGATCGCGGAAGTTCCGCGTTTCTCTCCTCTCCAATCACCCTTTCGAGCTGATCACCGACCACAGATCTCTAAAGAATGCGTTCGCGAGGAAGGACGTAGATGGAAGGCTGGACTGGTGGTTCTTCTTCTTGGCGGAGTAAGATTTTGTTATCCGTTACCGCCCAGTAAAACTGAATGGGTCCGCGGACAGGCTCTTCCGTCTGGCAATAGAGGTGGAGAAGGGGACTGAAGACAACAAAGGGGACCCTTCGCTAGTCGTGGAGTCCCCTAAAGTGCTATTGGCCGAGAAACTTGAGTCCTACCTCTTCTTTGTGCGGAAGTACTTGTCTGCAGAGGAAATATCCTACGCCCCACCGGAAGAACGCAAGAAAGCGAGAAGGATGGCGAATAATGTTTTAGTCTAGGATGGACGCCTCTTTCGCCTAACTAAGGCAGAGCCCAAAATCGTCGCCGAAACTACGAAACGCCTGGATATCTGAAGATTTCTGCACGACAATGTAGGCCATTGGGATGTCCGGACCACCCTTTGGTTTGCAAAAAAACGCTTCTGGTAGTCCAGGATGACTTCTGACATCCACGAATATGTTCGTTCTTGCGACGCATGCCAACACTTGCGCTGAACCCCTCAGTACGTCCCCATACCGGAGTTCCCGCTTACAGGACTCTTCTCTACATTTTCTATCGACTTCGCGGGTCCTATGAGCCCATAAAGCGAGCGGCACCGTCACATCTTGGTTTGTATCGAGCATCTGAGAGGTTTGCCAATCGCCCGTCAGACACGCGACGCCATAGTTCCGAACAGTGATAAGTTTTATAGCTGAGGAAATCATTAGACCATTTGGGCCGCCACGCACAATCATGAGCGAAAATGATAGCTTTTTTACAGCAGCTGCACTCGTTAACTTCATGCGGAGACATGAAATCAAGTGGCGTACGGTAATGGCTTATGCTCCTATGTATAACGGCGGGGTCGAAAGGATTGCGCGAGCCTTAAATTAAAGTAGGGGGTTTGGTTCGCGACGGGGTGGACTAGGCGGATGCTTTGGAAAAGTGCATGTTTGGATATAGGCGTCGTCCGGGTACCAATGGAGTGTCTCCCCTTGAAATTCTTTACGGGGTCGAGCTTCGACTTACAGGCTCGGAAAGGGAACAAAAAAGCTTATTCTTTAACAACAGAAGACCGTAACATTGAAGCCTGGCGGCTCGCGAACGAGCGAGCCGAGCGTAGCCTGAGATCTGAAAAGGTGGGGGACAAGGAGGCTGAAGGAGTCCGGTTCTCTTTCGGTGATCAAGTCTTGGTTGCCCATGGAAGGGTAATCCAAGGGATGGAGTGGCCTGCTATTCAGTCGAGGTTCTTTGGCTCTTGCGAGGTAGTGCGCGCGTCGCACCTTCGTTATTTTTACGCTCCCCGCGTGGGAGATTTTCGCGCCAGGCGATCCACGCCCGGCGTCTTCGCAAGTATCGTGTATGACCGGAAGGCATCCTACAGGATCAAGTCTAGGGAAGACCTATCCGGAAAACACCCAAGAAGTCCATTTTATCCTTTTATTCCTTATGTATGCTTGATATAAATCAAGGGAATGAAGCAATGGTTGACTGAAATATGTTCTCCTTAGTCTATACGCTACCGGAAGGGGCCCGGCCAGTGTAGCGCCACGCCCTGCTACAATCTACTTGCTGACAGTGGGTGTCCACAGCATTGCAGTAACAGTAGGTGTACTATCTATTACACGTGGACGATCCACTACACTATGGCAAGAGGGGCTGACAGTGGAAGCCGAAGTGGCCTTCCAAGGTGTCTACCGGTCCACTCTCCCCGCTCCCTGCACCCTGGCTATTATGGGGCGCCCTTTTTGGTCCTACCCAATCACCGCCCAGTGCACCCCTACCCTTTTAGTTTTAATTCATTTTTAGCCTTTTCTGTTACTTTTAGTTAGGAGCTAGTTACTACTTAGTCTACAGTGGCTTGCCCACGCTCCTACGATAAATCCCACGACTGGTGCGAAGCTCTCCTACCCCCTCTACCCTTGGACCTTCTTGCTCCAGGCTGGGCTATTGTAGCGGATACCCGCCTTAACCCTCTACTCTCTATCTATCATGCGGATCTCCGCACGCTTCGGTGCAACGACTAGCATCTACGATTCTACCCCCTTTTCCCTTCGTCGTACGTCGCTACCCCACCAAGCCTCTACCAGCTATCCACCTTTCCTTGTGATTCTCCACCTTCTACCGAGAAAGAAGTCCCGAACGCCGGGTGAAAATCCCTTTTACGAGCGGCATTCCGCGGACTACAGGGTATTGCACCACAAGTGGACTCCTGACCTCGAATCTTAGATTTCTAGTCGTGGCTGCTCTCGCGAGCTTGTTGTATCCTTCGCATTACTGTTTTTACAGATTTCCTGCTCTCGTGTTATTTCTTCTCTGGTTTTTTGTTCTTTTTTTGCTTTTTTGAATCATCGGAGTTTTCTCCAGTATCATGCCAACTAGCCGTTCTCGCTCGAAAAGTTCCGCGGGATCCCGCTCTCGCACTGCTCACGCGAGCGACGAGATTCGCGACGCTTTTCGTCAACCCCCGCCGATATCTGCTGTCCCTGCTTCAAGCCCTGCTGTTTGGCCAGATCCACCGCCTTTGGTTGGTCCTTCGGGAGCGTCCCATGCCGACACTGAAACTTTGCAGACACCTGCATTCGAAGAGACAAATCATGGGCCTACCCCTTCTCGTCCCTTTGTCCCTTTGCCAATCTCGTGTTTACCCCCTATTCCGTATCCTTTGTAAGCTTCGCGGCCGATCTCGGCTCAAAATGTTACTGTAGAGTCATTTTCGACAGGCCGAGATCACCCGCATCCTTTGCAGACTTCAGCGTTGCCTCAGCAACCGGCCTCGGCTGATCATCCCCATCTTTATGTGGTCTTTCCACAATCGAGTATACCCTTGCCGTACCTCGGCTTGCCCATCCCAGGATCCCAACCGTATTCTTCCAGACCTTTTTATCCTTTAGCGGATTCCTAGTTTCCTGCCTATCGTGTTTCTGAGAATATCCTGACAGAGTTAAAAACTGAAGTATCCCATTTGTCGAGTAGACTCACTGAAGTTGAAAATCAACTGCAAAAGGAACAGCGTAAAATGCGCATAGAATTGACACTCGATATCGAGAAAAATGCAGACTCGGTACGTGATCTGCGTAGTGACGTTAATCGTCTCCTTGAAGAGCACAGTACTCATGCACCCCCGCTGAAGAACAGCAACAGTTGAAAGATCAGCAGCAATCTGCGACCATGACCATTTTGCACGAAGCTGTGTCTCGACTGGAAATGCGGATGGACCGCATGGAAGAGAAAGATCAATCGCCGACACCGGTAGAACTGGAAATTGTGGAACCCCAAGACCCCGACGATCATCGTCATTCAAAGTCACGGCGACTTCGGCAACGATCCTTCGCTGCGGCAAAGAGTCGAAAGGCTCGACGCAGGCGGCGATTTAAAGGGGGCTCATCCCCAGAATTATCTCCTTTGAAGAGTTCATCTGAGTCGTCTTCGACATCCGATTCCGAACTGGACCGCATTTCCAAACATCAACGGAAATCCGCAAAAACATCCCCTGGTTCGCGCACGACGATCAGAAAAAGAGGACCACGTCACTCGGGACTCAAGGACATAACCCCGCCTAGCCCGCTCTTTGACGAGCTTCTCAGCTACCGTACCTATCGGTTGCTTAATACGGATCAAACCAGTTCAGGAAAGAGTTCCGCCAAAATTGGCTCTCTTCTGAAACGCATGGAGGTTACCCTCAAAGAAGTTGTCTTTACCGGGACCGATCCCGTACTTATAATAGATTTTCTAGCGCTCTTCGTATACGAGGCCAACACTCTGGGCATGTCGGAAGCTCAAGCCTTGGTGGCCCTACCCTATTTCCTACGCGGAGAAGCCGCAATACAGTTCAAGAGCGCTCGCTCTTCAAGAGGATTATCGAAGTGGCACGAAGCAGTTGACTACCTGCTGCATCCTTTCGCGACGCCGAGTGCGCTGCGAGAATAGAACATTTCCACAATACACGCCAGAAATCTGTAGAAATCGAACGTGCATTTGGCAGAAGGTTGTCTAGTGCGGCAAAAAGCTGCGGGAATTTATTCCCTGAGTGGGAAATAATGACCACATTTAGGTACGGACTCAACCCAAAAATCCGTTCCCTCGTAGCGCGATATCGCGAATCAACCCCACGTCACATGTTGACTTTCGCTCAGTTAGTTCACTATGCTCAGAATGAGGGCAACGCTCAACGCGCCCGGCAATCTATCGCTATGGAAGTTCCGAAGAAATCCTCGCGACCAGATAGCCAACTGTTGAGGTCACCTCGTGGAACAACCCGCATCTCCAGTCTTATGACTGAGCCCTCCGTTTCCCCTTCTACGACGATACCGTCTCAATTTACTTCGTTGACTGCCAACACTCAAGATCCAGGGGAACTTCAACTTGTACAAATGGACTCGTCGGTTCCCACCTCGGACTTGCCGTCCACGTTGAATGAAAGCAGTTAATCTGCAGATCCAACGCTGTTTGCAGCTCCCAAGCAGGTACCTGCACGGTATGTGCCCATTCTAGAGCAAACTAAGGCCGCAAGAACCCGCCCGGGATGGGCTACAGCACCTGGGAAAACCACACGCTTTTCTCGAGACCATCTCGTTTGTCACTTCTCTTATAGAACAGGGCATATCTCGCCCGACTTTGATTTGAAAGTCAAGGAATTGCTGACCATCCTGCAGTATTACGAAGAGCTCAGTGACGCTGATAGTGCGCGGGTACCCGCAAAAATCCTATCAAAATGTCCGTACCATGTTTGGCTTGAATAAGTCGATTTCGAGAGATGCCCCGGAACAGGAATCCCACACTTCCGCTGTTCCTCCCCCTTCTCGTTCAGAGACTCATTCTCAAAAGATTCTAATTCGTCCTCCTATGGACTCTAAAAACTGAAAGGGGGTTCCCTCCTCCGCTGCTGGGATGTCCGATGTCGACAGCGACCACACTACTCGAGCGACGACGCGGTCGGAACCCTTAGAATGTACTCAAGAGGGGACTACCCTGAACTCCTTTACCAAAGCGGAATCCCGCAAAGGCGACAATCAACTCCCCTTTCGGAGATGTACTACACCACATCAACGATCTTACGTCATGGTTATGGCGAAGCGTAACTTCAAAGTTTTCGCCAGTATCGGCGCAGAGACCAGTTTACTCCTTGCTGAACTGTCAGTCCTCGATACGGGCGCCGGCCCTAATTTTATTCGTCAAAGCGAATTGCCGCCGCACGCCGTCATCCGACGAGCGGACCTCCCGCCAATACGCGATGCGAATAAAAAAGCGGTGAAAACAGCTGGACAAGTGGAATTGATAGTCCGTCTGGGACGAAGAATTGTGAAGCTTTCCTTCATCGTCTTTGAGCGCTTATCGGCATCAATCATCCTCGGCTGTGATTTTCTCGACCGATTTTTCGACGGGATCTACCCCCGTAAGAGAGAAGTCGAACTCGACGATGGAACTCGAATTCCGATTACGAGGAGACCCTTACTAAAGGTTCTCGTACCACCTTGTAGAAACCTGCACCGCCGTCGGATGTTCGTGGCCGAATATTTCCGAAAATTCGAGTGGCAAAGACCACAGTACTACCCCCTGAATCACAAGGTTGGATATCAGTCGTCACCGACAAAAGTGGCGTTATCGCCTTACAACCCGTGGAGACAACTCCAGGAATTCTGGCGACGAACGGCGTCGCTCAGGTAGAATTCAAGCGGCCATTCCGCATCTTAGTCGCGAACTTCTCGCAAAAAACGGCCCGCCTCCATGCAGGTCAGGTCATCGCAGTGGCTCTTCCACACCCTATGGAAATACTGCCAAGCCATTTAACACCCGCCGATGTCTTAGGCATAAGTGGAGTCTCCACGGGTAACATGGATACCTCGCCGCCAGGAGATAACGCGGACTCCCGCAATGACAAACCAAACGCAGATACCTGCAATAAAGGCAAGGGAGTAGATGTGACTACAGGCGGCCTCGAAGGTAACGATTAATGCAAACTTCTGAACCCCAGTGGATCATACAATTGTGATACGGATAACCTCCTACGGTATTTTAATTCGGACATCCGCGTTCATGGAATTTTTTATAGATTTTTCTAGACCGTTGGAGGAGGTCAATGCGCAAGGCACCCTCTCAACGCATGGAGGTTCTACAACCATGTCGGCGAGCACGCCATCCAACATCAACGAAGATACCTGCAATATAATCACCGTAGATCAATCTACGAAACATAAGGAACATACCGAGCCGTCGAGAACAGAAGAAAGGGAAAACCGTGGAACATACACACCAATAACGGCGACTTCGCCATCCCCTGATGGTGCGGACGCCGCCGCAAGCCATTCGACGGACACCAGCACTCATGGTCATAATGTAGACCAATCTACAGAAATGTTGAGCAAGGCTGAGGAAAAGAGACAAAAGCCGCTCTCAGCAGATGATGTGGAATTATCCCACTTATCACCTGAGCATCAGGATCGTGTACGCGCCTTCCCGCGAAAGTTTACGTCGATGTACAACGTCAGTCTGGGGGAAATAAATATTTTCGAGCACCACATCTATCTTATTCCGGGTTCCATTCCCGTCTCATGTCCGCCTTACAGAGCAGACACTTGGCAGCGAGAAATAGAAAAAGTCGAATTCGACAAAATGTTGATGATGGGAGTGATCGAACCCACGCAGAATGAATGGGCGTCACCTGTTGTTTTAATCCCGAATTCCGACGGAAAACTACGTTTTTGTGTCGACTATCGACGATTAAATTCCATTACGGTGAAAAACACCTATCAGCTTCCGCGTATGGATGAATACATTGACAGTCTCGAAGACGCCTCAATTTATTCTACGTTGGATAGCAACTTTGGATATTGGCAGGTGCCAATTGCCGAAGCCGACAGAGATAAGACGACGTTCGCCTGTCACGCAGGTCTCTTCCGCGTTTTGCGCATGCCATTTGGCTTAACGAATGCGCCACCAACTTTCCAACGTACCCTTGATATCGTGTTATCACATTTCAAATGGCAATCTTGCCTTGTGTACCTTGACGATGTTATCGTCTAATTCTAATTCTATCGAAGAACACTTCAGACCTGTTGAGGAAATCCTCATCACGATGCAGAGGGCAGGCTTCACGCTCAAGTTGCAAAAGTGCAACTGGTTCACTGACTCCGTCAAGTATTTGGGTCACATCGTGCGCCCTGGCATGTTGAAAGTGGACCAAACCACGAAAGCAGCTTTGCGGAAAGCCCGCCACCCTCGCACTCAAACTGGACTCTGTGCTTTTCTTGGTTTGTGTAATGTCTACCGCCGTTTTGTAGAAAACTACTCTCATATCGCTGCGCCGCTCAACCAGCTCCTGAAGAAGGGCCAACCGTCGCAATTATCGCCGTTGACGGCGGAACAAGACCCAACATTCCGCAAGCTCATTTCAATTATCACGGAAGTCCCCTTACTTGCGCCCCCCAAAAACGTATATCCGTATTCAGTCGGTACCGACTCATCGAAATATCAAGTAGGGTGTTCTCTTTTTCAAACATACCCTGATGGGCCACGGAAGCCCATCGGGTTCTGGTCACGCAGTTTGACTGCAGCTGAGAAAAACTACTCGACTATCGAGAAAGAATGTTTAGCAGTTGTTTTGGCGCTGGTCACCCTGCGCAGATATGTTCAAATAGGACGGTTCACAGTACACTCTGACCAAGCTTCTTTGCGCTGTTTAATGGAAATCAATGATCCGAGCGGCCGCTTGATGCGCTGGCGCTTACGAATGTCGGAGATCGACTTTAACATAATCTACAAAAAGGGCAAACTCAACGCCCAGGCAGACGCCTCTCGTCTTAGCACGCATGGGAAAACATAAGTAGAAATTGATGAGTAAATCCCCCTGCTTAATGCTGCAACAAGACATAGACGCCGATGCTAAGAAGAAGACAGATGATGAAGAAAACTTTCTGCATGATGATCAAGATTATTTCGATCAACTCTTGATCGCGGATCCTCCGCAAATTGATGACCACCTGTTGCGAGTCATAACCACAGAGGAACTCCTCAACTCTCAATTCACCGATGGGTTATGCGGCAAAATCCGCGCACGTCTTAACATGGGGAGGTGGTCCCGTTTTCTGTGGACCTTGGCGGTTTTTTATCCGCACTGTAGAGGAAAATACTCAATTTCTGGTACCCGAAACGTTGCGTGCGCGTATTTTACATATGGCGCACCACGCCAAGTTATCCGGACATCCCGGTGGAAAACGCATGTATTGCGGATTACGTAGATATTTATACGGCCATCAATAGCTCCCGACTGTTATGAAACAGTCAAAAACTGCGTGGAATGCGCTGAAAACGCGTGAAGCTGCGCAAAAACGCCAAGCGAATGCAGTTGTTCCCTGTGAATGACCCGCTGGAGTTCGTATCCATTGATATCCACGGGGAATTAATCCGAACACCACGGGGAAACCGCTACTTGCTTGTCATTATTTACCGCTTCTAAAAACTCGTACGTACTGTACCTTTAAAGCGGATAACCGCAGCCGCTATTGGCAGAGTATTTACCCGACATTGGGTCTTCTTTTACGGACCTCCGTTGCAATTAATCTCCGACAACGGAATGCAGTTTTTACTCGCCGATGTTTCAAGACATATGCCCCGTTTTGGGAATAGAGAATTTATTTACAACAACTTACCACCCCCAAGCAAATGGGCAGGTGGAGAGGTTAAATAGGATTATCATATCGTTATTACGTCACTAAGTTGCGGATCATCCGCGCGACTGGGATCTATTCACGGATGCCCTAAACTTCGCCGTACAATACGCAGCCTCACTCTGCAACCAAACTCTCCCCTTTCGAACTAGTCCTCTCGCGGCCACCCGCATCGCTGTCATTGAAGAAGGAATCTGCAATCGAGAAGGGGAGATCCCCGTCTGAATACCATGCCAAATGGACAGCATGGCTGCGCGCTTTAATGAGCACTGCAAAAGGCGAAATCGACAAGTCCCAGGCGCGTTACAAACGCAATTTCGACAAGAGACTTCGCCGCGGAAGGGGGCAAATCGAAGTGGGAGACCACGTCTTCGTGCGTAAGGAGCTCTATGACGCAGATGAACCGAAGCAAAAACTAGCGCCGATCGCTGATAGATCGTTCAAAGTGATTAGCGCCAATCCTGGAACAGTCGTTGTCGACATTGTAAATTCTCAACACGAGCGGATGTCCCGCGATTGAGTTGTTTGGGCTCCCCCGCCTCGCCAGGAAGGAGTCATGACGTTCCCGTCACAATTTAAAAAGCAGACCTCACCTGCGGATACAGTGCGTGATGCACAAGGTTTGGGTTCCATTCGGGCAAAAGAGCACAAGGGCCCTCAACCCGGTTTATTCGGAATCCTTCCAGCGAAGATCGATCCTCAAGCGTACAGTAGAAAATCCACAGGATTCAAGTCAATTGGGAACCGGGGACTGGCTGATTTGCCCACTCCCCACCCCCCGGGGAAATCCCCACACGGCCGTCGAGAATTTTTTCCCGTTTCTCGGGTTCCCGAGGGGCCATCCAGGAGCCACCCTCCAATTATCCCCGCCGGTGTCGGCTCCAAAACTTCCCGTACCCCCAACAGGAACGATCCTGGATGCTCTCAATTTGCGTGAGAGCAAAGAGGACTCATCAACAAGTCTCAAGTCGGTTCTCGACGTATCGACTCCTCTGTCGTAGTCTACTGCAACCAACGCGCCTCGCACCTGGCTTAATTTATCTCAGGGGCCATTTCTTAATGTTCCCTCAAGTCGGCCCAAGCTGAATTTCACCGACGTTGTGCCGGTGACCTCTCTCGAGGACCCGAAAAGCACAATTGTGCAAGTCCATGCGCATTGCGCGCGACAAAAGTGAGCACCGAGGCCCCGCAGAGTGACGACGTCCCCGACAATGTGCGGAGTTCTGCATCCCATTTGCTTAGCCAGTCTACAATTCCTAATGGTGAGTTTGACTTATCTACAGCGGATATAACGCACGCTTTTATGCCGATTGCTGGTGATGAATTCATCTCACTAAGGCCTCAAGCGGTCAGTATCAGGACGCGGAGTCAAACTGCAGCTGCTTCGAAAGAGAGGAATACCCTAGATGAAGATGGAGATTCCTCCTCCGGGTCGAATAGCGACGATGACGAGCGTCTAGAAGGCCCGGACCCCTTCGCCACTTCGTCACAGAAGACTCCAGCATCGCGCGGGCAAATTGAACCCTTTCGAGGGAAATTCGATATTGACATTCAAGACTTTGGCCGTGAAGACTCCAAGCCGATCCCGGCTACAGTATTAATTGACGATAATCGTCTGCATGGTGGGACCCCAGATCCTTCGTCTTCATTGACTATGTCAATATCACAATGGTAGATTTCTGCTTCCGCTCATAGTCGACAAGCCGACATTCACAAGTCAAAAGGGGAGATCCCCAATGTTCGCAGCATGCAATTGTCGAAATCGACTTCAGAAAATGATAATTCGAGGGACCCCTGCTCCAACTACCTCAAGCTCACGGGAGGCGAGTCCAACCACGGACAAAACGAAACCTGCTCAAGAATTGCCGACATCGGCTCGAGAGGCCAAGAAAACGCAGTTTTCTGCACCTACGGCCTCTTCCCCTGCAGCGGAGTACTACCCTACCGCAAACAATGCAAAACCCGCTTTCCAACTGTCAAAAACGACACCGTAGACCTCTCCGAACCAATCGCAGACAACTGCAATCAAGGATATCCCTCAAAAAGCCACCCCAGCATTTCGGATGTCAGCTAGATTGGCCAAAAGCCAAAAGAAAACGCCGCCATGGGGAAGAATGGACCAATCGCCTACTCCGGCTCCGTAAGAAAATGGGGATACACTGCAACATGTACCAAAATCAAAGCCGACCACCGACAGCAAAATCATTGCCGATTCATCGGCTTTTGCAACGCAGACCCCTGCAAACATTACTATCAGAGATGGAACTCCAGCTGAAAAATACAGTACATCTGTTATCAAGGGAAAAAAGCCGCAACCTTGCCTGCCGCCGGAAGAAGAACGCCATTCTAATAGGAAATACTCGATATCACCTCGACGCAAAGTCGTCGGCTTCGACCCGGATGTAGATGTATCTACTTCTTCGGAGAAAGCCGACAACCGGCTCAACGGGGGGATTTCACCCCCATAACATCTCCTCTCCCATCGCAGGAGGTGGATGACGGCGAATTCGTCATTGACAAAGTGGCTAACCACGATTATGCCGAAGATGGCGAACTTTTATTGAGAGTAGACTGATACAACTTTCCATCGTTTGCCGACACATGGGAACCATTGTGGAATATCCCCGGTTCCAACATACTGAGGTACTACCGCTCACGCAAACTAGCGTTACCGCCGAAAATCGGCGGAGCTCAGTTCGGTTAACGCCCGACCGCTGAAAAAACGGAGAAATATCCAATCAATAATACTACCGACAGACCTGCCCATGAGAAAAACTCGCGACACTTGCGCATTTATTCTCAACCATCATGGAACACTCACATCGACGCTGCGAACCGCACGCTCTTATCAAAAGAGGACTACCCTCGGAAACTAACCACTCCCTTCCCATTGCTAACTACCACGCCCCTGGACCCATCATCATTTCGCCGCATCCTTCGGCTCTCTACTTTCACCCGCCACCGTGTGCTTCTACGTATTGGCGAGAATCGCCTTCAGACGATCGCGCAACTTGCCCAACAGTGCGCCCAAATCCGTGTGCGGAACTCCGCAGTCCTTCAGTAGGTCACGCAAGACCATGCGGGTCGCCTCGTCACCCGTCCCCGCAGAAATATCTGCTGCCCCTGTTGCGCGATTCCAGCTACCTGCCGCAGACGATCCCGCAATGTTTGCCCCGGACTCCCCCGCGACCACTGGAGCCACTCCCTCATCTACCTCTTCCTCCATGAGTTCTTCATCTGCCGGGATCGGCTGTGAAGGATTGGGGATATCCCCTGATGGACTTTCATCCGCCACATGGTATCCCGTAGGATGCTCAATTGGCATCGAAGGCTCACTCTGCCGCAGATGAGCTGCTTTCTCTCCAGTTACCGAAATCCTCCGCTGTTGATCGAACCACACCCAACTGCCGCAAGTTGCATGGCGACGACCGGGAATAACCCATTTTGTTAACATTTTACTTCCTATTACTCGGAGGGCAAACACCGGGATCATCCCAATCCAGCTCTGCAGAGACCTGCAAAAGTTCACGGAATTCCTGTTCATTCGTTGTACTGCCTAGTATCCTGCGCAAGTCCAAGTCGCCCATCAACTGGCGGGACTTAGTGGACAAAAACCACATATGATGGGTGTGGTAGAGTTCCCACAACCACATTGCGGCGGTGATTGCCAGATATTCGGTGAACAGCACCGTCCAAAGGCCTGAGATGCCAGGAGATTTAAACTCTGATATTGGGTAGGAGACTACAGGGGCCAACGGAACCAAGAAACCGGAGCACGTCTCCACTTCAGCCCCTGAGGAGGAACCTCAACGTAAAACTCGCGGAGGAATTCGCGCTTGACAAAGTCGACCTCGACGTTCAGGAAGGGGACAAAGACCCCATGTCGATCCCGGGCCGAGCGTTCCCAAACGATTGAAGTCCCAATACCTCCTGTCGTCATCGACTTTTCGTTTATAACGGAACTCCGCAGGCAGTTGGGGACCTGAGAGGAACGCCCTCTGCTGAACATGGCCCTCCTAGGTCTCCCATGAAGACGGCTATTCCAGATTAGACAACTCGTCAGCATACGGGATTTCACGATCATAACGATAACGACCGAGGTCCATCCTAAAACTTTGTGGGACTACCACACGACCTAGAGAGCGGTACATCCGCGAATGGGCGAGCTGAAAATAACGTTCAAAGCCCAAGTAGGGCCTGTTCGGCGCATTAAGTTTGACCATTTCTCGGGGGACTGCCCATGGAGACGCCAACCTTTGGCAAACACGGCACTGATAGGGATATGCCCCGGCAAAGTGGAGCTATTCTCCTGCACAAACGCTCAGATTAGGGGCTCAGTGTGGAAAGCCGCATGGTGAAACCAAGGAGCGCAGGCAAATAACTCCGCAAGATGGGAGCGGAATTTTCCGACATACTCGATTTTCGAGGGGAAACCCATGGTTGGGATGGCGCCTCCATCACGGCGTTCCCGTAAACCACCCCCTGAGGATTAAAGTCACTCAGTAACCGCTGAAATCAGCTCGATCTTCTAACGCGGGACTCCGCAGCTCTGGGTAACAAGCAGAAAATCTGCTTACGATGATACCTCGTTCTCCTCTTGGGGAGGGGCCCACGACGGTCACCCGTCGGAATTCGAAAACAGCAGAATATCTGCAACGCCTCTGGATACCAGAATATCTGCTTCAGTAACAAAACGCAGAACCTCTGCAGCTGCCCTTTTGTCGTAGACAATCTGCTGAGGTGATCCTCTTGATTTTTCTTGCGGCTGGGTTCTCCCCGTTGCCGATCGCCGGCTATTTCAAAACGCAGTACTCTGCAGCGAGTCAAGCCGCGGTAACCCGCTACTGTATTACTCGCAGACTTCCTGCAGCGGAGGTCGGACGCGACGCGAAGGCAGAGGGCGGAAAGAGGACCCGGAGGTAAGCGGATGAACGTATGGACTGAGGTGGGCGTGAGTGGGACGAGGATGACGATGGTTGAGGAGGCTGAGCAGGTGGTCATGTCACAAGAGGGTGGATAAACTCACACCAAACCCCCCTCATAAGACGCTCTCAAGACCGCCCCCGGCCACGCTCAACGGCAGTTTTTTTGCAATAATTCAATCGCTTCGCGCGTAGCTGGACTGTACAGTTAATCTATTAATTTTGGTTAATTTTTCGCAAATGAGTTGCAGCAGCATGGCACGCGCTCGATAAGGCACGCCCTCCGCGCACGTGACGATGATATGGCCGGCACCAGTCAGCATCCTCTGCCAGCAATGGCGACCCACTGGCCCGCTTTTAACGGGGGGATGTGTAGTGCCACGCCCTGCTACAATCTACTTGCTGACAGTGGGTGTCCACAGCATTACAGTACCAGTAGGTGTACTATCTATTACACGTGGACTATCCACTACACTATGGCAAGAGGAGCTGACAGTGGAAGCCGAGGTGGCCTTCCAAGGTGTCCACCGGTCCGCTCTCCCCGCTCCCCTGCACCCTGGTTATTATTGGGCGCCCTTTTTGGTCCTACCCAATCACCGCCCAGTGCACCCCTACCCTTTTAGTTTTAATTCATTTTTAGCTTTTTCTGTTACTTTTAGTTAGGAGCTAGTTACTACTTAGTCTACAGTGGCTTGCCCACGCTCCTACGATAAATCCCACGACTGGTGCGAAGCTCTCCTACCCCCCTACCCTTGGACCTTCTTGCTCCAGGCTGGACTATTGTAGCGTATACCCGCCTTAACCCTCTACTCTCTACCTATCATGCGGATCCCCGCATGCTTCGGTGCAACGACTAGCATTTACGATTCTACCCCCTTTTCCCTTCGACGCGCGTACATCGCTACCCCACCAAGCCGCTACCAGCTCCCCTCCTTTCCTTGTGGTTCTCCACTGTCTACCGTGAAAGCTATCCCGAACGCCGGGTGACAATCCCCTTACGAGCGGCTCTCCGCAGACTACAGGGCATTGCGCCACAGCCAACCGCGAACGAGTTTCTTGGAGGCCTTACACTGCCTTTCGTTCTGTCTTTTCCGCTCCCTCTTCGCTCCTAGTTCGGTTTCGGTCAAGCCACTACAGCGGATCTTGGGAATATCACTGAAGCCTCCATAGTGGGAGGGTGTACCACCACAAGAGCAAATACGAAAAGACTCGTGGCAAGTACGCATAGCATAACTCTCCGCGCAATCAATAAGCACGGAATGCTATGTACGAAGGTCGACAAAAACAGCGTGCTTGAGCCCACCACGGGAATGGATCCGCAGGACATACACACTCACCGTTTCCGGTCTGAGATTCAATCGCATCTGCCACTCGAAGTTAAATTCAGTCACATATGGATCCTGAGAAGAACTCTTCTCCGTGTTCATAGACCTGTCCAACGATACACGGGTCAATGGAATCCTGCGGAGAAGCTTCCCGACATCGTCGAATGCGCGAAGTGATTTGGAGTAACCTCTTTCTCTCCGTGGGCTAAGCAACGTCTCGCAAGCAGTTTTACACAGGGCCCGAGCTTGATTTCCACCTCGGAGCGAGGGCGATTCCGTTCGCTACCGCCGCCAAAATACATGGGTCTGTGCAGTCGTTGATAACAACAGGTTGAACCCTGAGGAAATAACGGGACGCGTAAGGCAAAGGTGTGCGGGCCATCGCAAAGTTGACTAACTTCACTCTTTCTGAATAAGAGTATATCTCGAGAATGCGGCGAGCTCTGGACACCTAGTTGATTGCCGTGACAGTATCTGCTGGTAGTTCAGGGGTAGGCACAAAGGGCTGCCACTCGGTGGCGTACAGAAAGATTGGGTGGGGAGTGGGGTCGCCCTCTGAGAGGGCGTAATAAACCACTCACTTTTCCCTACCGTTCCCAAAGGAAAACCAGATGCCCAACATGACCCAGTCCGGGTCTGTGTCCAGGGCCCCGTACTGCTTGGTGTCGAGCAGGGACTCCGTGAGATCGATTCTCGCGATGGTCTTCCTGTCATGAGCCTTAGAGGACTCCGCTTCCATCTCCGCCAGATGCCTCCCAAACACTCTTGCTACATCGCTCCTGGACCTCTCGTACTCATCTCCGCGCGCGAAAGTGACTTTAATCCCTCCTTCTACAGTGCTTACGACTTTTTCGAGATCTTGGTGTCCACGCAATGGCCGAAGGATATAAGCTAGATATTTGTTTTCTGCCGTCCGGAAGTCTATCTCTCCCACTCTCAAGGGAATACCTTCGTGTGACCAACCTGAACTGACCTTCCCATCTCTCATGAGAAGAACCCTCTCTCCTCCCTGAGCCTTCCTTGCATTTATTGTGGCTAACTCCTTCGAGGTTGGCTTACCCCCAGTAGACTGACGAGCAGTCTGTTTAGTCCGCGTCATCTACGGTCACCGATCGGAAGGAGCGAGCCTACACGACAAATGTATCACAACAGATGGCACGGACGGGCTGCTGAGAAAAGCGGTGGCTGGCGAAGACAGAAGGCAGCGTGGTGGCGGCGAACGAAGAGGTCCGGTCAACGAGAGCAACGGGAGACGGCTGCAAAGAAGAAACAGAGCAAAGGCTGTAGTGAGGAAATATAGCGCTGAAGAATGCCGACAAGAGTGCAGAGAAGCGCCGAACGTGGCGCAAGCAATGGCGAAAACAGTAATGGGAAGTGGCTGGAAAATCGCCGCGGTGGTGTGATGTGGGTAAGGGATGGTGTTGCGGCAGTTCTGGGCGGCCGTCCGTAAGTGGGGTTGTTGAATGGAAGCCGGAGGTGCACGGCCTCTGCGATCTCGCCACTTTGACAACATCCCACGCACTGTGGCGCCCATGGGACGCGCTGGAAGGCGTTGTGGGGACTACAGTAGCTGCTGACTCTAGATATGTTATTTGATGTAATTTTATTTGAGTTTTAAGACGCTGTGTACTAGCCGAAGAGCGCAAAGTAAATATGATTACCGGTCCTACCAAAGAGAGGAGACGGGAACCCCCTACCGGTGGCCACTCCTTCCTATTCTCTTCCATTCTTCTTTTCTCCCTCGTCAACGCATACAACTACCCTCACCCCGTACCAAAAAGCCCTCAATAGAGACGATCGCATTGAGGGGTTTTCGTGGATTGAAAGTGTGCACCGTCCTTGGGAGGGATAGCACAACTGCTGAGCTATTGCCAAAAAATCTGATAAAATGGGCCTTTTTCGAACTGAACCACGAGATGCAACCGATTCAAAATTATTGTCTACACAAATAATTTACTTACTGCATTTCTGTGCTGTACTGTACAGTACTGTACAGTACGTACATGTACATAATTTACATACAGTACTGTACAGTACTGAAGAAATAAACACAGGGGGTTCATTTTGTTGGTGGCAATCTACCCTTTTCGCTACTTCTACAGTATAACGCTTTTTCTTAAGCTTTCTACGTTTGCAAGCTACTGTTTTAAAGAGTTATTTTCTATTAATTTCTGCAGTATTTTAGTTCTTTCTAATTATTGTCGCCCTCAAGGCGTGTGGCTCTGGAACTTCCGGCCACACATGCCGGTGCCATACCTGTGCAATGTAAATAGGGGGGAGAATTTGGGGTGCTTTATTGATAAGGGATGTAGGACGGGTATTTTATGTAAAAAGTGCTGGCCGTGGGTGGCAGGCAGGGGAACGGGGACAAACACACTACGGACCCCCCACTTCCTGGGGTAACCTACTACTCTTTTTTATTTATCGGCCCTATCATGGTAATCTTATGAAGAACCTCTTCCACCGGAGCGAATTCCGTCGCTTACAACGAGAACGGCGATGTGAAGAAGTTCGTCTTCTTCTACGAAAGTATTGTAACGACCGGAAGGTCCCGTGCGGAAAATGCATTATCCCTCCTCGAATACGTAGAAGACCATGCGTTCGAGCTGTACTACGATTCATTTGCAGCTCAGAGAGAGCTAGTTGAAGATACCCATAACTACGTCGTCGTCTAGGAGAAGTGCTTCTAACGTTTCGCCGAGGAAGAAGAGGCTCAAAATCATCATCAGTCAAGCATGGGAAATCGGCCTCGAGATTGAAGATATATTGGGCTTTTTGAAAAAATGGGAGCTTTTTATACGAGAAGGCTTGTTTCGATAATATTGCAACATTCGGATTTTTTAGGACTACCACATGTCTACATGAGAAGTTGCCGTCGTTTCTGTCATTCCGAGGTCCGAATAATTACGCCGATCTAGTGAAGGCTTCGAAGTACTTTCACTCGAATCTATTTGCGTTTTCGGATCCTAGCCTCAAGTTATTGACGTAACGCCGGCGATACTCTTAGCTCGTACCGATGTTTGCTCAAGAACATAGAGGAGAAGTTGGATGCACTTGATGAAGACCTGTCACGCCATGCCTTTCTCGTCAAGCGGAAGAAGATAAATTTCCATACAGTAGCAGGACCATTTTCGTCGGCTCAGAGTGGTAATGATCCTATATTATGCTCCTATTGTCGTGAAACTGGTCATGGAGCATCTAGATGTGATAAAAATCCACACCACGATCATCATAGCACCCTTTTCGACAGATTAGGGCATTCTTAGGCTACATACTGGACTGCAGCGTGAAACTAGGCCTCCAGTTCTGCGGAAGTCCAAGATAAGAAAGAGATATTAGGAGTAGACTATCAGGTCAACTTCGTCCCTGAAAATCAATCGGACACCGATTCGGAAATCGAAGAGATCTCCAACAGGACGAAGAGAACTGCTGAATAGGAAGCTTTCCCGAAACAGTCCCGTCGAGAAGATCACAGGGTAATTCCGGCATCTTCACTATTGCATAAACCGCATCAAGTAATAATTATACCTCCTGTTCCGCCGGCAGAATAATTACGTGTTTCTGTAATGTAATGCACTGAACTAGACCTAGAAAGGGTTACGCTCGCTATTGCGTAAAGTAATGTTTACACTGTTCGCCGCCGCTTTCCCTATATTCCCTCGGCAGGGTAGTAGCTCAAGGGTTGGAAGAACTCAGGTGATAGATGCTGGTAAGAAGCAAAGAAAAAGGGACCAATAGGCAAATGTGATACGCACTATGCATCAGACCGGTTAGACAAGAGCAACGGATACTTTTCCTCCGTCCTACAGGAAAGTTGGGATACACGTCCTCCCAAAGGACAGAAGACACAAAATGGGCAAAAATTGAAATAAACAACAGGCTACAAAGCCAAGCTGGCGGGCGGGGGCCGAAGGGGTTAGTAGCTACTATAGCTGCATTTGCGGTGCCTTAGTAAAAAGGGAACGCAAGTTGCAGGAGTAACAACTAGAGCCAAAACCAAAAACTTGGGAAGTCGTTGGTCACATCCTCGTGATGAATGTCTCCTTTATGAACGCTCCCGCACCATCTAGCAGAAGAGCGCTTTGTTTCAACACATTGTCATCCCTCAACACAGCAAGCGCTGCAAAAAATAGGAGGTGCCGAGCTTTTCTTGCAACTTCCACCAGAGGTGGACTTTTGCCTTTACCAATATCTACCATCGGCGGTTGGGAGCCGTACGCATATGTCGTTACCGACATTGGGAGGAATGTGGCCGTGAGGGCCATAGAAACATACCAAAAGATCTGGGCCGTACTGACTCAAAGGCAAGCTGCAACCGCGGTTATTTCCAATGCGGCCTGTCTGTTGGGTGGCCTTGGGGTATCCTTTTGGGCATATCACTGCACGCATTCAATATAGCACTCCGATATGCAATTTGATTGGATTATAGCCAAGACATCTTTCGCGGTAAACGAACACCTCCCCTTTCCCCCCCTTTTGGCAGATATACTAACAACGCATGGAAAATGATTGAGTTCTAAATTGTACCCAACTAAATATTCTTGTCCAAAAATTTAGCTGAGGATCGTAGTGTATCGTGTAGAGCCAAGAAAGGTTAAAGCCTGGGTAATATAGGGATATGTATATGATCGCCCGGGGAGCAGAGAGAGGGAGTCGGAGACGCATCTAGAACTCTATGGCTGACTCTCTGTGGGTAATACTAAATGTTTCTCATGGACAGCGATTGAGACTTTCGTAATGCCACGTATACCTGCATGCCACGGGTAGCTACAAGGAATTTGATGTCAAAAAGTGCGTGCCTTACGGCTATTCTTGTTCTGTTCTTTGAAGGAAAGCTATGCGGGTTAAATACGGCTCTTAGGTAGCCTCGCTTGTCTTTAAAATTTTGGAAGAGCAGCTTTTGCACCTTTCAACACGAGGGGAATACCGGGGGTCCATTATGGAACTTGAGCCTTTAGCTAATGTTATATTCGCTTGTACAAGCTCAGAAGACTGCACGAGTGTTTACATAGAATTTTAAGCCCTATACTATAAAAAGCTAGAATAAGCTAGACAGATGTGATCAAGTTACTTTTACTGTAGGATAAGCCGTAACTGTATGCTGTACCTTCAGCACTGGAACCATGCTGGAATGGCTGAACCATCTGGTCTAGCATAGAACTAGACTGTAGACTAGGCTGTAGACATTTCTATTTAAGCGTGAAGCCACGGACCACATTGAGCCGGCTAAGGCACCAGAGACACAATACAGTTTGAGCCACCAACTTTTTCACTGAGATCAACGGCACCCGCACCAGTTAGAGACTTGATTGTCATTTCCCTTACCATTTACTGTGGAAGAGATGCTGGCTGATACCCAGTCAACTTGTTTAGAAGTGTGCATACACGTAAAATGTGACGGCAGGCGCAGGTGGCACTCCACTCTATTATGATCCCTTTCATAATAGCACTGATAATAATAGCACTGACGGCTGCGTCTCTCTCGAGACGCAGCCGTCAGTGCCGCTAAGCAGCAATGTACTCATACTTTACCCCCTCTACCAATTAGTGCAGGGGAGGCCTTTCAAAAAGTCAAATGTATCTTCCAAGAATAAAATACCCAAAGCATCCCCTCGGGCCTTGGGGGGAAAGGTTTGGGTGTTTTTACTCTTGGAAGATATATTCGATCTATCCTTCCAGACAGCCACAATCGACGCACAAAAGCGTTCCTTAGCCGTAGTGTCCTAGTAACTTTCAGATTCTGGTAAGCAGTGTTTTCATCATTCCTCGAGACCCTCTGAATATGACTCGATTTTCCTTTTCGTGTGTTGCTCTGGCTAGGTATAAACGAAGTAGGATGCTGAACGTAAAGCAGACCAAACCACTTTTGCTCCTGATTATTGAATGCAACCGAAGATAAAATCGTCATGATTAAATGTAATCAGGATAATTATTCTGATGATCAACGAGAAGGGGGAAAAGGTTTGGGTGTTTTACTCTTGGGAGATATATCCGGTCTATGAACGAGAATGTAGCATTGGGTAATTTCATCTGCTGACATTAATCTTTCGGGGGGAACGCTTTGGGTAGCTGAAATTTTCGATAGTAGGATCGTTTCCAAAAAGACGGGGGTGATTTAATGTAATAGAGGTGTTGGCGAAAGAAACGTGAGCCAGAAAGAAAGACATCTGTCGGTGATCATCAGAATAGTAACGCGTAATGCAAACTCGCCTGCCTTGACCCGTCGATGTGGTCACAGGGTGACGGAGGAGCAGACCCGTTTCTGTTTTCTCTTTTCCTTCTCTCCAAACTCCGTTTAGATTCCCCCCGCTAGAAGTGTCAGACGGCGAAGTAAACTACGCCATCATTCCCCCCATAATGCAAGAGTTGTTGTATTTGTGATTTCATTTCCAAACTTGAATCCTGGTATTCTGGCGTAAAATTTATCACTCAAACGTGCGCAACAAACACTTACGCTTGAGAGGTATTACTGGTCACCCTGTAGGACATTCCCGGGCAACAACCGACCATGTCTTTCAAATGTTAAATCACCCCGCATTTTCCCCCTTAAGCTCCAGTATCAGGATTCTCTAACAACATGTTTAAAATTCTATAAAATCAGCTTCCCTTTTTATTGGCATGATTGGCTTCCATCTCGTTCATACTTCAAATTAAAATGTTAATTAATCAAACAATCATATTTGCTTCTGTAGGAAGAGTCTCATCTGGGAAGGGCAAATTCTCTGGCAGCCCTCTCCGCAATCTTCCTCCCTACGACATCGCCACCCTCCGAATCAAACCTCCAGTGCACTCCATTAAACACCCGTGAATCCTGATTCTGCGTGATACATTCTTCCAGCGTAAAAGCGTCTGCGATATTACTTCGCGGGGCTCGTTTGTAACCCCATCAACTGTTACCCCATTGAACTCGTCCGAAGTGAACTTTAACTGGACATTTCGAGGGTTTCTTCCTAGCAGCTTTGCCAAAGTCTCGAACGCTGCCGTTCCAAACGTCGAATGGCCCGATGGGTATGCTGGAAAATCCGGATTCAACCCCACGCACATTGGAACAGTATCCGGGCTTATGTTGCTGAATGGAATTCCGAAGGGACTCCAATCCCGATCCGGATCTACCCTGTCCCTTCGAATTCCTACTACTGGGCGCCACAAATCATATGTAAACTTCCAAAACCATGCCGCTATTCCAGCGTCAGCCATTGCAGCATTTATGGCCGTTAATGTTCGCAACTGTCTTTGGAAGGGCAGAATACGGAACTCTCGCACTGATAAAACCACCTGCAAGTACATGCGAGGCGGCACCCCAAGTCCTGGCATCCCGTCATAACCCCAGAACGTCCCTAGATCATTCACACGGATGTTACCGCCCCGAATCTTGACGGTCCTGTCGTTACATTGACCCAGAGCTCTCACCTCTCTCAGATTGGCACGGTACTCTGCCGTGTTCAAACCGGGAAATGGCTCTAGAAACGCATCTCTTTCCACGTTATCCACCACAAAAGGGTGAACACTGCCCCAGAAACGGCCAAAGTTCGGCTGCGAGCCAGATCTGTTGGTAACAATCCTATAGTTTGGATCTGGCTGATGCCTCAGGAAATTTGGATTAAACCTGTTGTCCAATTGGTCCTGTTTGAGCCATCGTTCCTGCGTGAGCGTTCCCAAGCCCTAGCGACGAGTTGACCAAACTGCAAAGCGTCACTGAGAGCGGCAGAGGTGGCTCGACTTCTTACAGAGCTGATCACACGCTGGGAGCGGGGGTAGAAAAGCTCTGCCGCACTGTAGCCTGCAGCGAGAGATGCAAGCTTGCATTGTTTTCGAATTCCTCCGCTTCGGTTACTTTCGCGGAGGACTCGGCGTCGAAAGACATTCGCCTGGCTGCGAAGAGGCGGGAGGAATGAGCTGTCGATGCGAGGGCGAAAGTTTCCAAAGCAGATAGAGAATGCATCATGTGCGGCAAGAGAGATGATGGCCATAACGCGAGAAGTGCGTGTGGGACCACCATGTTCCGGTGTAACGCGGTCCCTGCCGGGTTGGAGGGTGTAATCAAGCTGGATGACGTTGGTTATGAGAGTAGCTAGTCCTACGATTGAGGTTGGTTCTTGGCAAGTTCCAAGCGGGTTTCCAACAGCGCACACGAGGCCGGTGTTGCAGTCGGATATTGAGACGCATTGCCGGCCGACAGAACCCATACGGATTGCTGAGGAGAAAGATGAATTAGATGAGGAACTAGTGTTTGGGAGCGCGACAGCAGGAGAGAGAAGCAGAAAGAGCAGAGAGGAGACTGTGAATACAGTGGGTAGGGGACATTGCTCCTGTTAGAGGGCGCCCTGAAAAAGGTGCCATGAGCGAGAGATGCAGGGGCGTAGTGTATCTGGTGAAGACTGAGTCAATTCGCTCTGGGTAGGTCGGTTATGGAGGAGTGGTCAGCGTAGTAGTAGGAACGGGAAGTGTTCATGTCGGTGGGATCGAGCTATATAGAGGCGAGGATTAATTAGCGGTGAAGCATCCGATCTTGATTTAGGGTGATGAATGTGTTACTGAATTTTGGAATAGCCAAGAAGATGACGGAGCAAAGCCTGTGTGGTTACTTTAGTGACGTAATCATGAAAGGGCCTGCTTACCGGGAATGGCCCGGAAAAATTTTTACTACAGTTTAACAAGGAGTGGAGGATGGCGTTGCACTACATCGCGCCGAGTTATCAGCCGCAAACTGTGAAGCGTAAATTTGGGTAGTAGATTGAGTTTTGGACGACTTCTGATGGGCTCCGAAGGTGAATGAAGAAATGAAGGGATTGATTCAAGAGGGTATGAAGATGAAGAGTCATCACATTGACTAGGTTTGGCGGGTTCATTTACTGCAACAGATATGCTGGCTGGTACAAAAATCAACTTTATGTACAATGTAATTGAGAAGCAATGCAAGATAATAATAGAACCACTCACGAAATAAAGAAGGTGAAAATAGAGAAGGTCTTTGATGCGAGATAGATACTTCTGTACCCTTTCAAAGCTACTGCAAATTCCAAACTTCTGTCGCAAAATACAACCGCACGAGCCATGGAAGGCTACGGTGGATGACGTCAGTGGGGAGCTGAGTTACGTCATTTGTGCACCACAACTGCCTACAGTGCATGTAACGAGCACGTGGCCAGCAATGTAATACGTGTGCTGTATTGTCAAGACAGAATGAAGATGTCTGCCATCCCACCATCCCATTCCTTCTACAATGCTTGCCTCTTAAACTCCCCCGGTTCCCAGCCCTCCACACCTCTCACCGTGAACACACCCCCTATTTTCCCCAGAACCGAGAATCTGTAGGTGCTAGTCAGCTGGAGGGATTGGGCTGACTTCAACTCTGAGATGGGTGACGAAGTCGATCAACCAATGTTCTCGTTCAGAAGGTTTGGAGCTTGCAAGGATGCTCTGCAATCTAGCTAATGCGTACTATCAGGTGACATGCGCATGTGAAGAGGCTGTAAGACTGCAACGTACCCATGGGTGAAAAGACCAGCGTCACAAGTACCTTGTCATCCTTGTCATTGATCATTTGGAAGTTGATTTCGAGTATGTAACGATCCAAGTCGGTTATATCATCAGTTTTCACGCGTGAGAAAGCTGTTGATTACCTCCTGCAGTTCTCCTATCCACAGACTTGGTTTGAGAAGACGTGTGGATTCTTATTTTTCGAAAAGTTGGCTGGTTCTGAGAGGAGGATTCATATGTAGCCGCCACACTAATTGTTTGGAAAATATTATTTTACTGCTTGGGATTCCTCCTGTTGCCACATTTCCGTAATGAACTCATAAGAAATAATCCATCAATGACAGCAGTATTCCTTTCCTTCTCGCACTGCCTATACTTTGCGCCCTTCCGCTCTCCGATTCCTCTCACGGCACCTCGCCCAATCACAAATCAAGACTCTCCCACCCTTCAATTAAGCGATGTAACGCCTTAGACACTTCCCATTTGACGCCAGCGGTCCTGAACAGCTCCAATTGTAGACTGATCATGACATACCGCATTGGTGTAACTCGGTAGAATCTATCGTGGATAGCTTCAATACACCCCATTTCTTTTGTTCCAAGAATTCCCCGATTCTCGGCCCCACAACCTCTCGCGGTAAAACCACCCCTATTTCCACTCTTTGGTGGGAAAATCACAGGCAGCATACTGAGACGGCTCATTCAATCCATGGCAGTGTACAGTTATATGCGGGATCGTCAGATTCTCTCCACTTAAAACCGGACGCCTTCGCGCTGCTAACCGACGTTGCACGAACCGAGGCAGCGAGGAAAACGAATTCATACCGAATGGTCAAAGAAGTCCTCACTCAAAGGAACCCCGCAGCGGCATCAATGTCCAATCCTGCATACGTGATGGCTGTTCTCCAGCGCACCCTCTGAGGTGATATGGGCGTGTTGCTGATATCTTGGTGTGTAAGCTTGTCATCAGTATGCTCAATCCTTCAGCGAACAGTTGGCCTTACTCTGTGATTATCATCCTACTTCCTTAATATTAAGCAAACTTTCAACCCTGCAACGAGCTGTGACAATGTTGCATGACAAACTGCGAGCTCGGCAACAGGGATTATCGCTGTCAGCTCTTTCGGAATTTGATTCACTGAATGGTTCCATATGCTGACCCAATGCATCTACTGTACTCCGCCTGCAATGGGCTTTAGGCGATTCAAGGATTGCGGTATACATCTGTCAAACTTTGATTACCTATTGGTCCAAGACAATATTGCGAGCACTGGGCTTCGTCCACAGGAAAGGGGAGAAATGGGATTGGTTTACGGGGAGCGGTGTAAAAGGTTGAGTCGGAAAATGCAACCCTGCGAGACTCGCATATCAGTACTGCGAAAAACGTTTAGAAAAGACGGAGTTTGAGAGGACGAGAACAGGAGCGAAATACCATACACCGCCGGAAATGGTTACAAAGTCATCAGTTTTTTTAGAAAAATCGAGCACAGAACCCTTAAATTTAATTACAAAACTGCCCTAACCTACTCTATTCAGGTCCTCTACAATGTGGCAAAAGCATGCGCAAATCGAGTAAAGATATTTTAATACTTTTAACATTCGTCTACTTAGGGGTCAGAAGGCAGTCCTGTGTACTGTAAAACCACATCACTTACAGTATATATATCGGATATGTCTTCCAGAAGTAAAATACCCAGACCTTTCCCCTTACAGTTGTTGATCGAATATCTCAACCGTCTTCAGCATATTCTCTACCGCGAAATCATTAGCCCGGCCGTTTCCCTCACCGTAATTCGGGAGCGAGTCTTTGCCGCCGACCTCCACAAGACCCCAGCCGAGCAACGCGCACTGGACCTCGTCATCGACGACCCTCTATTCGCGCCCACCCTACAGGGTCTTGATGTGACCATCGTCAGTCCTCACTCCGCGCCATATCGCAACCAGGCCGATAGAGCTCTCTCAGCACTGACACGACCCGAACAGCGGAAAAGGGAATACTATGCCCTACTTTGTCGTGCTGAGGGTATGGACCTTCTACCTATCGCGATTGACATTTACGGATAAATCGGGTCAACCGGACTCCAGGCGCTTTATGACGTTAGAAACTCCACAGCCGACCGTCGAGGGAAGCATCCTCTGTCTGAATTCCGGTGGCATAAGACACGTGTCTCGGCATTTGTTCTCCAGTGCGCCGCGGTCATGCTAAATCACGTGTCTCGGCATCTGTTCTCCAGTACGGCGCGCTCATGCTGAATCACGTGTCTAGGCATTTGTTCTCCAGCACGCCGCGGTCATGCTGAATCACCAAACACAGCACATGTACCACCGGATCTCCAGACGGAGCTCTTGCCTGATCCCCCCCTAAAATCCATGAGATAAAAGGTCTCTTACTCTCTCTTCCAACAGGCGGGAAAATTTTGGGTAATTTATTGTTTGGAAAGTATTGTTTTTTCCTGAAGGGGGAAATGTCTGGGTGCTTTAATTTTTGAAAAATGTGGTCGGTTGGGGCCCGGGGTATCTTAGGGGGTAACCGATGATGGAAAGTCCTATCTGCCAGCAAAGTTACCTGGAGCATACCACGAGATATGCCCGCCCCTTACTCATCCTTCTCCCCACCAGCCTCTAACCCCTCCAGATCGGCAGCGACATCACGGACGTCTTCGCCGTCCGAAGAGTTGAGATCAGACCAGTCCATCCAGCGAGCAGGCACCCACAAATGCTCCGTGCCGTAGGGTCCCATCACAGGCAGGTTAGTGTCCTTCTCCGTGGCCGTAATAATCCCACTCTCGCGCCATGACGTCTGCCCATAGACGCCTTTGGGTGTTGATTGGTAATCGGCGGCTTCCACCAAGGTGGAAGAGTAGAGCTTCCCGCCACTAGGTAGCGGGCGCGGGGTGTTCGGTACCACAGGGTAGTTCACTATGGGCCTGTTTCTTTGGGGAACAGACGGAGCCGAGTGAGAATCCGACCTTAAGCCATCAAATATTGCGAACAAAAGGTCCCTCACGGAGCGGTTCAAACCACGCTTTTCTGTCTTGGACGCTTTCACACGAGGTAGCAGATCGCATATGATTGCCGCCACCACGTGACCGATCCCGTAGTCACGCCACACAGTTACACTGTGCAGGCGGTGAACCGTTGGAGTTCAGACACGAGGTGCTTGACCTGTGCATGTAGCCCGTTGAGGTCTTGTTTCGGTTCACGGAGCAGGGAACGGACGTCACTTTCTAGAGCGAAGTAGACCAGTCGCAAATAGAGGAAAGATTCTCCGGGCGGCTTGAGCTTCCGCGGGACGTCCGACCAAGCGGCTTCCGTCCTCGCGAAAGGTGCTGCGGGATCCTCCAGGGTGTCCAAATGCCAGTCTCCTTCGTCTTCGCCTTCCTCTCCGCAATCGTCTGACAAGTTGAACATCGGGATGGTCAAGAAAATAGTTTGGTAGAGAGTTGATAAGATATTCAAGATCTTTTCCTGAAGAGAGGCCACATCGTCCATTAGGGATTGAGGGTAGTCGCTGTGAGCTTACAGAGTACGAGGTTAGCAGCGTAGCCGCGTCACACTAGAAAAGGGTGTCATCGATGAACCCCCTCTTCACTCTCTCCCCGCAAGGAACTGACGTTACTATCGTCAGTCCCCGCTCACGACCCTACCGAGACCTCCCCGATGGCGGGACATCCGCGCGAGAACGCGCCACCCTGAAGAAGCACTCTACTACGCCCCCTATGCCGGTCTGAGGGCATCGAACTGCGCCCCCTGGCAATTGATGTCTATGGCCAGATCGACATATCTTTCCTCCCGCTCCTCCAGGACATCGTAAATTGCACCGCCGCGAGGCGGCGGAAACCTACCGTCATAGAGTTGGTTGCGCGCTCCGAACATAGGTGTCAGCTTTCGTGCAACGTTATATTGCCGTTATGATCAACCAACGCAAATTCAGCGCTGTTGAGCCCCACTAGGTCCAGTAGGGGTCTTGAGGTCCCCTCATACTACTGTACAGTACAGTACATTTTAACAAAAGGTCACCTCTTCCCCTCTATAGCTACTGTAGTAGAAAACGGGCCGGAGTCCGGCCAAGAGTACAGTAAAATCACCCAAATCTTTCCCCTTACAGCACAATACTGTACTGCACGATATCACTAGAACTAATACTCCAAAGGATTGATCTCGAGGACGAGGCTAATTCTTCTGAAACGGCACGCTGCACTAGGTGTGTCGGTATACCCTTTTTGAGTCGATTGTGGTTGTCTGGAAAACCATGGGATAGATCGGATGTATCTTCCAAGAGTAGAACACCCAAACCTTTCCCCCTCCGCTGCACTAGTGGTCTTTAATAATAATATCACTCTTTTAATTTGGTCGAGTCGGGCTGGGACTCCCAGCCATCAAGGGATGTGAGAGACAGGGCCGGGCAGGAGAGGACGTTGGCCAGGAGTTGCAGGATAAGGGATGAGAGGGTCGTAACAGGTTGGTGATACTCTTTGGTAGCGGATGTGCCGCATAGTGTGGCGAAGAATGAGGCGATTTTCCAAGTGCTTTTCGGGTCGGCTTTCCTGTTCCGCCTTAGGTGTCGAAGCATACAGATGAGAATTTATTTGGCGCGGATCACGGCGCAGCGGTTAGCGTAGCATGCCTTCTTTTGGGCCTCGACGGGCAGGGTGCCACCCACTGAGGCAATGAGTAATCTTGTGAGGGCCCTCGCTGTGTAGGGACTCACGGCGGACACATTGATTACAGACTATTGGGGAAAGAAGTCGAGATTTTCAATCATAATGTTTATTCTGCGGCGGTCCAGCGGCTGGAGATGGGCTTTACAGGAGTAAGAGGAAAAGGTTTGGGTGTTGTTAATGTTGGAAGATATATTAGAATTTTCCTAAAGTTTTCCTGACAAACACAATCGACTCAAAAAGGTGTGCAGAAACTGTAATGGGCGAGAACCCACGCCCCCTAAACGATACCGTGAAAGATGGAAATTTGGGGTGTTTTTTATTCATAAAAAATGAGGTCAGCTGTTCCCTGAGGGATGTCGTGATGTGGGCAAAAGCTTACAACGTAAACAACTGGCGGAAAGCCGTCAAAACGCTAGAAAATTGACTAGAGACCAGCCAACAGGCAGGCCGCATTGGACATCGCTGCCGCTACGCGTCGCTGCCGCTGCGGCCGCTGCGGCATTTGACCTTTGCGTAGGTTCCCATTGCCCTCGCAGCAACGTTGCGTGTGATTTCGACAGGTCGGCCTCAAAAAATGAATTCCAGCTGTGGGTTGAGCAGGGCGAATGGATGTCGTAGAAGAGAGTAGAGTCTGTCCCGCAAATGGTTTTTGATTTCGTTACAAGCCCTCTGTCGAGGGTAACGTGTTGCGTGTCTCCCATGGGGGTTCAGGAGGGGCGGATACCGTCCTGTAACGCGACTTCTTTTGTTGTTTAGTATCTTTTCATCTGTCTAGATAGATTGAAGACATCTGCGATCTTCTTGTTTTACAAATACTTACTAACAACCCTCCTGGTTCTCAGCCTTCCGAGCTTTCACAATATAAACAACCCTTTTTCTCATCCTAGATACCAGGAATACCCTTCTTTTGCCTTATGAACCTTGCTACCGCACTCAGGAAGCGATTTTACGCAGGTAGGGGAAGGTTTTGGTGTTTTACGCTTGGTATAAAGCAATAGTTGTGCGGGAAACTTCATCATAGAACCTCCTCAACCTCTTTATTAAGTCAGGAAAACATTAAAAATATCGCTTCTCCGAAAAAACTCGAAAATACTGCCGACATTTTCTCCATGCAGTTAAAGTATTGCGCTTTCGAAGAGCAGCCCACAGTTTTCATATGATTTGGCTTAAACTCTCTTATTTACTGCCTTGTTGCCGGACTACTGTACCCTTCTGCAACCAAGTGTAGTTTTCATTATATTTTAGGATAACGAATTTAGGGTAGGGATTGGGACATGGAAAATTAAAAATTCTCTTTACTAAGAAGGGCAGGGGCTGAACACCTCGGCAACAAAACGAAGAAGTAGTGTCGATGCTGTCGTGACTTCTCGGTAAGATTGATGATAGTCTCAGTAGGACTGAGAAGTTACGCACTACGGACGACATATACTGCATGTGGGAACCTGGACCTTACTATTCGCGCGTATGCTGTTTCTACAACAGAATGGACAGGCTGTCCTGTCCAGTTACACGTATAGTTGCCACGTCTCAGTACCACGTGTAAGGTCGCTGGCAATTACTTCTTTTTCCGTTAATTACCCCTTTATTTTAGTAATTACTGTAGGACTAATTAGCTGACAGTGCCGCATTAGGTACCATTTTGACTACTTAGGGTCGCCGGCCTTGGAAGCCCCACAGTAAACCATCAACAACCACGCCCCGATCCAAGAGGCTACCTTTTCATTTCTGTGACCAGAGTACAGAGTAGCCGGCCGAAGTTCCAAGCCAACTACGATTCCTAGCTGGTGACCGGCAAGCCTAGCGCTTCACGGGCTCACTATAGCTAGATCTACCTAGCGTGCGACCGGAGTAGTCGGCGCTACCCTTTGTAGGTGTCCGGAGTAGACCCTTTACGAACCATGGCAGGAGTAGTCACGCTACCCTTTTTGCTAACCCTTTCAGGCGCTCCCGGAGTAGGATTACCTACCATTTCCCTTACCCACCTTTTTTCCTTTTCCCCTTTTATTTTCCTTTCTGCTACCCCTTTTTCCCAGTCTTTCTGACCCCGGAGAAATTCATGGAGGATCGTAAGTCATCCTCCTACCTTCCGAGCGAGACCTACAGTCGCCATACCCTGCTAACCCGCTTATCTGTCTAGGATTCCTGTACTGGTCTCCCGAAGAAGCTTTGCTTCTAAAAACCCAACCACCCGGTGTGTGGTCTCTTTAAGGGTCCGTATTACTACATTGTACGCAGGAGCTGCTTTGGTATAAACTACAGTAGCGCTAGCAACATTACTGTATATGCCAACATACCCCACTATTTTATTGTCATTAGACTTGTAAAAATGGCCCCATCATCCTGCTGATATGTTCAATAATTTTCGTGATCTTTAGCAGTAAAAGGCAAAAAATACCATCCCAGTGCGCTTGTGTAGTCGTTTAAATTTTGTCTGCCAGAAATAATTGCTAACGATGTTTTCTCTGACATCGAAAGTCCTGACCAAACCATAACTGATCCATCCCTACTTTTCCTTGTCGTGAAATTTTCCTACTTTTAACCACGTAAATAGGAAGTTACACACACTGTCTGGTATGCCTAATTTGATTCTTTTTTGCGGCTAAAGACTATGACTTAGCATTGTAAATGTTTCCAAGTCACATGCGAATAAATCAATTCATCTCTATTGTATTGATGTAGAGAGGTCATCGCCAGAGACTGTTTCATGTGCTTGTAATTAAACAAATCACTTCTAGCTAGCTTTATTCTCGCCATAATTATTTATAACCTCTCTCAAAGGTATTGTGAATTTCTTTCCTGATTTGAGGCATTCCATCGTACTATTCGGTAGGAACAGTCCATCAATTTCTTGTGTATTTCGTTTTGCTCTTTTGATACCATACTCCTCTATTAGGCGAATATAGTAAGTTGCGACTTCTATGGAGCGGATTAGGCCTCTCGCGATCTCTCTGTTAAATTTTCTTCCGACATGAATAACCCTTATCTGATTTTTTCGAACGCCGCTATTTTTTCCAACGGGGCTCCTGAAACTTGACGTATTGAGAATATCTGGTCTCTAGGTATTTAATGAAGTACTGGGAGAGGAATAAATAAGGGTGTCAAGATCATTTTCTCGCGAGAATTTCTTTAGAAATGCACCAGAATCTCTTGTATGAGATCAACTCAACTGCACTACGGCAGTAATTTTTAACCATTATGTTATTTTTCCGAAGCAAATTTGAGATATTCACTTCATCCATCCCGAGCTAAGAAAGTTTCTGCGCCCCCAGAGAGCCAATACGACGCAGTAATCACCAATTCTTCTAATCATGACTCTGGCAACAAATCTTTATGAAGATGAAGAGCAAGTTCATAAATCTACGTAAATTGCGAAGTGTACTGTTGATGTAGGAATCCGTGGACTATCTGACATAAATAATCCTTCTATGATGCCAACTACTTCCACCAAGATTGTAAGCACTACCCTAGATGAATTCATAGCAAAATAGGAAGTGAATTAAATCGAAATGCCCCTGAAATGGAATGATAGAAAATTTTCTGGGGATCTAGGCGAGAACTGGATGGAGTATGTTGACGTGCATTCAAAAATTTTCTGGAGACTATAAAGCCACTCTTATACAAAATCTCTCAATACCTTCATTAACTCCTGAGATAAGACGGGAATCGCTATAATCTTAAAAAAGTTCGATGAATAGGAAACCGAGTACTAGCAAACAGTGGAAATGATCAACGAGTATAACTATCCAATTCGCCAAAAAAATTTCAAAAAATGCCTCGGTTCCTTATGAAATCTCGAAGGATGAAGTACTATTCTCTAAAAGATTAAAGGAAGGGTGTAGCCGTACATTACGTGCTTGCATTATCTTCTGAATCAGCTCGATGTTAAACAAGAGTTGATTCATGAAGACGCTGAGGAGATGATAGAATTTACGGGGTTTGAACATACTATGGCCGCCAAATATGATACGGAAGAGCAGCTTGAGAAAGAACTCTTGGATGAGGATGCCGCAGTACGTATTTATGCTATTTATGAGGGGTTCGTACAAGATTAAATTGGAGACTTCAAAGGTGCGTCAGTCGAAAACGCAGCAGCCAAAAAGTGACAAGACTCCCAAAAGCCATTTTCACTGCCATGATCAGGGTATTCCATACAATACCGATCAGCCTCTCGCTCTCCCAAATTTAGGTTACACAAACAATAACATGTTAGCATCGGATCCATTGGAGTAAGGATACTTATCAGTAATGTCCTCTAAATACCTGAACTGTAGTGCAGGGGTCACTCACTACCTGCTAGTCAGGGATCTTCATCGAAAGTCATTTTAATTTTGGCTGTCTCCGGGTACTTGCTAATCTACCGTCTAATCTGAGTTCTATTCCTATCCTTTTCCCTATTTGTACCCCTTTTACATGTGCTCCTGTAAGCCAGGGGTTCGCCTCTGTAAGGGTTTATCCCGGTCCAACCGGTCCATCTGGGATGACCCACGCGTGTATGATCGGGTCCCAGGCTGACACTGACCACATGGCCAAATGGGCCAATCTGTAGCTTTTACCTTAATTTCTCTTAATTTCCGTTACTTTTCCGCCACTAGGGCTTAGTAGTGGGGCCGGTGACGGTAATACTTCAGTCGCCGGAACCCCTTTCACACAGTAAAGCGGAGAAAGGGGGGCGGCAGTTGAGACCCCCGACCTTCGGTTTCGCAACACCGAGTGCGGGCTTGTCTACTCAATCCCCTTTATCGCTCCCGATTACGCAGCCGTTCCTCAGTGAAAGACACGGTACCCCTTTTTTGAGCCCCTTTTTTTGGCTCTCACAGTTCGTACCCGCTCCCGGTTCTCCCGTTTTACAGTCGCGGGACTACCCCGGATCGCACACGCTCTACCACACCTTTCCGCTATCTAGCAGCTCTTTGGCCCTCACACAGACGTGAAATTTACGGAAACCTCGAGCCCGGCTGGCAGCAGCCACTCTCCCCTTTGTGTCACCCGCACCATCGCGCGTGTCGTGGCATTACATGAACGTCCTGAATTTATCAACATAAACGTTTAATTTCTCCTTATATTGTATTTTATAAGTCATTATGATATGTTAATTGACACCACAGATCTTGAAATTTGCACGAAACATTATGGAAGGGAATATAATTTTGCAGCGTAAGAAGTATCGTCTTTGATACTACTCTATATTGCTTCGCATTGCAGATTGGCGAAGGATACACAAAAAGTTCTTCTATTCCGAATCGGAGCGGACCTGTAAACTTGAAAAGCTATCAGATTTGAAAATTATGTCCCTTTTTGTGCTCGAATACCTCTAGACGATCATTACGACTTGTGATAAATGCCAAAAGGAGGCGGCTCGGCCCCAAATAGGGTCAAGGTCTCATGGGCCTTCATTTACGTATTCTTCAACAGAGAGCTTCTTCTCAATATTATGAAACTAGAAGGCTCCGTAGTATTGCATGTCGGGGGTATGGAAACGAAGTCCAATTTCTTTGCATTAACTATCGAATACAGAAGTCTACGAACATGGTAAATGATCCAAAACATCTGAAGGAGGGTATAAATTGGCTAGTAGTATTAGAATATTTCCATAGGGGTCCCCAGTTCCGCTTCTCTAAATATAAATCGCCCATGAAGATTATTCGGGCCATGCTGAGACTGCCAGGAGTGGATTTTCACAACTTCGTTAATGTGGGCGAGCGATGCCACCAATTTCTTTTCCTAGTGTATTCGGAGATTAGTGACGATGATCCCAATATGCCCAGGGTTGAAGAGTTTTCATTTGAAAAGAAAGCAGTTGACAACACTTGTGGACCCAATTGACTGGTCCCTACCCTTCGCGTCTCCGATGTACTCACATACATCCAATTTCTTCCCTCAGAGCTCCCATACAAATGTGCAACTTATGAGAGCCATTAATTCCGCCCACACAGAAGCCTCGTGCTCTCTCAAATGGTCTCGCCTTCGAAAGGCTCCTCACAGCGATCTACCGTCTGGCAATTCAACCTGTTCTGATCTCTTAATTGATATTTAATTTATTTTCTACGAGAAAGACAAGTTGAAGGGCGGGTATGACAAGTATTTATGTCCATATCGAGTAATTTATATAGTTTGGAAGCAGATAGAGGTTTTATTAGTGCTAAGAAATCCCCCATTATCGATTGATAAAGTGAATTTTACAATCGAGAGAATAAAGTTTGTTATTTCGCCGCAGATACGGATCCTTGTGATGCGCCAATCTATTAAACTCATGGAGACAAAACCAAAGTTTATTTGGATCACACAGATCACAAAGGGACAGCATGCTAATCTTCGCAGGACAGCGATAAAAAGGATGACAACAAAATCCGCTGGATGGAAACATCGTCGTGTAAAGTCACTTGAAAATATTCTTTCCAACCACCAATCCACTCGGATATCTTTGGGATAACTTCAACTTTTCCCTCAATATATGGATAGCGAAAAATATTGGGGAAGGCGATAAACGAGGTCATTGAATGACTTATTAAATGAATCAATGCACCGGGAAATTGATTTTACCAAGAAAAGAGGAGTATGGGTCAGAGTGGACAAGGGTAAGCTCCCTAATAATGTCAACATTATCAGCGGAAAGTTATCCTAAAGTACAAAAAATCTGGGTTTACAATCCCAAAGGCGAAGGAGAGATACGTAGCTCAGGATTTTATGGACATAAAAGAATCATGTCTTTCACAATAACGGTAGAAATAGGCAAAGCTTCACGCGATTAGTAGTCTCTGTTTCTACAATGACGGGATTCTGTCTTGTTTCACAGGAAATCTTACAGGCATATCTGCAAAGAGAAGATCTGATCAATCGAGATTTGTATTTAGTCTTTTTCTGTATGTCCAAGCGACAGTCCTAGATGTACTACTGCATTTTTTCGGGATTATCCGGTCCGGTACCGTTTCGCAAATTCTAGGGGAGATGCATGCAAACATCGGTTGCAAACTGGATCTCTCTGATCGCTGGAAGGATTCCAGTGGATGCTCAGTGTTTAAGGAGTATGATAATAATCACGAGGCCCTAGATGGGTTAGGGTGCAGATAACAGTGTAACTCATTCGCTAAAGTTTCCAAAAGGCTGCTTGTTATCCTCACAAGTCTGTTCGTTCTTCGCCTCATTCATCCCGATGGTAAAAAGACAGGCCGGTTCAATACCGGCCTACATCAAGAGGAGAAGTAGAACCGAGAATCCAATTGAGTACGGGGACGTCAAAATTCCCCTGCTAAAGCGGTATATGTTTCAACTCTGGTGGGGCGTCTTGATCCTCAGTACTCTACAGAAATTGTGCAAACGCACGGGAAGACCCGGTAATTACTCTCGACTTTCCAGAGGAATACGCGATGCCATTCTCGGAAGCATCCTTGAAACTTTGTTGCGGAGACGAAATCCCGGATGAATTCTGGAAGACGGAAGATCTGAGGCAGCTAATTCTGGCTAGCGAAAACATTGTCCCTTCGTGTGGGTCTGGAGCTACGCGAAAAATCAACCTAGATAAAACTAAGTAGCACAGATGGCGCCACTCGAGGCAAGGACTGTCTCTTCTTCTTCTGATACGCGGTACCGAGAAAGTTCGTCTCGCAACTACAGTAATATTCTTCTCAACAAATATTTCTTCTTTGTTCTCTTCTTGTTTTCCCTTCTTCTCTTTCTTTATTTTGAGTGATATATTCTGTAGCGCTGTGTGTCTTTTCTCCTTTAGTAAGCCTAAAAACTTGAAATTCATGGGCTTCGAAACAGTATTAATTCAAATATAGATTCAGGTTTGTAGTCAAGTAATTAAGATGCTTCATCAAAACGTGTAATGGATAATAAATAAAACATGCGATAATACGATGGCTTCATCGCGCAACTGGGGTATTTTTAGGCCTTGAGGTAACTCGGACGCAAGTTATAAGAGATTAGTGTCCTCGCATTGATGGCGCGGCAGAATTACGGGTTACGGTACCTGGCAGTTTTGGTTGTGTAAAATTGATTGAGATCTTCGAAGCGTCCAAGCAGATGAATGGTTATGTGGTACTGTATGATCCGTTGATTCCGTTGTTCACTATATAAAACCAGTAGAAATTAAACCGGTAACGAGGGTGAGTAGCTTGTCAGATACGACACGGTACGACGAAACGATACTTAGGAGCGAGCTACTTCACTTTAGACGCCACGGATTGTCCCTAGGCTACAAGGAACCAATAAAATATATTAAACCTCCAAATTTCTATATTTTTTTTTGCCTGAGGAGTCATTTAGAACTGCTTGTCCCTCCTTGATCTTCTCAAAGTTAACGATGTGATTATTTCAAGTCAAAGACGCTCATCTGTAGCGTTTGGTATAGACTAAATTGCATCAACCGGGTCTATATGTGGTTCGACGCCAAAAATGATTTGGAACGGCGAAGATCCGGCAGTAAGCCGGCGGCGACGGTATACGTACAGTACTCAAGGGAATAATTCCTCCCAATCAATCCCTTGACAAACGACTATCTTCTTCACAGCGGTCTTGTTAGTGCGTACAATTATTTCGGCTCTGTCATTAGAAATGGGGACGTACGCTAATGCAGTTGTGCAATGTATTTCGTACTTTTTCATAAAACCTGAAAAAGAGGCAGCTGCGAATTAGCCGACATTTTCGGATATAAAAGTCGTAGGGGAACGGAAATGATGAATAACTTCTCTCTTTAAGAACTTCAATAGGGACTGAAGACAATTCTGAGGTGGCTTCCGAATTTGACCAGCCCCCTAGATGCTCAACGGCGATGAGAAAGTACTTCTTTCCATTTCCAGTCGTCGGTAATGGCTTTGTGAAGTCGAACGAATATGTCTCAAATATAATTATCAATGGAATATTTAGCGTCGTTCCATATTGCGGAAGGTGAGTGGTCTTCTGGTATCCATCGCAACTTTTCACATAGTTTTGGATATATTTATGCTACTTCGGCCACCGGTAACGGTCCTAGATGAATTCTCTTGTCGTCTTTCTACCCCAGTGCCCAACTTCGTTAACGAAAGTGCGCAATGAAGCGACCCTGGACTACAAGAAGCGGACAAACGTAAGCCTTTCCTTTATGCGCCTCAACAAATTTTCTTCCTGCATCATGAGATACTTAACTATATGCTTGATCAAATGGCGCTTGTCTTCATCTTTCGCTTGGATCTGAACCAATTTCAAATGACGAAAAACTTCGAAAAAATATTCAAGATGGGATTCCTCCTCGGAGACGACGGCAAAAATTTCGGTGACTTGGTCTCCCTCGTCGGCTTCGGAAGATAGCAAGAGTCCAGCTGCAGCTGTGAGAGAAGTATATTTGGCGGCTCCATTGTCTTTTACCAGCCTATACTCGACTTCGAACTCATACGGTGTGATGTGCACAAATTCGCACACGAAAAAATCTAGATGAGGACCATAATTGTATACAGTATTGGAACTGGGAAGATATTTTTACAGTTTTTGAATTTGCAAGATATTTTTAATTTGGGTGAGTGTGGCAAATTCATCGGTTGATTTTTTATTTTAGGACACGCTGTCATAGTGGATGTCAGTACAGTTCTAGGTTGTGGGTGATACTACGAGTGACTCTGAAAGGTCTATATAATGGCCACATCAATTCCCACCCCTGGCCGATGGGTGGCTGGCATGGGTATGGCACCTAGATATTTACCTTGAGGAAATATCTTCTAATGGTCTCTCTGGTTCACACGATTCCCGTGAATGCATTTTATGGTATTTAGTATGTTTGATTGAGACTTTAGGATTAGCCGAAAAGTCTATATAAGCTGAGTAAAGTGCTTCCTCCTTGAGAGGTCAAGCAAGTTGGCAGACAACTTCAGGTCAAGCTCCGAGTAGTAGGAAGTTGAGAGTCAACTTCAAACCCAAGAAAACTTTTTCCTAAGCAAGTCGCAGAGAATCAGTGGTAGACGCTGCCCCTTTTATACTTGCTTGTAGCCCTCTCAACTCTCTCCCATATACACTGCTTTTTATTTGTTCAACTATACCACGGTAGCACTTTTGTCGCTCGCAACACCTCCGTCTTGGGGTAGTTGGTTCTAAGTATCTCTTCTCCCGACGATTTACCCCTATCACGGTGCAAGTAAATCCATCCACCGACCCAATTTTTCGTGTACATCATTCCTACAGAATGCTTAAAAATGAGCTTTGCGGTTTGTTTCCAACTTAAAACAGTTTTGTTTAAGAAATATAATCTCGAGAATTCATCAAGGCGAATGAAGGTGAGGGTTTCCCTTTCGCAGACGGAAAACCACGTGCCATCGAATTCATCGTTCGGCTTACCGATTTCACGCCGTGAATGTTGCTATCTTCCTTCTTTTGAGCGATGACACCTCCTCCAGCGACGCTTAAATTCCAACCTCTCCTGCAGCTTCGAAGGCGACACGTAAGTGTTCGATGTGCTCCTCGGTGGAGTTGGAGAACTTGACGAAGTCATCCAAGTACACAAGAACAAAGTAAATTTCCTTTAAGATGTATTCTATCATGCGATGGAATGTAGAGGGTGTATTAACTAGACCAAATAAAATCACTTCAAACTTGAAGATACCGAACCGGATGACGAAATCAGTCATCTCTTTGTAATCTTCACTCACGATGATCTTCCAATACACAGAGAATAGATATATATAGGGTCATGACAACAGAGCTACCCTTTTGAGCGCGGAATATTTGTTTTATTTTGCGTAGCGGCCAGCTGTTGGCCTTTTTCCGGTTAAAAGGACTGTAGTCCACACAGAAGCGAGTATTAATTCCTTTTTAGTTACAATTACAATGGGAAACAACCAGTCGAAGATGACAGGGTAATGATACAATTAACGGAGGGCAATGTCGATGTGTAGGGGCGACATTCGACGGACCCCGACCTCGACGGACCCCGTGATAGACCGGAGTAGGGTCCTTCATTTTGAGAGAATATTTGGTTGAAACATATGCAGGTCGTAGCTCTTGTAGAGACCAGGCGAAGATTTATGTGTCTCGAAGCAAGATATTTATCTCAAAATTCGTTTCTATTTTAAATTTTAGCGAGTTGAGACCTCAGAGCGTCACGCGATTCTTCTTTCTTTTCTTCTTCGTCTGCAGAAGCTTCCTCATTGGTAGGCCATACGAGCTCTCCGTTAGGTTTATTTCCTCGAGTATCCAGGAACAATTATTCTTTTGAGGAGTCTGAAGGCTCCGGGCCAACGTTCCAATCGCATGTCAAGTCTTCTCTGGGGGTCCCAATATCTTCTCCTTCGACCAGACTCTTCTCCGTAGATTTACTGTCCGGCTCGAGCAAGGGTACCACTTCCTTCGAGCCAATGTGCAGGCGCACACTTTGAGATTCAAAGTCCTTGTTCGAACGCATAGCCGAAAGCGTGAGGAGCCCGATTATTGTATCGAACAAAAGCTTCTCGACAACGGGAAAGTCCAATTTGACACCCCTACAGCGGCATTCTGAGTTAAGATCGAATATATCTTCCAACAGTAAAAAATCTCAAAACTTACCCCTTCTGATACTCTCATAACCAACGTGATCCAGCTTCATTATACCTTCCAAGCCGGCAATGATGGGGCTTCACCGAAACAAGATAGTTGCACACGCATTTTCGTGTCATGGCCATCAGATCTCTTGCCGCACAAGATGCATCCTCTATCTGCTTCAGAAACTTTTGCCCTCGAAACGACAGCTCATTCCTCCCGCCTCTTGGGCGCCAGGAGGATGTTTTAGACGCCTAGTTATCCGTGAAAGTAACTGAAGCGGAGGAATTCGCAAAAAATGCAAGCTTACATCTCTGGCTGCAGGCTACAGCGCGACATAGCTTTTCTACCCACGCTCCCAGCGTTCGATCAGCTCTGTAAGAAGTCGATGACCCTTTCCAGTTTTTTCAACTCGTAACTAGGGCTTGGGAACGCTTATGCAGGAAAGATGGATCAAACAGGGACCAATTGAACGAGAATTTTAATCCAAATTTCCTGAGGCATCAGCCAGATCCAAATTAAAGGATTGTTCCCAACAGATCTGGCTCGCAGCTGAACTTTTGTCGTTTCTTGGGCGGAACTAATCCTTTTTTAGTGGATAAAGTAGAAAGAGACGCGTTTCTAAGGCCATTTCTGGGGTTGAACACGGTAGAGTACCGCGCCAACTTGGGAGAGGTGAGAGCTAAGGGTCAATGTTACGCCAGTACCGTCAATTTTCGTGGCAATAACATCCGTTTGAATGATTTGGGGACGTTCTGGGGTTATGACGGGATGCCAGGGCTCGGGGTGCCGCCTCGCATGTACTTTGTCAGTGCGAGAGTTCGCACATCAGATTTACTCAAGAAAGCTGGAAATATTTTCCTTTCCAAATTGGGTTGTTCAATGCATCTATTAGGCCCACAGCGTGCAATTAAATCGCTCATCACTAAAACCTTGAAATATGCAATATACTCAGAAAAAATACAAATAGAATTATCATCATTTCAGAGCCGTTGAAAGTATTTTGTGCAGCCATGCGCGAAAAACACCCTTGACACTTTGGTATTCATTATCTATCAGGACTGCCCAGTTTTGATTATATTCTCCGATTACTATGCCTGAGTCGTTCTCCTCGCTCTCCGGTTTCCGATTTCGTATTGAATAGTTAATTCAAAGAGTAATTATTCCTTTCTCAAAAAACAGCGATGTCAAATACAAATCAGGGGAAACTAGAAGTACAAACTTCAGTGATAAAGTTTGGCAGAGCAGAAATTCAACGAAAAATCCATAAAGATTTTGTTTACTGCAATATTACCCCCTTCCGAACACTTCCAAATGGCAGATATTCCTGCTAAAATGTTAGTAAAAATGGAATGTTTTTGATTACATTATTGAAGACAGCAAAACACTTAACTCTTATGATTATAAGATCATAGCTTTACGAATGAATGCAAAATTAAAGTCAGAAGAAAAATAGCCAATTAAATCTGTAAAATTTTCAAACAAAGTTGTCCGAAATAAACATTTGAATATTTTTCAAATAATGTAAAGAGTCACGGAAAAACCTTTACCGGATATGCTCCTTTTCAGCAGTTTTGAATATATATATATTCTTTCTCTGTAAACAAAAATTTCAAGTTGCTTATATAAATGTTCGAAGTCCTAGACTTTTCAATCGGTGACTTGTTTCTATTTCGAGCTGAAAGTCCAGCAGGAAAGATTAATTGTAGGGTGGAATCTGAGTTTATGTAAATATATGTTTAATTGTATTTTTTGGTACTGAGTGAAAATTTTCAACTTGTGGTAATAATTATTTGACAACAAAATACAAAAAGATCAAGAAATCCAAAACTAGCTACAACAATTTGACATATTACGAATATTATAATTTTAAATGATTGAGATGAGGAATATATTGTTGGAAATACTATACAAATGTTGTAAATTCCCTTTTTAAATTTTGTAAAACAAGAAACTGCACAAAAATTAACTAATGAATCACAACAAATCTATCCAAATTGCAGATAGCAGGTATAAGTTACTGTATCCGTACAAAGGCCTATTAATATTAGAGTAAGTGAAATATTTTCTTAAAAGTTTTCTCGATACCAACCATTTCTCAGTGTAAGTACCTAGAGAATTTTAAAAATAACCTGACTGTAGGCGAGTAACGGGCGATTTGTAGTTAGAAGAATCACAATGAACAAATTGGAACGAAACCAGAGCACTGTTCGAAAATCTCTCTAACGTTAAAGTTTCTTCAGCCCGCTGAAATCCGAGCAAAATTGAATAAAACAGTTGAACACAAGGGAAGGGTGTTTTTAAAATTTTCATCAAAAATAAAATCTAGCACGCCATAATCATGAACCCAAGATATTCAGGTCATATTTGTACAGTAGGATATTTACAGGACCTAGAATCAGAGATAACGTGGCTCCTAAAGTATAAGCCATCGCAATAATTGGATTCGATCGCTAGTTTACAACGAGCTCCTCGTCAGACGTACGAAACTTAAACAACTCCTCATGGGAATGATTAAGAACGGTAAACATGATATAACAGATATATGATGTGTCATGCAGGGTTTCGACACTCACCTTTATGGTCACAGTATCGTGTTGAGCAAAATTCGGGTATGGTATGAAACTAAGAATTCTAGCTTCTAATAGCTAATTATTTTCAGTTTTTGCTCGAAATATCTAAAAATATCCCATGGCATATTTTTATGCGGTCTCTAAATACTTCAAAGTCAAACGGAAAATGATTTTCAATTCTTAACGATATTTTATTATTTTCAATCATTAGCGGCGTTTCGCACTCTTTTCTATATTGAATAAAATGAATTATGATCAAAAATGAGTTCAGTTTAAGTTTCAAAAGAGTTCCACTTTTTGTTAATGTTCACGTGCTTAGCGTTTCAAATGTTTTACATGGTCGAGGATCTTAATGATTTGAAATTATATTCCGGTTTGCATATATATTACCAACTATCAGAAGCAATTTATTAATAAGAAAAGCTGGGGTATTGGTGAAATAAATTAGTGAACTTCACTGTAAAAGTCAGAAGTTCCTATTTTCAACACAGTGGCGCTAATGAATTACTTACAGACTATTATATACCAAAAGACAGCATCGTATAGCTATTACAGTGAGCTTTGCGGTTACATAAATTAAAAGGGTTAGTTTAAGATGTTCTTCAGGTCTTAATAGTGGATTTATGCAGAATGATCGGTACAAGTTGGGGTCTGTTCTCTTCTGCGTCGTATTTTTCTCATATACGGATATCTCCACTTCTACTTGCATCAGTTATAACAATTTATCCCAAATATTTCCGATCCATCTTAAGGCAGAGCTAATGCAGTCCTGATTCAAAAATTTAAATCTTTTCTCGATCCTATACTCGCACAAAATATGTTACGACGGTCTTTTTCTTCTGAAAACATAATAATATTGACAAATAACTACGTACTGTCTCTTATCTATGTGATTTACTTGTTGATCGGGCCTTCACGGCTGGAGAAAGGTATTTGTCCAAGCACATGGCTTACTGTCAGAAAATATAGGAATCCGCAGACATAACTAGCCCTAACAGAAAAAACACTCATTACCACCAGGAGAAAAAAAATTGGAACCTGGCTCTGCGCTTTGTTAATCATGCATTGGATTATACTATTTATTCACCTGAACTACTATCGATCTCACAACAGGGCCCCAATAGAGTGAAATGTTTGCATCCGCATACTATACTAACTGGGATATCCGCATATTCGTATGCAGCCCACACAGATAGTCCGCTCCTTTGCCGAAATCTCACTTGAGGTTTGAAGTGTTCTGTGCATATTTTCGGCGAAAATCACTCAGGTTTTCACTTCAGGACTTACTCCTGATAATTTCAGTGATAATTTCTAATTCGAATGTTCTCAGAGATATGAAACCAAATTCAAATCAATTTACTGTAATGATAAATCCCCTGTATGGATTAACGATAAGAATTACATCCTAAAATATTAAACCCGCCATTTCTCTATCTTAGTGCCTAAACAGAAAGTACGAAGCCGTTAATTCAAGAGTCCCACACATGATTATAGCTTTCGACTAAATTTATCGGTAGTGTAAATCCTGTCTCCCACATTCAATTAGCGTACAGCTCTCTAATGAAATTGAAAGAATAGAAACTGGTCATTCTTTTACATTACTTTGGACTGGTTCGATGGAGTAACAGGAAAAATCGGTATGACTAGAAGCGCCACGGTCAACTATGACTCTCCTTATGAATTTTTTAATTATTTTTGAAAACGTAATTTTGAAAATCTACTAAAAAACTATTGCTTGCTTTCTTCCCGTCACAGTAGGATTGATATTATTTGAATATTATTTGCTCTTTTTTTCCCAACGAATTAAAAGAATTGACAATATAGTCTGCGTTGCTTGTTTTTCTTCTTTTGAATCGTTTCTTCCTTGTTTTTGGGACATAATAGGCGCATAAATCTTTGGTTTCTATTCATTGTGTTTATATGAATTTTTGGGGGTATTCTAAACAGGTTTGGTTACTAAGTTTGGACAAGTAGTTCCTTTATAGGAAGCTGTCTTTTAATGAGTAAGAATGAAGCAATGCAAAGCCGCTGCAAGGAAAAAGAAATAGAGACTGGGAAAAATTTAAGCTTCACCCAAGAGATTTCGATAGCCTTTCGCCGATAGATAGGAAATATATGAACCATATTATGATATGTAAAGGTTAAGAGAGAAACGATATCATCAAATATTAGGCATTCAAAATGCCTCTTAGTCTCAAGATGATTCTTGTCGCTTCAATTAGGGCAAACCGACACTTAATTTGTGTTGACGAAGGATTATATAAGCTCCTTTAATTTTTTTATTGCGGAACTATACATTGTATCTCTCTAAATTCTAAGTACAGCCACAGAATGAACTTGTTGATGGGTTGTTTTTACCCCAATTTATCGTAAGGGAGAAAGCAGAGCAAAAATACGTATCAGGAGGAAGGGGCATAGTGAATCGTTAGCTCAAAGCGATGAATATTTTTTCGGGTGCCTACTAGTTTCCAATGGAAACTATTTATATGTGATTCCGCAGTTGAGAAGCCAAACAAGTACAGTATATCGGGAGTATTAGAGAGTTTATGCAAACAGAATTCTGCAATCAAAGTTTCAAATCTCAAAAATGAAATGACGGACTGTAATTCAATTGCAGAGTTGTGCAATGTAGTCATGAGAAAAGTTACTGAAATGTAGCAAGTTAGTGAAGACCCGTAAAAAAATATGGGGAACTAATGGAAAGGGATAACGGAAAAATGGAACGTTTCGGACGGTTGGAACCTTCCGTAACAAATTGGAACGTTACGGAAGGTGGAACCGTCCGTAACCACCAGAAGACCAAACTCCCCTTCCAGCAAAATCTCACTTCGTCCTAATCACCTGAAAAAGACAAAATAGGGGAATATTAGCAATTTTATGATTTTAGTACTGTCTAGCGAAGAATTGAAAAATTTTCGCTGTCTATATAAAGCCTGGTTCTGGCGGTCGGGCAGACCCTCGACACCAACAACTACCAACAACAAAAAATCCTTCAACCGAGAAAGCAATCAACTCAACCTGCCCCCCCCCCTTCCTCTCCCTCTGTGCAATACTAACCGGCCGTCAAACCCCGCTCAGTGTCCCTCGTCGGGCGGCGTTGCTTGTGTGTATGCAAGGGCGTCGTTCGGCGGTACCTGAGAGTTTAGTCTACCTAAACTTCCTCGCTACAGAGGGCGGAGCACTTCGTGTGCACAGGTAAGCAAGGAACTGTTGGGGAAAATTCGCCCTCGTGGCATAAAGAGGTGGTGAGGTAAAGAGGTGGGAAAGAGGTAAAGAGGTGGGAAAGAGGTAAATAGGAGGGAAATAGTGGGTTAATGCAGGAAGGCAACTCCGCCGGTTCCGCCCGTCGTCACATCCACCCTACCCCTAGCTCTTCCACTGGGAAACCGACCTCGCCAACACCCAGCGGGTCATCGGAGGAAATTGACAAAATTAT